>JALJCO010007652.1:600000-934514 GCA_023101725.1 Atherinomorus stipes | reverse complement strand
AGAGTAGACCACTGTGGCCAACTCTTAAGCGAGAGTAGCTATTAATAGACCCAGTAGTCATCAGAAATTGCTAAAAAACGTCACCGAACCAAACAGTTAATTTTGCGCATGCGCAGTAAAAAAATTCAAAAAGAGAGGTACCAATTTGTACTTAAAAGCGTACAATGCTTGTCGCTGGAGGTGGTCAAAAAAAGCCCTGGAGATATTAGCAAGTATATAATCATAGATATGATTATCTGTTTCTGAGGAGGAGTGACCTGAGAAGAGCAAAACCTTGAGTAAATTTAGGTGAAGACTTCACTAAATGGATCCACATAAACGTTTTCCACGGCGTCAAAACACGGAAATGGCAACTTTCCTCCTGGATCCGTAAGCTAGCTTGTTTGCTAACATGGCTAACGTTAGCTGTCAGTTATAAACTCCTGTGCGTTACTTGTTGGACATGCTGCAGACTGTTGGTCACTTGCGTATCGCAGCGAGCCTGGCACCCAAACGGCTGGAGTTGTTTTTCTGCCGTTGCAACTACAACCTAGACACACGTGATGTCGCTGTTCTGTCCGTATTCCATATTCAACCTTTAATGCACGCCAAGCAAGATGATGTTTGTTTTTTTTTTAAGTTGTCTCAGAGTTTTCAGTTGTTAATTTAATGTGACATTGGCAATTTGAGTAAATTTGAGTAGATTGGCCTACTTTTAAAAGTGAGGTTTTTTAAAATATAGGCTAGACCTATATATTATAGGCTTATTCTTTTTATCATATGGCCCAACTAATATAATGGTTCTAGAAAAACAAGCCTATTTTATTATATATACAGTATATATTATTATGGGTTCAGCTGATCCACTGTATAAAATGGCTAAAATAAGTCACACCTTGACTCCTTAGTTTATTATATTTAGAAGATTGGTTCAACAGTATATCTTATTTGTACATTATTCTTAATATTTTATATTATTTTTTTTGTCATCATATTGAATACAGTTTTGCAACATTTATGTATACTTTAGTGTTTGTTTTTTGTTTTTTTTTACTTCTGATAACTGGAACTGTTTTGTGTAGTATTACAAGCTCAACTAGAAGCTTCATTGCATGATGCAAAGCTGGAAGCTTCCATCAGTTCTGAATAAAAACAGGCTTCTTTTTTTCTTTTTGTTTAGTGCTTGTGTATTTATGTTTATTACATTATCACTTTATGGTCAAAGACCATCCACTTGGTCAAAATGAATCTTCTCTCCACACTGAAAGTAGACTGAATTCCACAGTGTTTCCCCCACATATTTAGCCCTACATATTATTTAATAGTTGACAAAAAACTGTCTCTTTTAGACAACATAAATTCAGTAAAGATGCTTCAGTTTTAGTCTATTCAGCCATGTAATTCACTTGAGTGTTGCCATAACCTGGCTGAATTGTCAGAAAAAAATTGCTTCTGACAAATATGAAAAACAAATATATAATAATTCATTATAATAAATTTGTATATTTTACAACAATTATAGTATAATAATAAAATTATATTTATATATATATATGTATATATATATATATATATATATATATATATATATATATATATATATATATATATATATATATATAATTTATATCAGATTAATTAGAATAAAAATAAATAATATTAAAATTTAAAAAACAAAATGATCTTAAAAAGATAATTGCAAAGATGTTGGATGAAAACAGTTGTTCAATAAATGAATAAAAAGCATACTTTATGTGTTATGTTTGTTTTTTTTTTTTTTTTTGTTATGGTTGACATGGAATGAACTGGGCTACTGTTTTCTTGTTTTTCTTTCTTTATTGTAACCGACGTCTGAAGGCTAGAAACAGGGTCTTGGTGGATCTAAAACTGATGGGGAAAGATCCAATCAAATTCAACATTTTGCCTAAAGGCTAAAGAAAGGAGAAAATTGGAGGGTTACAGGACAGGGAGTCAATCTGAAAGGGACTTGGATGGGAGTGAAATGAAAAATCCCATTTCAGATGGTGATGAAATAAACCTCATATATCTCATTTGCAATCCAGCAAATGAAAGTGAGTTGGTGGATTATGCTAAATAAAAATTATCTAAATAACAAAACCGCTACATGACCTGGAAGTGCCACTTCTTAACTTAATGAAAACCTGAGGTTGAGGCTGCGTATGGAGGAAGAAGCAATTAGGGGGGAAAGAGGTGTGTGGGAAGCAAAGGGTGTGTGTGGGAGTGAGGAGTATAGGTTGAGGGTGGAGGGGAGATGTGTGTGAGTGGTTGGAGGAAAGAGGTGTATGTGTGCAGAGGGAGGCGTGTGCATGTGTGTCCGGGGTGGAATGATGTAGGGGCGTGTGTTAGGGGGGTGAAGGAAGAAGGGTGTGGGTATGTCAGGTTGGAGGGAGGGGTGGGTGGATCAGTGCATGTGTGTGGGGGGAATGCATGTGGGTGTTGGGGGTATAGGGAGGTGGGGGTGTATGTGTGTGGGGTGGAGGGAGAAGTGTGTGGGTGTTGGGGGTGGGGGTGTGGCAGCGGTGGTGGCGCCCTGGTATCAGGTGTGTGGGGCAGGGGCATCAGGGTGGGTGCCGGCCCGTCCCGGGTGGCCGTCTGGGGGCTCCGTGCCATACCTGCCCCGGGTGAGCCGGTGCCCGGCAGGATCGGCAGTTGCTGGTCGTGGTCTGCTGGGGCCCGGGCCCTGAGAGTTTTGGCTGGGGCCACTTTTTGGGGGGATGCAAGCCTGTCCCTTTGGGGGGGATGGCTGGTTTCCAAGCCTCTGGGTGGCTGCTGGGGGCCCGGGTCTCGGGCCATGGGGGCTTCCTCCTCCTCGCAGAGACGAGGTTGCATCTGCATCACTGCATCACCATAGAAACCCTTCATTCTGCATGATGACACTGTGATGCTGCTTCCCGTTGCTCTGACTAGGTTGTACCTCTTCTCTGCGTAGTTCTGCGTGTTTGTATTATCTGATAATATTTAAGCCACCTGCAGGTCCTCCTGTAGGGGATTGTTAGTTTTGTTTTCCAGCAAAGACCTTGGAATGTTGTTTCAGAGTTTCTAGAAGCATCAGTTGACTGTGTAAAGTGTATCCATGTTTTTTCTCTTTCTCTTTTCTTCACTCCTTGTATCACTTCTTCTCTTAAGTTTCATTTCCCTCTTGTCAAGGCCAGCAATAGCACGTAAAATGCAGTTGTAAACAAATACTTAATTAAAGATATAAAATGAATAAACTCAGAATATCAAGAGGAGCCTTATATTGCCATATAGCTCCCCTTGGCAAAGCAAATCTGTTCAACACAATAAAGCAGCCAGATCATCATTCTGCAGCTACAATGCTGGGCAGGGCAAGTTAGAAAAGAGAGAAAACAAAAAACTTAATGACAATCAGAGGAAATGTGCAGGTCTTCACTGCATCTTTTTAATACATATTTAATAACGGCTATGATCAAAACTGCTTGTGATAAAACAAAGACCCCCAAAAGTCCAAAACAGCAGCACATGCAAATTAAAAAACACAAGTTCACATTTACAAACACTCATGTTTGTTTTTCTATCCCGTGAGTTACATCCTTTGACATAATGCATTCCCTAGCCCCTTACCCTAAACCTATCGCCCATAACTGATTGCCTAAACCTAACCCTTGCCCCAACCCTAACCAAAACCTAATTGTACATAAATCTCTAAAACCTAATCTTGACCCTCAAAACGGGGTTTGGGCAAGATGTCCCCACAGTGATGGTAAAAATCTGGAACATGGTCCCCACAATGTTGCAAAAAATGCGCCCCCACACACACACAGACTGTTGGTATTTCACTCTGTGATGTGATAAATCTTAATCACAAGTCAATGAGGCAGTCAAAGAGGCAGGTGGGGGTGCCGGATAGATTCCTGACACACACACCAAACACACACACACGTTTTTACAATTCATTCCACAAATGCAGTCCAGCGGTGGGGTCTGCAGACTCCCTGGGGACTAACAGATTAGCCACGGCCAAAGCCACTAATCCCTCCACATACCTACACACACATTTCTGTCTGTCTTTGTCCACCTCTCTTTCTTCTTCTCCTTTCTGTCCATCTTTCCAGCTCACCTGAGAAGACAGCAGACTGGATGCAAAGTGATAACACTGAAAATGGCCGTGCTGAAAGTCATGGGTTTGGTTTAATCCACTTGAGTCATTACAGAAAAGAGATGTTTCTCCTTTGTGCTGTTAGGTTTAGGCACAGAAAAAAAGAAACTTTTGTCATAGAGATAACAATTATGAACATGAAATGAAGGTTATAGAGCATTAATGGTTAAAAGTAATTTAATTAGTTTGAGATAAGGAAAATCCTGCATTTAGTCTGGTAAGGTTTTCACATAAAAACGCCAAAAATGTTCTGGTTTAATAGAGGTTCGAGTTGTGTCGATTCTGATACTGGCATCAACAATACTCACTGATCCAGCCAAAAGTAAGAGGATTAGGAACAGCGAGTACTTCTGTCAAAACACCACCTGAAATCACAGAATATAACAAAGGTATGGTATTGGTACTCTGTATCGTTAGATACCTAAACTCCAGTATCGAATCTGTATCGGACAGAAGAAAATTAAATCGCAACATTCCTACACTGCAAAAACTCAAATCTTAGCAAGTATATTTTTCTCATTTCTAGACAAAATATCTCATTACACTCAAAATAAGACAAAATTGCTTAAATAGAAACATTTAGGTAAGATACAAGATCTTGTTTTAAGACAATGCATCTCTTTTCAAGATATCAAGAAAAATTTGCTTGGCCCATAGGCAGAATTTTTGTTTTTTTGTTGTTTTGTTTTTTTTAACTTATTTTAAGGCAGTGCATCTTATTTCAAGAAATCTTATCAAGAAAATTCTGCTTGTTCCATTGGTAGATTTTTTTGCTTATTACAAACAAAAAAATCGTCAAATAAGTTCCTATATCTCACTGAAATGTTTCTCTTTAAGCAATTTTGTCTTTTTTTGAGTGTGATGAGATATTTTGTCTAGAAATAAGAAATATATACTTGCTAAGATTTGCGTTTTTGCAGTGTAATTAAGTTAGCAGATTTGCTGTCGCTGTCCTCATATGTACTTTTCACTGAGAGATTATGTACTGGAGATGAGTTACTGCAGCTACAAAAGCAAAGGAGCTGAATTTGTGGAAACCTTTGTGAAACTTAAGATTCCTTGATGGTTGTTTTCCTGTTGATGTGAATCCTGCAAATATCAGAGTGAGTTTTAAAGCAAAATCCACAAGATTAAATTAAATTAAATTAAAGGAATGAATATTATTTTTTCCCAAAGAAAATGTATAAAAGTCCTCAGTGTATAAAGGGGGAACCATTGTCCCCCTCGCTGATCTTCCAGCGATATTATGTGGGAGCTATCTGGAAAATCTCTGCAAGATTAGATGAATTCTCATGTGCAATCCTTTCAGAACAGGCCTGGAAAAATTCAGAGCTGAAATACTTGTGAAAACAGCTAAAGTTACTTCAATCTGGAACAGTTTCTTACCTTGTTAAACCCATCTTCCTATATGCACAAAGGGATTTTACTTGGTTGCAGATCAGAGATGGAAATCAGTTAAATAAAATGTAACTTCCCCACTCTTTCACAGAAGTTATATTTAAAAGAGAAAGGCATTATGGGGTGTTTACATACTTCCATACAACTCTGTGGGATGGAGCCGGAAACACACACTACGGGCCAGATCTACTAAGATCTAAATTTGTGTGTACCACAGTTTGCTGGTGATTTACAAAGAATGACGCAAATGACAGCGGATGCAAACGTGTTGGAAACGCCCCTATATACATTAGGTTTAGCATGTTTCGTGGTTTGCAGCGTGGGGAATTGCGAGAGACGATGGCGCAAAAGGAAATATGATGCCATATGAGGATGGAGATATTAGGAGGACGGAAATGAAAATAACTTAAAATAAGTATGATAAATATAAAAAATAATACAACATTTATTTGTGCGGAGCCTCAGAAGTGGCCATTTTATGAGGACATGGATCAGGAGTTGCTGAACAAATGAAAGTCTCTGCAGCTCCGACATGGTCTCTATTACGCAGGAGGTGCACACTTTGGCACAATGTCAACGGCTTCAGAGCTCGCGCTGCCAGGTGATCCTGTGGTCCTGTCCAGCTGCTAAAATCCAAGTTAAAACATGATGTTGGCAAAAAGGGGAAGTAAAAAGACACAATTAATGCAGCTTTAGTTCTGGTAAGCAGCAGCTGCAAACTTTATATATATATATATATATATATATATATATATATATATATGTATGTATATGTTAAGCTGTTTTTATACTTTTATTGTATTGCTTTGCGTTGTATCTTATGCATGCATTGTACAGCACTTTGGTCAGCTGCTATGTTGTTTTTAAAGTTCTTTAGAAATAAATATGGTTTGGTATGGTACAAAGTTGCAAGTTTGCACCTGCTTTTCAGACGTACTAAAATAGACACTGTTGTGATCCTACATTCCAGGATTAATGACAATCATAACCTGAATAAAATAATGGCCTTTTTCCCTCCATCACACAGACATTCCTTTTCAGGACAACAAGAGAGGAACCGACCTTCGACCCCTGCTGTGCTAAAGGCACTAGTCTTATCAAACTATAGCTCCTAAAACAGCTACTCTACCCCCGAAGATGAATATCTGCCCAAACTCTGACCACCTCTAAATAAACAGAAACACAGATGCTCCCCATAAATGTTAGGAAGAAACCCCTCAAATGGCAGAACTTTCTTCTAAGTGCTTGTTCGACTCTTCAGCGACCTGAGACCTCTTTGTCTCACCAAAGCTGGTCTCCATCAAAGTTGACACTTCTTATCTCTCCCAACAAACTGTGGGACCAAAAGCAATGTTCTCCTCACACCAGGTTTCCTTTCTCCCTCAGCTTCAAAAGGACATCAGAATTTCAAGAATGTGTTCCTCTTTCTTGTATTAAACATTTAACTTGGATTCTTTTACTTTGAATTAATTTGGTTTAATTCCATATAATCTGATTTATATGCATATAACTTGATTCCTCTTTTGACATGATTCAATCTGTGTTGAACTTTCTAATCCATTTCCAACAATTTAGAATGTGATGTTTTGAGATGTTTCCTTTTCAGCCACACAGATGACTTCAAGCTCCTACATGTCATTTTGTATGTAATCAAAGAAACCTTAATTATTGATCGTGCTCACATCTAAATGAGAATGGAGGAGAGAGAAACAGATGCCTGTGTAATGTGATTCTATGAGCTCCATGCTGACGCTTAGTCACTCCCTGTAGTGATGTATCGCGTCACAATTGGTTAAGTTCCCCTTTGAGGCGGGTCTTTCAAACAAGAGGACCGCTCTCCAATCTTGCTTTTGAGAGTTTGTGCCAAGTCTTCGTCCTGTGAAGTCTGTTTTTGTTCCGTTCCGTATCGTCCTTTTTGTTATCTCCACGTGAAATCCCTTTTGTCTGCGCGCGAAAGATCTTAACAATAGACTATAGTCCAACTAAGAAAGTTATTTTCCCTTTTTGTTGATAATCGTTACCTAGTATCTCTGAAGCCTCCACCAGTCATCAGGACTGACCTTTCTGATTTTTATAGACTTTTCTGAAGATTACTGCTGGACCCAAACGCAGTAGCCCGTAAAGTCTAGTTATTAAATTCGGACCCATTCGAGCAGCTGTCGTCAACCACCACGTCTCTTCTTCTGGAACTCTGCGGGACAGATTCCAGAACATCAGGGCAGCTCCAGACCTACTGATCCACGCACCAACATCCTTCAGAACACACCGATTCGGATTGGCCACCGGACCGGGGTTGCTCCAGAGAGGACCAGCGTACCAAGACAGTAGGATCTACCCAGCACCTTGAACATATACGTGGTGTCTGACAGTTTCATCTAAATTATAACCAAATTATTTAACTTGAATGTTAACCCAAATTTAGTATATTCACTCCAAATTATAGGTTGATTGACGGACTCCGCTTCTCCTCCCCGCGAGAGTTCATTAGCATTTAAGTATTCAGAACCATTGTTTTCCATAGCAATAAGTTTACGAGTTTCTCTCTCTCTCTTATTCTCATCCTACTTTCACATCATTCTCATTATCACAAGTAAAATCGTCTTCTCCTCATGGTGCTTTCATCCTGCAAGCTCAACTGATTTGATATTGTTGGTTTATCCATTCTTGTTAATAAATATGTGTGATCACCTCACCGTTGTTCATGATTTCTGAACGCAAAATCCATGAAACTGACTTCTGTAGAATTTACTTCCTCTCAGATAGACTGATTTAGTTCTGATAAGACATTTTCAGGCTTTCTCATTCAAGCCTGAGCTAAATAGATACATTTAAGTTATTATGAATGAGTGGTGCCCCAAGCAAACCGAGGTAAATCACTACATTATATGGTGCCGTCCGTGCGAGGCCAGAAATGACCAGTTTATGGATTTTTGCATTCGGAAACTTGGAAGCTGTGAGAAGCGCACTGCGCAACTTCTGTGCGCTGTGATCTGCATTGTGATGCTGCGATCTCTTTAAATTGCTCAGCAAAAGCTCTGACTTTGTGTGTGGTTTTCCCGAGTGTAAAACTAGGTTAAATGTTGTATTGTGATTGTAATTGTGGCTTGATCCTGTATGTTAACGAAATACAGAATCTGATCATATTTTGGTGAAGAACTTGGACCAGCGTGGGCGCGGTGTCCCCACTGCTGCGATAAACAAACCCTCATTTTGCATGCAAGAGCACACATGCTCTATTAAGGCCTTGGTGTTAAAAACTCCCTTGCGTATTCCAACGGATTTTTACACCCGAGTTACAGACCAATTTCCTGCGTATTCCAGAAAATTGTCCACCTGGCTCGAACTCCGTTCTGCAGCAGTTAAAGAATAGCTAACTTTCTTCTGTAGAGCCGTGGTCCTGTAAAGGGAAGCGGTAGGAGATTTCTCTTAAAACCTTGCAGCGCATTCCTGCAGAGGTGTGAAAATTAAGCATAAAGAATTTCTCATTTTGTTTGTTAATTCTCTAAGGAAGAGAGAATTTCACTTTATGTGCGAGCCGTAATTCTGAAAAAGAAACGGCTGGATTTGCCTTTGATACACCGTTGTGGCGCATTCCCACAATCGCGTGAATATAAGCATAAAGCTGCTTGTTAAACCCCTGAACAGGGAAGAACTCCCGTATCCACACGGAGTTATTTTGCCTTAAATTATACAGAGCGTTGGAAACCTCTGTCAGTAAAGAACCTGCGCGTTGGGACGCGGCAGGCCCCGTTGTTCTGTGAACATCTCTGTGAAGAGATCGTTTCGAGAAAGAACAGAAGCAGCCGAGAGAAGCTGCCGAGTTGAGCCCGTTTTGGGGCTGTGTTGTCAGTGATTGCTGAACAGAGAAAAATCTCTAAGTTTTGCAGTGGTTTGAGATAGAAGTTGAAGCCAGCGGCCATTGTCAGACTGACCACGTCAGGTCCGTACCTCGCGGGGGACTCCGGAGGCGGTCCTTAGTTTGTCATCTGTGACGTGCAGTCGTCTCCTCCTGGGAAACACCCCTCTGATCTCCCAGTCGCATTTACGCCATCTCGTGGCGACTTGTTAAACTGCAGTTTGTACCCAGTCTTGTTGAACAGCGACATCACTGGTAACCTTTTTCACTGACGCTTTGACTTGTAACCTGACTACCCTTGTAGTGACTTGTGTAATTAATTTAGGCTTGTAATTATTGTCACTTTTGTAGCTTTGCTCCCCAAGTGTACATAGACACTGTAGATTTGTGACAATTCTTTTTGCTAGTATCTTGACTAAAGATGACTCTTGCAGCAAGCCTAACAAATCTCTCTCTTCAGAGAGAAGCTCTGGATGTGGAACAACACGCTCTAATAGCTTTAACAGAACAAGTTGCACCAGGTTATATGACAACGATTTTAGGTGCTGAACCAGCTAACCTTCAGACCATCCTAAATGGTTTGATAAGTGATTTGGAGTCTAAGACACCAACAGATGAAGAGCTGACTAAAACACTAGCAAGTTTTTCAGCAGTTCTTTTTGGGCAACAAACATGCGCATAGTCTGATCAGCCAGGCTTATGACAAGCTTGCTACTCAGCAGCAGAAAGTTGCACAGCTAAGGGAGGAACTCTGCAACACCAACTGGAATTTGCAGAGAAATCAGCTCAGCGTGATAAATCACTGATAGATCAGATGACAGCACAGATTGCATCTAAGAATCAGGAAAACGCTCTTTGAAAGTAGATTATAACGATTTGGAGGAACAGCCGAAGAGGCCAAAGAAGCCTTAGCTGCAAAAACCCTCCAGCTAAGACAGCACAAAGCCAGGAAAGGCCGGTCCGCCTCTCCACAAGCTGCACAGAAGATAGAAGAGCTCAACACAGAAATCAGCATGTTGAGCGACACCTTGAGTCAAAACAGACTAGAATTCAGGTTTTGGAAGAGCAGTTGTATGAGGCAAGAAGGAAATTTGAGGGCATAGAGAAGCATTGTAAGACATTAGCTGGACAACTGCAAAGTGCTACTGATGAACTTCATGCTGAACGCATGAAAGTAAAAGATCTTGAGAATGAGAGAAAGGTAGGACTACCCATTAATCTGGATGTCTTTGGTTCTCCTGTGCATTCTGGGAGATTAAGCCCAAATAATCCTTTCAGAGATGAAGGTAGAACTATCAGCTCTCACAGACAGGATCCCCCACCCAGATCCTTGCCCCTCCACCATACTTAGGGCCATCCGACCTGGAACTGGCCAAAATTGCTAAAAATGTTAATCGCTTTGATCCTCAAGTTCACGGTGCTCACGACACACGTAGTTACTTGAGAGATATTGAATTTCACCTCAGGAAGTACCCTCATGCTTCCGTAACGGACAGAATATACCTCATCAAGCGACATCTAGTAGAGAAGTTAGTCGGTTCTGGACAGACAACCAGACTCAGTGATGACTAATTATGATGAACTATGCAAAGCTCTGGAGGAGGAATTCTCCAGGACCTGGTTCAATCAGGGTTAACAGCAGCCATGTTGATAAAACAGGGCAGGTCTGAACCTCCCCAAGAAATTATCACAGGCTGAGACAAGCTTTCTTCGGGTCGCAAAATTATCAAGACATGGAGAGCAATAGCTCGTTCAAAAGTCTTTTCATGAATAATCTGCATCCTGCAACAAGCAGATTCTGGGAGTACTGGAAATCCCATGACTTCGACCACCAGACAGCTCCGTGAATGGGCTGCTACTGCTTTTCAAAAGCACAAACAGTCGAAGCATCAAGAATCAGGTGATGTATTCAGTACAGACACTAAATCTCACCATCTTGAACTTGAGGGAACCAACACTGGACCCTCACTGTCTGATAACTCACGAAAGGACAGATCAGACAAATATGACAGAAGTCAGCCCAGATCTAGGCACAGCCAGAGACGGGAGTCCTCTCAGGCTAGATGGACTGACAGGGACCAAAATTTTTCACCTAAAGAGCCACAAAGTCCTCCTGGAAGAAGAAGGTTCCCCTCTCAGCGTAATCGGCAGTTTCAAACTAGAAACTCCCGAGACAACTACAGAAACCCACCCAGAGAGAGGTCCCCACCCCCTCACTATCAGAACGCAGGAAAAAGTCAGGAAACACATAACAAATTTCCTGAACCTACACTAGATCTTCTAAAAAGAAGAATTACTCAGCCAAGAGACATTAACACCTTACAGTCTCTCTTACAGAAACTTTCAGGAAAGCCGAAGAAAGAAGGTCCTGATATTCTGTCAATAAGCACTGTAAGAATGTGTCAACAGGCCACCCGGACCTGTCTTGTCCACCTGAAACTCAACAGGTAGACAAGTACGATGACTCTGTAAATCCTGACTCTACTGAAGACTCAGGTACCAACCCACGAAGGGGGTGTAACCATCCCCACCTCAGCCTCAGACCTGACACAGACAGAAAGCACACACATGCTGACATGGTCTCTGCAAAGCCACCATTTCAGCAGCTCCTGTGTTCACTGACTGAAAGAGGACGTCAAAGGAAAAGTTCTACCTCCCCCTGACTTTAGAAAATATGATAAAGTGGAAGCTCTGCTCGACACAGCCGCTGATATCACACTCATGTCAGCCTCACTTTTCACCAACTGGAATCAGCAGCACACAAGCCTGCAGAAACTTGAAGCTGCAACCTTGTGACTTAGACGCACGATCGTATGCAGCACCCAGTGTCACACTATCAGCACGAGCGCTGATACAACTGACAATCGGTCCAAAAACACTCCTACACCCTGTGTACATCTCTCCTTTGGACACTTTTTCATTTCTACTCGGTAAGGATGTCATAGACAGACTTCTACCGTTGATTGATGTGAAAAATCTGAAAATGTGGACTCAGGTCCAAAAGCCTCTGCCTCTTTCTCCTCATGATGAAGCAGATTGTGGATGTTATGTTTTAGATGCTGTGAAGCACGATGACACAAAATCATCAGTTGTCTCCCACTCTGTCAAAGCAGGCTCCACAGGAAGAACATGCTTTGACTGACCAGACCGATCGGGCTGAACCCACGCCGATCCCGTCTTTGACAACTGAACGTGACACTTTCACGAGTGCATCACAACCTTCTCCCATGACTGAAGCTGCATCCCCACCTGAACCAGAGGACAAACTCAGGTTTGTGCAGCTCACACCAGCAGCATGTCAGTTAGCTGACGCTGACCATGCTAACACTGACCATGCTAACACTGACCACGCTAACACTGACCATGCTAACACCGACCATTTAGTGTGCCAGACTCACAGAAACTGTGCCAGTCATTGATCACTGTCATGTCTCAAAACAAGATGAAAATCTTGATGTTTTGACAGATCCACCAGACAAAATGGCAGCCAGAGACACTGTCCCTAAGACATTGTACCCCTCTCGACTGTCCACCCGAGCCCCCACCCTCCCCAATTCTTGAGCTGACTCCTTATCAGGTTGCTGCTCCAGCCCCCACCTGTGACCCTCCTGTGCTTGCACGCGCTGGTGAGATGGTCCTTCAGACACAAGCAGACTCCTCTGCTCAGAAAACTCTCGTTGCTGTTCCATCTGCACAACAATTGGTCGGCGGCGTATTACTTTGTGTTCCTGACTCACTTCCATCACTTGCTGCTCTTGTTCGTCAAAAACAAGGGGGTGATGTACGCCTTACCAACAGCAGAGGAACATGAAAATTTTGAAACAAAATGGGTCCAAAGAAATCAAACAAAATCCCACAAAACTCCTCCATGGACAGTTGAGGACAACAAAACCTCTGTGAACTCACAATAATTGATACCAGAAAGGGGGGTCAGAAACAAAACCCTCCAGAGATCATTTGTTTGTAGTGCGACTAGTGTGTGTTGTTGTTGTGTCCTATTGACATAGTTCTCATCTTACTTCCTAGACAGACTTGAGAAAGTGTCTAAGAAGTAAATAATAACGCTCGTACTGCTTCAGTGGGGGGTGTTAAACATTTACTATTGAGAACAGCAAACATCTAAAGGATTTTGAAATATCTAACGTCTCCCCATCTGTCTCCTTCAGGATGAACCTGCACCTGACCACCTCAATCCTTGGAACGGCTTATTGTTACCTCCATCACGCTAAAACTCTTAGACGTGAACTTGACAGATGCCACACTTGCATGTTTCGAGCCGGGTACACAAGAGACCGAGCATCAGATAATGCACGAATCTAGTTGACCTGAGTTGGGTAAACTCCGAAGGAGAATGTGAGCCACAACATTCTGTAGAAACTATAGAATTGTGATCAGCTTAATCTCTCCCGGTACTTTTCTCACACACAGGAAAATCACTACTCCACTTACCTTTGCCCTTAAACACAAACACATCTACACTCTTTCCTTCTTTATTTCTATTTTACCTACCAATGTTACCCTTTTAAGATCTAGATGTGTTACAAATTAGTGCATGCATAGTGTGATAATTGAATATTACTAGCATAGTAACCTTAGGCTTAGTTGATTTAATGCAACTTGATGTACTGACAGACACCATTTATATTGTTGCAATGGGGGACCCTACTCTTCACCTAAGTGGATACTCCTGGAATTGCATCACTATGGTTTTCAGATAAATCTTCCTCTGGTCCGATTTCCTCTTCAGTGGGGGACGTTGTGATCCTACATTCCAGGATTAATGACAATCATAACCTGAATAAAATAATGGCCTTTTTCCCTCCATCACACAGACATTCCTTTTCAGAACAACAAGAGAGGAACCGACCTTCGACCCCTGCTGTGCTAAAGGCACTAGTCTTATCAAACTATAGCTCCTAAAACAGCTACTCTACCCCCAAGATGAATATCTGCCCAAACTCTGACCACCTCTAAATAAACAGAAACACAGATGCTCCCCAAAATGTTAGGAAGAAACCCCTCAAATGGCAGAACTTTCTTCTAAGTGCTTGTTCGACTCTTCAGCGACCTGAGACCTCTTTGTCTCACCAAAGCTGGTCTCCATCAAAGTTGACACTTCTTATCTCTCCCAACAAACTTGGGACCAAAAGCAATGTTCTCCTCACACCAGGTTTCCTTTCTCCCTCAGCTTCAAAAGGACATCAGAATTTCAAGAATGTGTTCCTCTTTCTTGTATTAAACATTTAACTTGGATTCTTTTACTTTGAATTAATTTGGTTTAATTCCATATAATCTGTTTATATGCATATAACTTTCCTCTTTTGACATGATTCAATCTGTGTTGAACTTTCTAATCCATTTCCAACAATTTAGAATGTGATGTTTTGAGATGTTTCCTTTTCAGCCACACAGATGACTTCAAGCTCCTACATTCATTTTGTATGTAATCAAAGAAACCTTATTATTGATCGTGCTCACATCTAAATGAGAATGGAGGAGAGAGAAACAGATGCCTTGTAATGTGATTCTAGAGCTCCATGCTGACGCTTAGTCACTCCCTTAGTGATGTATCGCGTCACAATTGGTTAAGTTCCCCTTTGAGGCGGGTCTTTCAAACAAGAGGACCGCTCTCAATCTTGCTTTTGAGAGTTTGTGCCAAGTCTTCGTCCTGTGAAGTCTGTTTTTGTTCCGTTCCGTATCGTCCTTTTTGTTATCTCCACTGAAATCCCTTTTTCTGCGCGCAAAGATCTAACAATAGACTATAGTCCAACTAAGAAAGTTATTTTCCCTTTTTGTTGATAATCGTTACCTAGTATCTCTGAAGCCTCCACCATCATCAGGACTACCTTTCTGATTTTTATAGACTTTTCTGAAGATTACTGCTGGACCCAAACGCAGTAGCCCTAAAGTCTAGTTATTAAGTCGGACCCATTCGAGCAGCTGTCGTCAACCACCACGTCTCTTCTTCTGGAACTCTGCGGGACAGATTCCAGAACATCAGGGCAGCTCCAGACCTACTGATCCACGCACCAACATCCTTCAGAACACACCGATTCGGATTGGCCACCGGACCGGGGTTGCTCCAAGGACCAGCGTACCAAGACAGTAGGATCTACCCAGCACCTTAACATATACGTGGTGTCTACAGTTTCATCTAAATTATAACCAAATTATTTAACTTGAATGTTAACCCAAATTTAGTATATTCACTCCAAATTATAGGTTGATTGACGGACTCCGCTTCTCCTCCCCCAGAGTTCATTAGCATTTAAGTATTCAGAACCATTGTTTTCCATAGCAATAAGTTTCAGTTTCTCTCTCTCTCTTATTCTCATCCTACTTTCACATCATTCTCATTATCACAAGTAAAATCGTCTTCTCCTCATGGTGCTTTCATCCTGCAAGCTCAACTATTTGATATTGGCCGCGTTTCCCAGATTAGTTAAGACACTCTTAACGCTGAGGTCCTTCTTAAGTCACTTCTTAAAGGTGCCTTGTTTGGACGTTGCGTTTCCCAGATGCGCTCTTAACTCAGGAGCTTCTTTATTTTCAGGAGCGGCCAGACCCACTCTTTCGAACCTTCTTTAACGTTCCCCCCCTGCTAAGGGAACAACAGGCCCATCTACTGGTCACTTTTGGAAACGACACTATTTCCCATGAAAAAAAAAGTAGAAAATGGAAATTATTAAAAATGGACCTATTCACGGATCAGTTGTTGTATTTTGAGTCATGTTTTCTCACTCATGTCATAATGTCAATCATCTATGATGGAAGAAAACTGTAGTTACCGAGTGAATGACAGAAAATATTGTGGTTAAGTTTAATCATTATGGCAAGATAGGCCTCCCTATACTTAGCTTACGTTAGATAAAGCTGTGGGTATCAACCACAGAAACAAAAACATTGCTGTAGGAATTGTACGCAATCTATGAGGACTCACGTCATATTTACGCATTTGTCAGCTGTTCATGATGAGATGCACCTGCTTCGCTCAATAAAAGCATGGCCATTTACGCATACCCGTATCAGACATCATGGCTGCTTTACAGCAAATTTTGGTAGCAAACCAACAGCGTCGCCGTAGACGGAGTGACACTGTGTATGTACATGCTTTCATGCGCCAGCATTTCAGTCCTCTAGATGTGCTGTCATCGCGCTATTCAGATGCGTTACAGGCTACCGCGCGACGAAATCGAGCGGATCATTCAAATAGTTGCTCCACACATCAGGAGGCCCACAAGGTGCAACTTTGCTCTGAGCCCAGAGGTGCAGTGCCTGGCTGCGTTGCGTTTCTACGCGGTGGGGAGCTTTCTGGAGGTAGTGGGGGATGGAACCGGACTCAGCAAGGCGTCGGTGTCAGTCGCGCACACTGCAAGGGCTGGATGGGGACATTTTCAGCGCTATTGATTGCCATGCCCTGGCCTTTGCTTCTATGTCTTTTTTCCCCTTTGTCCCTCCAAAGAGAATGCTTTTTTTTACCTGCCACTTCTTCAATCAGAATCGCCATCTCCTCTGGCGTGAAGGCCGGAGAGCGCTTCATCCTCTTGGTGGGGTTCCTTCAGCCATTACGTCAACAAATAGCGTCAGAATGACCATTATTTATAGGGCATCTGTAAATTTCCAATCGCCTACACCTGTTTAGCACAATTTGGCCAATACACAATATACAATGAGCTTTTCAAAGAATATTTGCAATCACTGGTAATCACATGCATATTTTTAACAGTTTGTCTTCTTGCACAAACACATAAACGTATAAATGGGCTCAATATCAGCGTCGGAAAATAACCTCCACACTAAATGAATGGTGTCGATCGGTATACCTGACCTCGATTGCTTTTTTCAGCACCCCCGGAAGTGGATAGCGTCTGTTAGGACCTTCTTAAGATGTAGCGTAGCAAAGACGTTTCTCAGGAAATAAGAACGCGCGAAAGAAGCAATCTGGGAAACGGGCGTATCTTTGCGATCCTTTGTTGGGAAGAGCTTCCTTGAGGCCTTCTTTAATCCAAAGAAGAATCTTAACTGGGAAACGCGGCCATTGTTGGTTTATCCATTCTTGTTAATAAATATGTGTGATTACCTCACCGTTGTTCATGATTTCTGAACGCAAAATCCATGAAACTGACTTCTGTAAATTTACTTCCTCTCAGATAGACTATTTAGTTCTATAAGACTTTTCAGGCTCCATCAACCTACTTAAATAGAACATTTAAGTATTATGAATGAGTGGTGCCCCAACAAACCGAGAAATCACTACAACACAAAAAAAAAACAGCAAGGCAATGCGCCTCACAGTTGATAAATCGTTTTGCGAGTGTTAAATTAATATATTTGCATTTTGTCCTCCCATCTGACAAACACCCCATATTGCATATTAATTGCAGCAGAAGTAAATGGATAAGAGGCGTTATGTAGCCTGTTTTAAAGACCGAACCCTTTTAGCCCGCTGTTAATATGTAAATTTTTTTCCATGTGCAATGAGATAGCTCATGTTTTTATACACGCAAACCTTTGATAGATCCAGTCAAAAGTATTTGCTCACACATTTAAATGATGGGAATCAGGTGTTCCAATCACTTCCATGACCACAGGTGCATAAATGAAGCAGCTCGGCATGCGGACTGTTTTTACAAACTTTGTGAAAGAAAGTGTCGCTCTCAGGAGCTCAGTGAATTCCAGTGTGGAACTGTGATAGGATGCCACCTGTGCAACAAATCCAGTCGTGAAATTTCCTCACTCCTAAATATTCCACAGTCAACTGTCAGATGTATTATAAGAAAATGGAAGTGTTTGGGAACGACAGCAACTCAGCCACGAAGTGGTCGGCCATGTAAACTGATGGAGCGGGTCAGAGGATGCTGAAGCTCATAGTGCGAATAGGTCACCAACTTTCTTCAGAGTCAATCACTACAGACCTCCAAACTTCATGTGGCCTTCAGATCAGCTCAAGAACAGTGACAGAGAGATTCATGGAATGGGTTTCCATGGTGATCAGCTGCATCCATCCATACATCACCAAGTGGAATGCAAAGCGTGGATGCAGTGGTGTAAAGCAGCCGCCACTGGACTCTAGAGCAGTGGAGATGTTCTCTGGAGGGGACAAATCGCGCTTCTCCATCTGGCAATCTGATGGAGGAGTCTGGGTTTGGCAGTTGCAGGGACAACGATACTTACACTGCATTGTGCCAAGTGTAAAGTTTGGTGGAAGGGGGATTATGGTGTGGGGGTGTTTTTCAGGAGCTGGGCTTGGCCCCTTAGTTCCAGTGAAAGGAACTCTGAATGCTTCAACATACCAAGACATTTTGGACAATTCCATGCTCCCAACTTTGTGGGACCAGTTTGGAGCTGGCCCCTTCCTCTTCCAACATGACTGTGCACCAGAGCTCAAAGCAGGTCCATAAAGACCTGGATGTAGAGTCTGGTGTGGAGGAACTGGACTGGCCTGCACAGAGTCCTGACCTCAACCCCATAGAACACCTTTGGGATGAATTAGAGCGGAGACTGAGAGCCAGGCCTTCTCATCCAACATCAGTGTGACCTCACAAATTTGCTTCTGGAAGAATGTTCAAAAATTCCCATAAACACTCCTAAACCTTGTGGACAGCCTTCCCAGAAGATTTGAAGCTGTTCTAGCAGCAAAGGTGGACCAACATCATATTGAACCCTATGGATTAGGAATGGGATGTCACTGAAGCTCATATGTGAGTCAAGGCAGGTGAGTGAATACTTTTGGCAATACAGTGAATGTTCTTCCAACAATCTAAATGTCTGTAGCAGTGACGTCCACAGAGGTGGAGAGCACAGCAGAGGGAGAATACACATGAGCTGAGCTGTTATGGCACACCAACATGCTGTCAACCTCCTGAACACAGCAAAATGAAGGGGAAAAAAAAACAAAAAAACATTACAAGCGGGGGGCTGTCAAAGAAATCCAATTTGATTTTCAGAGGAATTACTTTAGCATGAGACTTTACTTTTAATTCAGTATTTTGACAGCTCGTTTACTCACTGACCCTCCTGCTTAATCAGACTCATAGCTCTGTAGTTTACAATAAGCTGCTTAAACAAACGACCCAAGGGGTCCTACTTTGTAGGAGAACTTCCTCTCCATACCTCAACCACCTTCAGGGACTCCAGTGTAGTTCACAGATGGAGAAAATATTCAATTTCACCAGTGAAAATAATCCAGCCTGCAATTACACGACCAGGAAAAAGTCAAAACCAATCAGTAACATTCAAACAGAATATTTAGGGGACAAGCAGACAGATTATTAACATCTAAAAATCATGCTTCAGGACAAATATAACACCAGTGTTTGATCTCCTGTTCTGATTTACACCAACACCTTAGGGGAGTGTTTTGGCTCTTTAACTGCTAAATGAACTCTGTCTCTAAGGGCCCGATTTACGAAAGGTTTGCGCTTGTTAAAACAGGCGCTATCTTCATTACGCACGCAATAATCCGCCAGAGCTGATTTACAAAGCAGGGCAAAAGGAGGTTTGCGCCTGTCAAGGGGCAAAATAGCGCCGCTGTCCATTTTGCGCATCTGCTGCAGATGAATATGCAAAACTGGGCGTTTCTGCCAGAAGGCGCAAAATATTGGGAGGAGACTATGCAAAACCTCAGTTTAACACGCGCAATGTGATCTATCAACTGTTCAAAGGAAAGCGGGGCAAAAGATTGCGTGTAATTTAGCACGTCTGAAAAGCAGGTATAACTGGCAGCTTTACGCACTGATGGCTGAAAGAATGCTGCACACAGGACTGCAGACATCGGGTCAGAATCATTCTCATGAGGTGTTCAGGCGACACGTCAAGTTTTCATTATTTAATTAAATAACAATCAACATCACTGTTAAACACGGGTTATTCTAGACATGAACCAGAACATCTGCAGCTGCAGCATCATGGTAGTTAAAGCTGACATTAATTATGTCTTTTTATTTTCTTTTACTTTTTGCCAATGGCATATTTTTAAATTAAAATCATCTCCTGCTCCTCCACACCCCAGCAACTGCTGCTGCTCTGAGGTTGCTTTCCTGCGTGAAGTTGGCCCCCACCCCACAAAAAACTCAGTGAAAATAACCAGTAACGTCGCACAAACTAATGATACTATTTTTTTACTGAGTTTTGCATGGGGTGGGGGGCATTACGCAGGTCCCGCGCCTGGCATTGTGCCAAAGAGCGCGCAGTCTGTGCGTAATATCAGATCATCTTCAACAGCGTGTCCTTATCCATGTCCTTAAACTGGCCTCTTCTTACGACCCACATTAAAACCTGCTGCATTATTTTTATTTATAGTTATTATGAGGAGTTCATTTGCAAAAACAGACAAACGCCACTGTGGAAAAACAGAGTTAACTGCTTTTGTTGCTGTCGGGTACAAACGTCATATCTCCATTTTACATCATTAAAACCCTCTACTTCATGTGAGCTTGATTTTCTGAAAATATTCAAAAAGTAAATGAAGAGTTTATTTGCAAAAGCAGTTAACTCCGTTTTTTCTAAATGGCGTTTGTCTTTTTTTGCAAATGAACTCTTCATATTTATCTTATATTCTGTTTTTTATTTGCCTCATTATATCTCTGAAACTAGCATCTCTCTATCAGGATGAATTTCATTTTGCGTTTACCACATGCTCTTCTGAACTTTCCGTGGCGCAGGGAGAGCGCACGCTAAATCCTCATTTAAATCCTGCTGTTTTGCGCCTGTTACAGATTGCGCGTGTAATCTTTGTAGATCACCCGCAAACGCTAAAATGACAGCGCACGCTATTTTTTTTTGCGAGGCAAAAACATTAGACTCGCAATTTGGAGTCTTTGTAAATCAGGCCCTAAGAGTTTAG
Organism: Atherinomorus stipes; assembly: GCA_023101725.1. NCBI lineage: Eukaryota > Metazoa > Chordata > Actinopteri > Atheriniformes > Atherinidae > Atherinomorus > Atherinomorus stipes. The sequence continues at coordinate 913,298 of JALJCO010007652.1, read as the reverse complement.
GTGCTGAGCAGGTGGTCAGTCGATTCTTTAGAGCTTTTATTTATTTTTCCCCTAACCCCCCTCCCCAGCTGCATCCTAGATGCAGCACTGTAACACTGACAAATGCATGTTCATGCATAACGAGCCAAACTGCAGTTCCCTGACTCCAAGCAGGCAGTCAGAGGTGAAGGTGATCGACCTCAGAGTGGGCACGAAATGAGGAATGGAAACGGTGACTGAGAGGTGAGGGGGTCCGTCTCCAGAGGATTCACCGAAACCACTCTGCTCTACCCTTAACCTTTCTGTTCCCTCCACCGCCTGAAGAAAAGAAAGAAGAAAACCTCTGTCTGAATTTTGTTCAGTCTGCATTTTAGTGTAATCTGGCTTAGGAATGTTATCAGATTTGTTTAGTCGTGTATGAGCTGTGTGTTTTCTGAGTGAACAGTTTAAGTACACAAAGTAATCTCAACTGAGCATGTTTGCTTTTGGTTGACTCAAACGATGGAGTTTTTATTGAGCAAAGGAAAGTTCAGAAAATCAAAACCGAGCAGAAAATACTTATTTCTACTGAGATATTTATTATTGATGCCTTTTTCCTAATGTTCAAATGATGTATGAACCAGTGTCCAAACGTCTGGAGCAAAATCTTAACAGCTAGTAAATAAGATAACCTGGCTTGAACAATGGACTTTGCTTAAAGGAATTGTACACCCACAGAGTGATGCGCCTTCATTTTCTACTCACCTTGATGCTGAGCAACACTGTGGAGCACTTTTTTAATATCTCAAATGCAACCGGAGATCCGGGGAGGTTTTTGTTGTCCACCAACTTTCATATAATGGAGTTCACCGGTGCCTGAAACCAAAAGGTCCATAAAAGTCCACAAAAACATGTTAATATTCCTCCATACTGCTCGTCCAGTGTAATTCAAGTGTCCTGAGTGGGTAGTGTCCATAATTTACTGGAAACAACATCATTTAGTTTATTTTTATAGCCTAAACAGTACTACATTGTACTTTCTATCGACCTTAAAGTGTTCACAACACTACTGAAGCCGCAGCGTTCAGCGCCTACTTTGCTGATGATGAAAGCGTAGAAGAAGAAATTCCTGTTTACATTATGCTAAGGGCGACTGAGCTTTGGACAAATACAAGAAGGGTTGGCTAATGATTTAAAACAAAGAAAGAGAGAAAGAATCTCGTCTGCTGCGGCTTCCGTAGTGTCGTGAACACGCATGTAGGAAGTACGATGTAGTACTGTTTAAGCTATAAAAATATGCTTAATGATGTCGTTTCAAATAAATTATGGATGTGACCCACTCAGAACACCTGGATTACATTGGACGAGCAGTATGGAGGAATTTTTTGTAGACTTTTATGGACCTTTTTGTTTCAGGCACTAGTGAATCCCATTATATGAATGTCGGCGGATAATGAACCCCCCCGGATCTCCGGCTGCATTTGAGATATTTAGAAAGTGCTCCAAAGTCTTGGTCAGCATGAGGGTGAGTAGAAAATGGACGCACATCATTCTGTGTGTGTACTATTCCTTTAAACATAAAATGACTGACCGCCCAATGAACTACTGCATCCATGATCCGAGGAAACTGATAAGATTCTGCGGAGCTCTTGTTATGTCTGAAGAGCCATAATATTAAAAAAATATACACTCTTACATGTCATGCACTGTAAAAGGTTTACAACAACCCGTTGTTCAGGCAGATGGGTTAACTACGTTTAATCACTCCCCTGCTACAACTTTACCACAAGTATCTGATGGTTTTTCTGAGACTAAGCTCCCTGCACCGTAACTAAGACGAGGTCGCAAAGTCAAAGGTTAAAACCACACTGGCTCCTACTGGGAGATTCAGTTTCCTAAGGTGTGTATACGCTTGTGTGTGTGTGTTCAAGCTTTGTTTAGCCGCACCTCTCCATAAAATTCACCCTCCTCCTACTGACCACCAGTTCAATATCCTGTGTGGTTTCGCGTGTTGTTTCACAGATGTTAGTTTCTTTTGTTCTTTCTCTTTAGATCCCAAACATTTTCTTCTTTCTTCACTCTGACTTTTCTTTGACTCCTTTCTTATTTCTTATTACTTTAATCTCCAATAGAATGGTTTGTTTGTGTTCTGCCTCTTTCCCTCTGAGGTTGTCTGCTCTTTGAAATGGTCTCTTAAATCTATCCACTTATACACTCAATCCATCATCCGGACCCGCTCCCAGATCTCTTAATGTCAGCTGGATGTAAATCCAGCACCAAGCTAAAAGCAGATTACACCGCTGCTCTTTAAATAACTGGAAGAAGTGGGGAAAGGGAACAAAATCTGGGCCACTTTTAAAGGATTATCACTTTTGACCCCTAAAGACAGAAAAGGATTCACTTCCAGTTTTAAAGGATTACCTTCCTGCCTCCAAAACTAGACAGTGGCCAAGAAGAGAAAAACAATCCACCCGGTGGGTTTGGGTTCACTGACAGGAATCTGCTTACTTTGTTTCAGGATTATTTCTGTGTTTAACCTCTTCAGTGGCTTGTAGGTGGTCAAATACAGAACATTATGCCACTGAACGGCTACAGTATGAAAAAAAATCTTTTTTTTCTTTCTTCTCTCTGTCTCTCTGTCTCTCTTTTAAACTTGTCCTGTCCAGCATCGTAGCAAGCATAATGATGATCTAGACTAAACTAGCTGAAACCTTAAATAAAGACAGTTACTGGAGTATCATGAAGTCATACATACACACACAGAACTACACAAAAAAAGGTAAAACCTAGTCAGAAGCAGTAATTAGTACACACCCAACGGGAAGCACATGAACTATGAACTACTCTTATAATGCTCTGCTTTACTAAAGGGTCTAAATACAAACATGTTTGACAAAAAAACTTTATTTCCACAACATAATGTATCTGTGTTATAGAGCAGCTATGTTTTGTTTTTTTCAAACTCGGGTCGGGACCTCCACAGGGGTCGCAGGATAATATCAGGGAATCACCAGATCTTTGTTAAAAATAAATAAATCAAATAAAGCCTCCTGTGATGGACTGAGCAGTAAGGACAGTCAGGCACAGGATAAAGTTCAAAATAGGGTTCTTTTATTTAACCCTAAAAAAGTAAAGAAGTGTACACAAAAATGAATCAAAGAATGGACCCGTAAAAGAGGTCAAAGTATCAAAACTACTCAAATTAACTGGCAACAAAACAAGACTCAAACAAACTGACCTACAGGTACCACAATGAGACAAAAGGGGAGCTTGAATAGTGGCTGATCAGCCCACAGAAGAAAGACATATAAAAAAACCTAACTTAACTTAATGAAACCAAAACCTTATTTCCCCCCACGTGCACTGATGTGATATGGTCCAAATCAGCTCAGCCCCTTGGCCACCTGCTGGTTCCTCAGCCAAGGGACTGGAGCCACTGCAAAACTCAAAGGAAATACAAATTAAATCATGACAAACAATGTAAACCAAAATGTGCGCACTAATTTTAGATTACAGTGTTGTCAAAATAAATGCTAAATAATGAAATGGCTCTGTAAATTAAATCCTACGTAAAGAAACTAATAATGGTGTGGTAGCAGCCATCACACCTCCATTTTTCAAACAATTTTTGGATTTTGAAGGCTATCACAATTAGTTATTACTAGTTATTACTATTATTATTTCTAAAATGTGAATTTTCCATCATCTCAGTAAGAGAAGCTGATTTTGGGGGCATGTAGTTGCCTTGTCACAGTGTTAAATCCACCAAAATACACTCATTCTCATTATTTATTAAGTTTCTGATAGTTTTCAAGCCTTCTATGTAGAATTTTTATCATTGGTTGTCCAGAAGCAAAGTCATAACAGGTGCTTTGTTAAACATCCTGATTTGGCCCTATCTCAGTGAGAAAAGCTGAATTTTGGACAAATAAGTTTTCCGCTTTATCCACCTTATTTCTGAAGATACCAACAGCCTTTCATTAAAGGAGTCATCACACGGAAATCCCACTTTTTCATGTTAAAACATGTGTATTGGGGTAGGAATTGAGTAAAAAAGTGCCAGAAACTCCTGAAAGTGAAAGTGGCTTCGTTTTTCAGCTTGAGCTCTCTCTTCATCCCAGAATCGGCCACAAGAGCGCGCACTCCACAGCACGCAATTTGGCCTGACGTCAACCGCCTTGGCCTGCTAAGCTAGCCTCTTTAGCGCCACCTAAAAGCAGCTGATTACCTGCCACGGAGGAGTTATGACCAGCTGTTATGACGTGAACTAGAGAGGCTGCAAGCGAGCTGCTAAGCTAGCGTCTTTGTTATGAGCTCTGCTTTTCACCGGCTCCTGCGCAGAAGCGTGTCCACCTTACAGATGCTCGTGGTCGGCCTGAGTGTTGCAAGTCACACTGCGTCTCCTGCTGTGGCAAAAGCCAGCAGAGGCCCAGCTTTGTGGATGCCTGTCATAGTGTCTGAGCCCCAGACATGAATCCATCCTCATTCAAGGCGCAAAGACATGGTTAACTGGCTCCCTGTATTGAAAATGCCCGTATAAGCGTTTCTCGCCGAGATATTGCGTTTGGGGGATTTTCGCTGCTGCTTTCCAGGAAAGACCCAGAGCTGCTTCCAACCCTCGTGCCCTTCATATTTTTGACACTAGCTACCATCTATACTTGGAATGTCCAAGATCGGATGTTCAGAAATAAAGTTATGAGCTCTGCTTTTTCACCGGCTCCTGCGCAGAAGCATGTCCGCCTTACAGCTGCTCGTGGTCGGCCTGAGTGGACAGAAGGGACAGCACTAGGGAGCAGTGGATTATATTTATCAGTGAGGATGTGCCGTCGGAAAGTGTTGCTGCTTGTGTAACTTATTATCTTTTGTGTCAGAGACCAGTAAACGGTGGTTGACGAGCGTACAAGCTGCTAATGTAGCTACAGAAGCTAACACTGTTTGATAAATATAAGGAGTGGACGTCTGACGTGAAGTTAACCAGAGTCCAGCCCTTTTACTCCACGGATCCTCTCTATCAACCGTACCGTTAAGTTTTTATCAAGTTTTTCTCTGTTGGGACATCATTTCCTTCACCTGCTCTGTCCTGATAAAACTTTGTTTTGGCTTTGACGCTTGCCTCGTGAACGCGCTTACAGACAGCTCTAACTCTCGTACGTGTTCTCGCGACAAACAAAAGTTGGGGATAAAAAGAGGTTAAAATGAGCTCATTAAATTTTCGTCCACCCAACTATAATTAAAAATTCCTTTAAAGATAATTTAAGAAGGATTGTGTATGTAAAACACTAGGTTATGACACCTTTAAAAGGATGGCAACAGGATGACACATTATATATACATATATAAAGAGTATGAGAACCACTAGACTCTTCTCAGTCACGCAGCCATTATGGGTGGCAGAAAGCCAGTCCGGGACTTTACATTCATTATGGTGTCACTGTTAAAGGTTGAATATGGAATACGGACAGAACAGCGACATCATGTGTGTCTAGATTGTAGTTGCAACGGCAGAAAAACAACTCCAGCCGCTGCGATGCCAGGCTCTCTGCCGATACGAAAGTGACGAATAGTTTGCAGCATGTCCAACAAGTAACACAGAGGAGTTTATAACTGACAGCTAACGTTAGCAAACAAGCTAGCTTACCGATCCAGGAGGAAAGTCACCATTTCCGTGTTTTGAATCCATGGAAAACGTTTATGTGGGTCCATTTAGTGAAGTCTTCACCTAAATTTACTCCAGGTTTTGCTCTTCTCAGGTCACTCCTCCTCAGAAACAGATAACAATATCTCCAGGGCTCTGAAGCAGCTGCTTCACTCATCATCTCCACGGTTTTCCCCTGTACAAGCCCGACTATGACCAAAATATTGTTTCCACACAGAGATCGTATTTGGCAATCTGCAATGGCGGCGTGTATTGGCTTATAGACGGAAATGAAATGCCATTATAGAACCCGTAAAAATTTATTTTATAATTATTTTTAGGCTAAATATCATTTTTCTGGGAAACGTTGTACTTTCATTCTGTACACCCCCAAACGACCTGTGGAGGTATTATTTTTTAAAAATGTAGCTTTTAATAAAAATGTTCCATATTCAACCTTTAAAGGCCTCCTTCCACTGAAAACCCGTTTAACTTGCTCCTTCTGAAATACGGAGGGTTTCCCCTTGTTTACTTACACATGCTGCCTTGCTAGCGTTGCGTTCCCCCAGTCGGCTGTGCTTTCTCATCAGAGAAACAATACGAAGAAAAGAGCGAATCGGGAACAGCCTTGCACTTCTACGTCACATTGCAAATAGCGTATCCCACGTGGGGTTTATATCTGTCCATTGGAAGGCAGGTAATCCTCCACTACACACTAGAAGTAAAGACGGCACGACTGTAGCTTCGGAGTTGAGAAGCTAATTAGCTAACTGTTTGTTAGCATGGCGGAACAAACTTGTTTGTCGGCTCTATTTCCTGTCTGTAGCGAAATAAGAGCGGAGGGCGGAGCTTCCTTCATACACTGATGGGAGGCAGCCAATCAGACGGAAGTTCATGAGAAGGACCCGGAAAAGCCTGCCGTTGGACCACAAGCCTCTCTTCTAGTATACAAATACAGCTGGATACAAAGATACCAGAAGGTTTTTTTAAACAGAAATGATGCAGAATGCATTCAATAATAATGGAGAACACAGAAATATTAATGAAATGACCATGGAAGTACAACTTTAACTTGCTGTGAGCTGCTTCATTAATGATGGTTCTAGATGTCTTTACACTTTTAAGCCAGTTCAGCTTTTATAAGTGCAGATCAAACAGCCATATTTTGATAAAGTTGCACTTGTTGGTGCTCAAGACCCTTACGATTTTTCCAAATCCTGGTCTACAAATCCCCAAAACTGCCAACAGACATAGATGTTGCTGCCTGATTAGCTTAGCATGACATTTACAACAACCTTTGTCAATCGACAGTTCCACTTCACAGGAGCAGAAATAAAAGCTTACCAGTGGTAAGAAGCTTCTAAATATCTGCTGTAGGATGGTATCAGACCTTCACCTGTGGAAAGTTTCCCAAACAAAGCATTTCCTCTGCGTGTGAAAGATGAAAACAGCAGACCCAGATAACATTTACACCATGTAAACATCAGGAATGCCTCCACATTATATGTACGAGTTAACATTGCAATAATTGAGAGAAAACGCTTCTGTTTTATGACGTTTGGTTTATTAACACCACAAAGGAAAATAAAAGTCTGTTTCACTAACACTGTGAACTGAAAACTCTCATTAGCTTGTTGTCTTCTTGCAAACGTTTCCAGATCATCCTGTGGCCTTCTTGATCGCAGACGAAGATGGACGGGACATTAGCTGGGGACAATGGGCTGTCTCAGTTTACCTGAAGGAAGACAGAATAATCCTCCATCAGACGTCAATTTTGTCTTCGAACAACCGACAAACATGAAGCGTCTGGTCGCAAAAAACGTTTAAACAACTGCAATTAGCTGCATGTTAGCCATGCATCGTCATCATTTTTACTTAGATAAATATAATTAAACTCAGACCAGCTCACAAAAAATATACTTGGAAAGGATAGGAAACAGAATTAGCAGGAAACTTACAGTACCACCAACGACAGTGCTGCTACCAGGCAGCTGCAACCGAGAGCTCTCCCATGTCCCAATTTTTCACGTTTTATGGCAGCAAACCATTTAGCCTGTCGTTCAGGGTCAGCAAGCGGCCTGGAAAATTAAACCCCATCCTGAAATGTTGATCCGTGCATCCAAAGACAAAACACAAAAAGGTACCATTATTTTTGATCGAGGCAAAATGCTGCTGCAGCAGGCGAGCCCGCAGCAGTAAACCTGCTATGTTGATCTTTTTGCCACCCACGTATGTCACCGATGTGCTTGTCACATGATCAGCAACGACAGTGGTGCAAAAAGGAGCTATGCAACTTATGCAGCGCATAGGGGCGCTGCACTGGCGGGGGGTGTCAAAGCGATGGTGGAAAATGTATTCAAGTATTGCATTTTCTGTATATATCAGCTTTTGTGCATGTGTAAATGATATGATCATCAATAACTGAGGCACGTTACTGATTAGCACCCCCCTCATCTTCTCACACCCTCCATACGCTGGGCGCTCCAGCGTGCACGGTACGCTCGAGGGTGCACGCGATGTCAGCTGGAGCTTCAAAACAGAAAAGGAAGCTCAGCAGCTCCTTGACATAGGCCATATAGGCAGCACTCTGAAGGGTCACAGCTATGAACGTGCAGTCACAAACAGAAAGAAAGAAAGAAAGAAAGAAAGAAAGAAAGAAAGAAAGAAAGAAAGAAAGAAAGAAAAAGAAAGCAATTGATTGCTTTATTTCAGAGCGTGACTGGCTCCCTTTCCTCGAACTTTTTCTTAAAAAGAAAATGATAATGAAACAGCCCCAGATTCTGCAGTTTATCTCATTGCTTACTAAGCTGGTTGGAACTACAGGGCTTTGTGGTAGAGAGGGAGGGGGCGAGTTACAGGGGGCGCATCTCACGTAGCCACAAATAATGACAGACGTCACGTCAACAACTTATAAACACATAGAAACAGTTTTCAGAGAGTGAAGAGGCCTCGTGTAGAGGTAAGCTGCAGTTTTTTCTGACATTAAGCTGGCTATTGCGTCCAGCTGGAGACTAGCGAAACGATGAAGCAGTTTTCTCTGGAGCTGCTGTGTGACTGGAACTGGTCAGACCATTCTAGTGATGCAGAATCACAGCTGATGAGAATTGACGTTGAACACATGACAGTAAGTTTCAGTCTGACAGCTGCAGCAGTAACAGTAACTCTACATCTAGATTCACTGAGAAAGTCCTACCGATGCCTCTAGAAGCTGCTGCAGAGGTGTTTTCTCTCAAAGTGTCATCATCACTATTGTGTATGTAATCATTACTGTAGTTATAGTACTTGGAAATTTATATTAAATTATTTCTGAATGTTACAGTTACTATAAGATACAAATAACAGTAATTATATACATTATATACAGTAGAGATGCACGATATAATCGGCCCCCTATCAGTATTGGCCTATATTGGCCTTAAAACTGAGTATCGGACATCGGCCAGCCCACCGATATTTAAAAGATATTTAACCGATTAGCCCGTTGTTTCTAAAGTCTAAAAAAAAAAACCTTCCTCTTTTTCTTCTTCAAAAACTTCTTTTTTACAGACTTTAAAATTTTTATAGACTAGGGGTGGGAAAAAATATCTATACACTGAAATATCGCGCCATTTTCATATGCTGATTTGATTTGATTTATTTCAGATCCCCATTAGCTGTGGCATGCCAAAAGCTATACTTCCTGGGGTCTGATGTCATATTGACACTTAAAAACACGGTATCAATCTATTTTACTGACAAAAATCTCGCAATATTTCATCATTCTGTTACGAAATATCACGAGAATTCACAAAAAGCTTGCGATATTTTCATATGCTGATATCATATTGACACTTAAAAACGCGGTATTGATCTATTTTATTAACAAAAATGTCGCAATATTTCATCATTCTGTTACGAAATATCACGTGAATTCACAAAAAGTTTGCGATATTTTCATATGCTGATATCATATTGACATTTAAAAATGCAGTATCCATCTATTTTACTAACAAACCCGTATTGTGAGATTTTGTAACAGAACGATGAACTCTCGCAAGATTTTGTAAGTAAAATAGATTGATGCCACTTTTTTTGATAATAATTTGAAATCGGCATATGAAAATATCACAATATTTCAGTGTATCGATATTTTTCCCACCTCTAAATTTTAAAGCGTCGGAAACAGATAACAAAACCGCTATTTGCAGTGACTGCTTATTTTATTCAGCTTTAATACTGGTATTGATATCGGTTATCGGCCACATGGGTTTTAAAATATCGGATATCAGCCAAAATCCCAATGTCATGCATCACTAGTACACAGCTCTAAAAAAGAAAATAGTAGAAAAACTCTAAGTAGAAAAAATTTTAATGAACAGCTTTAAAATACAGTAGTCTTTTGATGTTGTTTTTTAATTGCAGCCTTAAGTTTTCAGAAAAGCTTCAGGTTTTAGAAAACTTCTTTCAACAAAAAGACAGTAAGTCTGAATTGTTAATAAGAAGCAACTTAATTGTTTACATGCAAGTAAAAAAAATATAAAATCTGCCATAAAACAGATCCACATACAGTTAGCCAGAATCTGAATAATAATCAATTTGGATGGAAACATGCAACCACTTCTTAAAGACTCAAAAGTCTCCAAAATCCTGGTTTGCAGCACTAAAATGAGCAATAGTTCGGCGCAAACTCACCCTGCAGATTCTGTCAGAGGTGAGGAAAAATAATCCGAGTAGATAAATAGATTACCAACCACAGGATGCCGCACCGCTTCCATTCATTCGTTGCCTGTGAGTCTTGAACTCGCGAGGTGATGCTGATTTGTGTAATCCCTTTGGAAAACCAAAGTGTAAGAATCATATTGTATTTTCATTAGGAGTTTTTCTGCTGAAATATTTTGTTGCCGGGAAAAAAGCAACTCCCAGCATTTTTTGATGGTTGCCTGGCAATGTCATGACAAAAAAACTGCAGGCGAGCTACACCGGCTGTTATTCTCCACTCAATATGGTAACCAAATCTCAGCAGCAGTTTGATAATGTTATGCTTAGATGCTCTGTGTGGCTTCTGTTAGGCCCAATAGTATAATCACATAATCTGCTCCAGTTTTACTGAAATCACATCACTGGGCCAATAAATAGTTTGCAGCATTTCCTGTATAACCAGTTCATACTGTTGCGGATTTGAAATGATTTACTTTAAAATATCTAATCGCTTCATTTTCAAGGCTTTTCAAGCTGAGTAGATCAAACCACTGCTCATAGCTGAGTGAACAGGTCAGAGCTGTTCACACTTACATCTATACATGTTTACTCTACACGTAAACTTAGATTTGATTGGCTGCTCTTTTTAATGTCATATTTGTGTTTACATCTTTTTTAACCCTTCCCAGGCTCCCCCTGGTAACTCCATGTTTAATGTCACAGCACAATGAGCTGTGAGTTCACTCCCTCAGGCACATCTGCAGAAGTAAAGTGAGCATGAATGGTTCGAAAATGTCTGGGACAGGAACCGTAGTGCTTTAGAATTTGTCAGTGGGTCAGCATCGGCCTAGCCGTACGAATGCGCCTTTATGTCAGGAGGGTTTTTTTTCCTCCACAGCTACAAGACATATACTGTAGTTGTGATTCAGCTGCTCTCTTTAAACTTTGCTCACACTGACGAAACAGAGATATTTAAGTCTTCAAAAAATGTCCTAAAGCCTCAAAGATGCTCCTTCCTCTAAAGAAAGTTACAGGATGCAACTAAATAAAAAGCTTTTCTTTTTTTTCTTCTTTCAGACATCATCATGGACATTTATAGTGCTATTTTTATTCTGACCACCTATGCTGCTCCCACCATGTGTTTCAGGGCTGCTTTCCACCCTGGCTGCCTCTTCCACCTCCAGAAACACTCCCTGAACTCTGGCACCTGACTTCGGCAAAGTAAATCAGGGTTGGGGAAATATTGGAGAAAATACTCATTTTATTTTTTGTGAGTTTGTTTTTAATATTTTGTGAACCACAACTCAAAATCAATGTCATGATTTATCATAAAATTTTCATTTGTAATTACTTTTGTCAATTTCAACTCATTTCACTGACAACTGATTTTTTTTCTTTCTTTAATTGGAGAGAATAAATCATTTTGAGGACACCTGTAAGTTTAGACACTCCAACTCCACTTTATTCATAAAGCACTTTAAAAAGAACACAGTTGACCAAATTGCTTCACAACTAGATAAAATACATAAAACATAAATTAAATACAATTTTCAAAAATCAATTTTGTTGAAAAATATAATTTAAAAAAACGCACACAAAAGTATCAATAACTTTTCTGAAAACAATATTACAATGAATCAATGTAGTTCATTCATTTTCTCCAATATTTTTTACATTTTAGGCAGCACATCTTAGAGAGAAAGTCAATATTTCCATTGTTTAGATCTGCTGAACGATATCTCTCTATTCTACCATAAAAGGAGGTTATTTCAGCAGCCACTAACTGGTTATAGTTTTCTTTCTGTTTACCAGTAATATTTGGAACAAAAACTTATCCTGCTTCTCCAGACCTGGTGGCAAGTTATGCAGTATATGACGCTAAAATCCGGTGGGATATTCAGGCTGATTATTGATCTGATCTCTACCATCATTTCTATCCAGAATGTTGCTATAACAGCATTCCCGAAATGTGTGAAAATGATCAGCAGACACATTATTACTAAAGATGTCCGATATTATCAGCCGATATTGGCATTAAAATGTGATATCTGGAAAAATCAGTATTGTCTTTTTGGAATGATATTTGAAAAAAACTAAATCTAGCGAGATTTTACAAGTAAAATCTCCCGAGATTTCGTTGCGGAACAACAAAATCTAGCAAGATCTTGTTCCATTAGCAGCGGTCCAGCATGTAGAAGAGTCTGTTATCCTAGGAGGAACTTCATATCCCAGCATTCCTTTCAGAGTCATGTGACTACGGTACAGCTGCTGCTGCAGCTACAGACTGACTTGCTTTGAAGCTGCTTATAATATGTCTGGTTTTAAGCTGTTGGTTAACCCCCCCCCCTCTTTCTCCTTCCTCCTTTAACCGTTCCCTCTTTTTTTCTCTCCTCTTCTTTCCCCCCCCCCCCCCCTCCTCCCCCCCCAAAAAAAAAGAAAAAAGGGAACAACCGGCCCTCCCCCCTCCTACAAATAGCGTATACCTCCCGTTCTTTTCTTTCTTGAGGAACCTCCCCCCCCCCCCACATTAAAGACAGCACCACTGTCGCTTCTTAGGTGGTAAGCTAATTATCTATCTATTTTTTTGCAGAATTGAACAAATTTTTTTTTTCTCTCCTTTTTTTTTTTTTTTGTGAAATAAAAAGGGGCGGAGCTTCCTTCCTTCCCCATTGAGGGGAGCCAACCAATAAGAAGTTAATTCATGAGAACCACAAAAACCCCCCCGTTGACCACCCCACCCCTCTCTTCTATTATAAATATACCTCTATATAATAAAAACCCAAAGTTTTTTTAAACAGAAACAATAAAGAATCTATTTAATAATAATGGAGAACACAGAAATATTAATGAAATGACCATGGAAGTACAACTTTAAGTAACCAAGTTGTCAGAAACATGAGAATTAGCCACATGTTGGCTAATACCTGCTAGTATCTGAGACCCCTGCAGAAGGGTCTACTTGCCGTATAATTCAGCTGATTTTAAGGCTACTTGCAAACAATAAAATTCAAAAGAAAGTCTTCTATTTTTGCGAGGGTCAAATAACTTTCTGATGTTTTACGCTAAGGATAAAATAGCTCCCAACAGTCAGGGCACTTGTTGCTTAGCAACGTTTGTTAGTTGAGTCATGGCGGCTGGAACTTGGGATAGCACCAGCTATTATCTTGGCTACTTCTGTAAAGCCTGGGAAACACCTTGTGATGTTTTTTCCAATCGTTGCTCGCAGCCCCAACTCAAATTGTGCGAATCAGTTGCAGAGTTCAAAAGTTCACAGCTTGCGATGTCCGTCCTCACACTGTACGAACCGACGCTCGGATGTGATCTGACTGCTTACACTGTACGTACTCAAAGACACGTTGGGGTCTTGAACAATCCTGACATGCAACACAATAAATACAGTCAGTAGTAGAAGAAGAAGAAAACGGAAAAGAAGACGACAATATCAACAACAGCAGCAGCAACATTATGCTATCACCAAAAAACTGTGCTGCATTGGCAATTTGCGCTCTTCTTTGTGAAGAATTTGCCAAAAATAAAAGGCGATGACGTCGCATGTGGAAGAGGAATTGGTTTAGCAGACATGGGCTGTACGGTCTGTCGGTTTTACAACAAGATCTCCATCCAAATGACAACCGGGTCGCCACGCTGCCTCTGGTTTTCTTCAGTTTTTGTCTCAGTCTGGTCGTGGCGCCGCCTCAAAATGCAATTCACTCACAAGCCACGACCAAAATATCAAACAGATTTGATTTTCCTGCGACTCACGATTTCTGATCAGGAGCTCTTCGTGAGGTGCCAATCACCTCTCGTGACCCCCTAGTGTACTGCACGACACACGATTTGGCCAAGAGTCGGCCCGATCACCAAACTTGTCGCACGACTGGAAAATCGGCTCAAAAACAGCCAAAAAACGTAGTGTATGCCGGGCTTAAGTTGAACTGGACATTTCCTCCTCTGCTGTTAGCTGAATGCATCTTACCATCTTCTTTTTTGTCTTTTTTGTTTTGGAGAGGGTGAATTCTTATTGCTTCTTGTTGCCAACTCTTCAGAGGGAGACGTCGCTATTGGCTGACCCAAGAGTCCACAGAAGTTACTAATTGATGTCACCGTGCTGTGTGATTACTTTCGTGCATGCACAGTGTCGGTTTACAACACCTCATATTCTTTATTTGGCATGTTACCATGCTAATTCAAAAGAGTACTGAATGGATGACACACATTTGAGTCATGGTACAAACAAGACCCACTTGTACCACAAGGCATCATGGGAAACAATCTGGATGAGGAGGCGTGGTCATCTCACAGCAGCTTGGAAGGGCTGCTGCCTGGAAAAGGAACAGCGGGAACAATGAGTGAGTGCCAGGAAACAGGGAGGGAGGGGCCGACAGCAGGCAGCTTTCGATGAAAAGACAGAGAGCAATATAAGCTTTATCTGTTTTCATGAACACCAGAAAAAGTTGTTAGATTTGTCGCTAGGCGCTTTTTTGAAAATAAGTCGCTTCACGTCGGTGTCTGCATTCACCCTGTCGGTCAGTATTTCCTGATGATGACCTGCGTTTCATACATTATCCTGCTTATTATATGGCTACTTGCAAAAAATAAAATTCAAATTAAAGTCTTCTATTTTTGCGAGGGTCAAATAAACTTTCTGATGTTTTACGCTCAAATTAAAATAGTTCCCTACAGATCGGGGAACTTGTTGCTTAGCAAAGTTTGTTAGTTGAGTCACGGCGGCTGGAATTTATGCTCGCACCTTTGGCTAGCACCGGCTATTCCCGTATGTAGAACTGGCAGTGGCACCGCGGGGGCATGCGCCCACCTTGCGCGCCGTGGAGCTCTGCGAGCGCTGCCGCGATGGTACCACATACACCATGAATGGGTTTGCCGCCATCCGCCTGCGCTTGCCGCGTTCTATCTGAAAGGGCCTTAATTGGGAAGTCATCCATTTTAGGTCAAATGTCGCTAAGTGCTGATATTTTTTGCTGTTCAGTGACCGGACTACTTGCGATGTGGAGGGATATTAGGATCACCGTAGGACCATAGGTTACAAACAAGAAGGAAAAAAAAAAAAGATCCATTGCTATTGACAGCGGTCATTATACAAAAATAATGATTGTAGAACGTTGGGAAAATCCATTCATGTCAATGGAGCATTCTACAGCCTTCTAAAGAGCCGTATAATAAGTGTCAATATTCCCTCCTTTTACTTTTTGTTTATTGTAACCTTTTTTCCCCCCCTCTTTTTTTCTTTGTCTCCCATTAAATTTTTTTCCCCCTTTCTTTTTCTCTTTCCCCTTTTCCCCCTTTCCGGCCCTTTTTTTTTTTTTTCTTTTTTTTTTCCCCCCCTTTTTATTTTTCCCCCTTTTCCTTTTTTATATTTTTTTTTTTTTTTTTTTTCTTTTTTCACCCTATCCTAATATATTCAAGTTTACATTAGTCTCCCCAATAGCTTTTATATTTTTATCAAAATAATTTCTCAATTGTAAATATCTAAAGAAATATTGCTTCTAGATGGAAGGTTTCTTTAAAATCTTGAAAATGATCAATATATTTATTAGATATCGTTCCAGAACTGATGCCTTGATTTATCCAGTGTTTATTGTCTAACTTGGCTGTGGTGAATTCTGAATTGTATGCAATCCAACGTAGTACCTGTGCATTAGTTTTTAAACAAATTTTTCCAGATGTTTCCTGATGTTTGACAGGGATGAAAAGCTTCTGTTCTGACAGTGAAATGCGTATTAATGAAGTACATTTACCTAACATTTACTTGAGCAACTTTTTAAAAAAAGAAAATCAGGCATTAGAATCAGTATCTCCACCAAATACGTTTTACTCTCACATAAGGAATTTTATGGATGACTACTTTTCACTTCTAAATGAGTAAAATTTTAAAGTGTCCATGTTTTCAATCCTTGGATCTGCCCGAGTCTAAACTAAACTACCTAATATGGGAAGTGTGCTGATAACATTCAGACCAACACCTGCTACATGTTTTGTAAGTATTTTTGTTTATTTCTGTAGTTTCCTATAGTGAAAACACGCCAATACACTGAAACATGGAGCATGGCTCAGAGGTGAGATCACCTTCCAAACCGTCTTTGCTGCCGTCTAACCGATAACAAACCAAATAGTCAGATAAGACACCTGAACAGGGAGAGAGAACAGAGGTGCAGGCAGACAACACTGAAATTCAGAAAGGCTGAAATCAGCGTAGCCTGTTGTGCTGTGAGGCAGGTGCTACTGGCTGCAGATCAACAGCAACACTCTGCTCTCAGTCCTGCAGGAGCTCCGCCGGGAGAGATAACTCAGAAACTAGCTGGAGGTCGGAAAAACTATTCTGGAGCAGCACTTTCCTCACGCGTCGTTTAAACATGATCCATAAGGTGGCAGCTCTCAAAATTACACAGGAAAGGCCACGGCTGCTTCTAGGACAGAGATCTGCAATTTTTACAATCCAAAGACACATTTTTACCTTCAACGCAACTGAATAAAAGTTGTTTGGAGCCGCAAATGTCACAGGACCTTTGGGAAAAAAAAGGCCACCTATCTTTTATGAGAATTATACTTTTTTCTTTTTTTTGTACATATATATATATATATATATATATATTATCTGCTATAGGAAATATGCTTGACTTTTTCAGTAGAACAATTTTCTTTTCTCTTTATAGGTTCATGTACTGTATTTTTAAAAAGCCCATTATCTCCAAGTGAATTAGTAGAATAAAACAGATCTGTTAGAATAATTATATATTATCAATGATAAGTGTGTGACATGCATGATCTGCTTCAGTGTGACATGCTCTCAGTGGAAAATGTGGTTGGTGTTCACATTGCACCAAAGAAGTCCACCAAAAATTATCAGTGGAATCGGACCACGGTCCATTTAAAGTGGACTAAACAGCCACATTGTGAACGCACCCTTAGGGTCGGGTCACATGGACACTTTTTTTTTAGTTTATTGTACAGGGACAGTGTAGAATTAAAATTAGTCTTAAAAGAAGAGATGTTTTTTTTTTTTTTACCAGAGTTAGCTATTGCTAATTTCCATCCGTTGTCCCTGGGCAGGTACACACATTTAAAAACACATGACATACCAAACTACAATTAATCTAAAATACAAAAAATACTGTAAATATAAGATATACAGACAGTCATCAAAATGTTTACAGATTAGCTGAACTGATACTGTCACGTACAGTAAACTACAATTGCTCTAAAATACAAAAAGATACAGTAAATATAAAATATACAGATGGTCATAAAAATATTTACAGATTAGCTGGACTGATGGTGACACAGTTTGTGTGCGTTTTGTCACGATTAAAACGTTCTCAAGTCCAGAAAACGGATTAGATCTGTATTTTGTGTGTCATGCGACCGAGCCAAAAGTCCAGAACAGTTGTCAGTACGGAACGGTTGGAAGAGGCCGTCTGCACGATTGCAAAGTCCAGAATGCAGGGGGGGGAGAGGGGAAAAGGGGTGGTGACGTATAGATTGTGCGCCACATTATGTCTAAGGTCTAACTACTGCGCTTTCTACCGCACTACCACATTCTTCTCTCCTTTGCTCGTATTCTTCTACTCTCTGTTAACTGGAGATTAATTAATTGTTGCAGAAAAACAACAGGCTGACCAGAAGTCCAGCGTCCATGCTGCCGGCAGGCGTCTACTGTAAATGCTATTGTGTCTTTGGTTTTAAGGGATAGACTGGTGGGTAGGTAGTGACCATTAGTGCCACCAGCTGGACTGGAGTTTTGCCATCGCTTTCTATTTGCGTCACAGTGTGATGACGACAGTTTCATGCTCAAAACATTTCCAGAAAACAACCATGAGAACTGCAGAGAGTTGTCAGACTCCTGCTGCAAGAATCCAGATCGCTCAAGTCTAGTTCATTTGAGGAAATCCATGAGACTGTGCCCTTAGAGAATAACTGAATCAGTTGAGCTCCTATTAGACTCTACGCACAACTCTACTTCCTGAACTTAGCTTGCTCCTTTGTGTCCGGTCTTTCATTATTGGACGATTTGAATAATCCAGGTGTGTCTGACCTCAGTAACCACGAGGACAATGGCCAGACACCTGGATTAATCAGTTTATCCAGTAGTGAAAGACGGGAGACAAAGGAGCTGGCTTAGGTTCAGGAAGTATAGAGTTGTGCATAAAGTCCATTAAAGAGAGTGAGAAAGGGGAAAATGGCGAATAACAGAATGGAAATGTTACAGAACAGTGTTATGACGAGAAAAGACAGGAGCAAGTGAGTTAAAGAGTAGAGGGAATGTTCAGGATGTGGGAACCCAAAGACTAGAAGAGGAGGTGTAGTGAAAAGGGTGGAGACAAATGGTCGAGGATAAAGAGGAGAATATGAATACAGAAGGAGGCCTCTCGGTATCCATGGAGGTAAATATTGAGAATCTCATGATACGGGGCCTCCAAAGAAAGCGTCCCACTTTTTTCTATCCTCTGCCTCGCTTTCTCTTCCCCCTTTTCTTTCATTCCGCGCCACCTCTTCTTATCCTCTTGTGGTTGTTTTCATCTGTGCCCCTCTTAGCTGACCCTCTTTTGTCCTCTAAAATCCTTCCTGCCTTTCTCCCAAACGGCCGCCCTCGCATGTATGAATTAATTGCTGGAATTTACATAAGAAAAGTCCTTTTAAAAACCCTCATGCAGCAGATATGAGACGGCCATTAATGATTAAACAGTGATTATTGATGTGTCTGCCTTTTGACTCGCCTCTCTGGCATGTCATGAATAAAAAGATAATGCACCGAACAAATTAATGTTGCAGATATTTGTGCCTCTGCAGAGGAAGTCCTTTACTGTGATTATATATATTATTTGCGCTGAGCAGTGTGAAGAAAAAACCTCTAATCTTCATTTGCTCATTGGTTGTTCATGCAGTGTTAAATTCCCACACAAACAGGCAAAGAGAGGAAGAATTAGAAGCAAACAGCCAAAAATAAACTAAATATGATTCAAAGTAGTATTAAACAACCACTAGGGGACAGAAAAGCCCCTAAACTGAGGGTTCATGGCTGTTAAGAATAAAAAGCAATACTGATGTTGCTGTTCATCTGTGGACTTTGGCCAATATTCATCATCCAACTGCATTACAGCTCCAAATTAAATGCTAACTGTTCACAAAACAATATCTTTGTTTTTCTTCAGCTGGATGTTTGCTGAACTTTGTTCTCAAGATACCAGTTTATTTTGGCTTCCTAAAGTAGCGTTACTTTTTTTTTCTAGTAACAATACTGGTTTGAAAGTGTTTGATCAGTTGTTTTTGTATTAACTGAATCGCTGTTATTTTCCTTTACACAAAATTTAGGCTGATTGACTCGAAGCCATCACGCTCCTGTTCTATAAGTTTCCTCACACAATAGGCTTTATGCACAGCCCAGTACTTCCTGAACTTAGTACGCACTTTCCCTTTTCCGATTAATCCAGGTGTGTCTGATCTCAGCAAATGGTCAGATACACCTGGATAATCGTTCATCCAATCATAACAGACAAAGGTGCAGACTAAGTTCAGGAGTATTTCTAAAGCCCATTCATGTGTGATACCCCTGCAGTTCATATCCTTTGAAGGGATGCTACACCCACAGAATGATGGTCCTTCATTTTCTACTCACCCTCATGCTGAGCAAGACTCTGGAGCACTTTTTTAATATGTCAAATGCAGCTGGAGATCGGACAGGTTTTGCCCCCCCCCCCCCCCCCCCCAACTTTCAAATAATGGAGTTCACCGGCGACTGAACCAAAAAGGTCCATAAAAGTCCACAAAAACTTGTCAATATTCCTCCATACTGCTCATCCAATGTAATCCAAGTGTCCTGAGTGGGTAGTGTCCATAATGTACTCAAAACGATTCATTTAATATTTTATTAGAGCCTAAACAGCAGCCTAGCTGCCCCAAAGCGCACCCTTGCGAGTTCATGACACTACAGAAGCTGTGGCGTTCAGCGGCTATACCGCTCTTTTTTTTCTTTCTTTCTTTCTTTTAAATCAATAGCCAACCCCTCTTAAGTTTGTCCCATGTAAACAGCGAATTTCTTCTTCTACGCTTGCATGATCGGCAGAGTAGGCGCTGAACACTGCGGCTTGGTGAACGCACACAAACGCGCAAATAGAAACAGCAATGTAGTTAGTACTGTTTAGGCTATAAAATATAGTCAATGATGTGGCTTCCAGTAAATTCTGGACGCTACCCACTCAGGACACTTGGATTACATTGGACGAGCAGTATGGAGGAATATTGACAAGTTTTTGTGGACTTTTATGGACCTTTTTGGTTCAGTCGCCAGTGAACTCCATTATATGATGGTTGAGGGAAAACGAACACCCCCCCCCCCACCCCTGGATCTCCAGCTGCATTTGAGATATTAAAAAAGTGCTGCAGAGTCTTGCTCAGCATGAGGGTGAGTAGAAAATGAAAGACCATAATTCTGTGGGTGTACTATTCCTTTAATATTTAACCAGTTCAGGTCATACAGAGATCATGCTGACTAAACTTTCCTATTCATCTTTTTTCTCATTGGATTTTTATCACACTTTAAAGCCGCTCCTCATGCCTCTTGGACCAGAACGCATCACGCTTTCATTCTCTTGTCCATACACATCGACCCTCTCTCATCTTCTCGGGCCCTTTTCCAAGCCCCTTCACCTCTTTAGTCTCTTTCTGTCATAAAATTCCTTTGGTCTGATGAGGAGACCATGTTTGGCCTGATTTCATACCCAGTGTGCTCTCTCTCTCTCTCTCTCTCTCTCTTAGATCTCTGTGGTTTTTTCATGTGCTTGCTTATGACCTCATGCAATGATTTAAGGTTGTTTATAAGACGTGATTGACTTAGGAGTCAAATCGCAGGTTGAAATAAACCTCCTGGAGCCATCCTGACATCATGTGCATCCGTATGTGTGGCTGTGTATGTGTCCTCTCCATAACTGAGGTGCATTCACTGTGCGGTCAGTGGAGGTAATCCCCATTTTAGAGGGAGTGCAATCAGACGTAGCTCCAGAGGAACATTGGTTTGCTAACTGGCTGTCCCCGTTTACAGAGCTTTCAGAAGCTTAAAGGATAATGATCATGTGGTTTTGGCTCAACATTGGTGTGATGGCAAAGTTTTGGTTATCAGTATCAGTGACTTGATAATAATAATACATCTTGTTTATAGAGTGCTTTTACAGAAGCTCAAAGACACTCTACACGTGGGATAAAAAAAAATTAAAAAACAACAGCCAGGTAAAATTTAAAACATTAGATTAAAAAATATCAGTACAACAAAATGAAAGGGGAAAGACAAAAAGAAAGGGAAGGCAACAACCAATAGCAAGGTAAACAAAAGGAGAGGCAGCAATAAAAACACACAAAAAGAAGGAAAAAGCTCTGAGGTAGTGATGTGTCATGCTCAGAAGAGCCGGCTCTGACAAATATTTATCCAAGCTGAAAATACAAAGAAATAACTTCTGACATCAAATGTATTATAAGCTTTCCCACAGATTTATGTTCCCCTGCATCCTCTGGCCTATCACAGAGATCATTTGATGAAGATCATTTGCATAAGAAGAAGTTGCCTCCTGAGTATGTGAAGAAGCTCCTCCTCCTCAATAAACAGATTTCAGCCCCATGTCGGCTCATAACACGGAGTTCCATAAGCACTGCACTCAACACAAAAATAATTCTCACTATCACAACGGTCAATGCGAGTTACATGGAAAACAATATGACAAAGGGGGATGCCGTCATTTGCTCACAGATAGACCATGCACTGAGGCTGTCTTTATGTTTCTGTAGTTTGATCGTTAACCTGCTTGTCTTATACCCGGGGGTCTGTGGATTGATTCCCACCCACATCATCCTATTTGCTGTGCCACAATTTTTTAAACCGCAATCATTTATGAAGTCAAAAACTTGAAAGTCGTGATTAATTCACATAGCATGTGTTGAATACTGACAATTTATTCGATAATTTTTCATGCAAGACTCAGCATTTATCAATTTGGACGTGAGCGTAGGATACAATCAAATCTCACGACCGCTCTGAGTTTGTGTACGCAAGTTTGAGTCAATGAGGGTTTGCAGTGCAGCAGAACATAAAAATATTGGTTAACCAAACCGCAAACCATCATTTAATCATAAGTATTCACATATCAGCACTAAAAATGAACCTGTTTGCAAAGAAAAATGAAAAAAGGGAATGTAGAATGTATTCCCAAAATTACAAAAATAGCTGTTACTGAATTTAATTCCTCCATTTTTCTCAACAAACTCTTTAAATCATGAACATAAAGTTCTAGGAGACAAGTGCTTTGCACTCTTCATGCATCTCCTCACCCCGCTGGTAAAACTGCCACATAGGAGCGGAGGTAGGCATCAGTACGCACACACGCGCAGGTGCCCAGGTGGTGCGCTGCTGTTCGGGCTGCAGGAAGGCAGGTGGAGATGCAGGCTCGTGCAGAGACCTCAGGAGGGGCAGGTGCTCAAAGTTACAAAGGGGCACATGAGCACAAATTGGAGCATCAAACAGAATCTGACCTTATACTGTATTGTGACCGGTTGAACTGCAGCAACTCATATTCATAAAGAATGTAACATGGAACAACAACATCCACATCTTTGTCCAAACCTCGCACTTTTGTTCGGAGGCAGTGCAAAGCAAAAGTAGTCCATGTTTTACCTGATGGAGACGTTGTGGAGGTGGTTTGTGAGGAAGCTGTGGTGGTTATACTGAGCAGCTGAGCAGACCCTAAAAAAACACGGGGGAGATCGTGGCCACTTATACAAGTGTTTAGGTGAAAGCTGTCATTGAAATAGCTTACAGTGATCTGACATTATTGTTTGTGGGAGACTCCTGCTGAGTGAGGCTGCAGTCAAGACTGTTTAAACTAAGCAGGACAAGTTGATCATCTGTAACTAGAAGAGTAACTTAATGGGGGACAGGCATAAAGGAAGGTGGAGGTACAGCCTATACTCAAAGAAACATAATCCAAGCTGTGTAATTCAGGACAAGATAATATATTAGTTTAATTAGATCACCATTAAGCACTGGACTGTTAACCTGGTTTCTCCTCCTGGAGTCCTGCTTTCCAGTTTTAATAAAGTCAGAGGAAAAAATGGAAACATTTTGGCACCTTTATTATTATTATCATTATTTATTTATTATTTATTCATCAATTTATTTATTTTGCTTGTCCTGTCCAGCATGGTAGCAGCAGAATGATGATCTGGCTGCTTTATTGTGTTGAACAGATTTACTTTGCCAAAAGAAGCTTTATAAATATAAGGCTGATCTTATTCTGAGTTTACTCATACAAATATAGAAATCACATATTTAAATGTAAGTGATTTGTACTTTTCTGTAGTTTGATAGTTTTATTATCCACTTTGCAAATGGCAGTAAGGGACAAATATATTTAATTTGCGGATAAATCAAATCAAAGATACTTTATTGATCCCTGAGGGGAAATTCATGTGTATAAATGTTATGTTTAAATAAGAAGTTGAAAACATCTTAATTCCTTTAAATTCTTCATATTATTGTACTTATACCCTAACAGTCCAGAAGTATGTGAATATATATGCATGTACTGCTTAGTTTTACTTTATAACTTAATATAGACCTTGTTGCCTCTAAACAGAAAAAGCTCCACTTAAACTCACTTGACAGTAAAATGATACAAATCTCTTTCTTTACTGTCACAAAATGTGACACAGGAACTTTTCACTCTAGCTTACTGATACATGCATGAAGAAGACAACTTGGAACAAACAAGAGTGACTTGGGCACTTTTAGCTCTGGGATCTTGGATAGGCTTTTTTTTTTTCTAAAAAGGAGCCTCCTGACAAACTTTTCCGCTCGCGTGCGTGTGGTTAACTAGCAGCTATATCTTGTATCCAGAGAGTCAGAGGACGCTCAAAAAGAATGCTCACTTCACTTTGTCAGTTATCTTGCAGGAATACACAGAGCAGCACTTTGCAAAAACTACTCACCGAAACATCAGCTAATGATGATTGTTTTTGGCATCACCAACAAACTTTAACTCAACAAGAGCCGCAAAAATAAAAAATTTTGATTTTTTTTTTAAAAAGATGAAGGAGACAAAAGGGCACTTTGGGCATCAAGGGGTAAAGGGGCAGGTGCTCGAGCCCCCTCAGCACCCCCCTCTGCACGTGGCTGTGGAGATGTGACAGAGCAGCGGGATGAATCGCTGCTTTAGACTCGGAGAAAATCCACAATAGGGTTAGGGTATATTGGAATATTGACAAGTTAAAAACTTGTCAATATTCCTCCATACTGCTCATCCAATGTAATCCAGGTATCCTGAGTGGGTAGTGTCCGGAATTTACTCGAAACGACGTGATTTACTATATTTTTATAGCCTAAAAAGGAGTATTTCTTACTTCCGCTAAGCGCGCACTTGCAGCGTTTAGAGCCTACTCTGCCGATAATACAAGCGTAGTAGAAGAGATTCGCTGTTTACATTGTGGTAAGAGCAACAGAGCTGCAGACAAACCGGGACAAACACAAGATGGGTTGGATATTGATTTAAAACAAAGAAAGAAATAAAAAGAGAACACGCAATCTCATCTGCCGCGCCTTCCGTAGTTTCATGAACGCGCATCGGCGTGCTCGCAGGAGATGTTTTTATAAACACACATGGGTTCAATCGTACGACCATTTTTACGATCAGGTGTGCGATCGTTTCTACGCTCATTTGATAAATGAGGACCATTTTGTGTACAAAGTGGAACATTAAGGGTTAACATTTTGAAACTCATTGATTTTTTGGTATTGATGGTTAGTTCAGAAGTCAGTGATGACAGCCATGACAAAAAAATGCAACTTTTAATTTTCAGATAATACAGCATTTACAGGCCATTGGCCAGTCCATGCCCTTAAGAAGCTTAAAGGGGAACTTTGTTTTTTTTTCAATCTGGACCTATTTTCTAGCATGAAATATGTTAATTTACTCACCCAGATAGTTTTGGTGCAACTTGAATTCCGTTGGGAGATAATAGATCCACTCGAGTTCAGCATATGCGCGATATAATGGCAGTGATGGGGCAACTGCGTCCAGCCTCTATAAGGCATTATCTGCCACAAACTCCTTCATGTCAACAATGTTTTGCTACGAAACTTTAGTCTGACCCCCCTGTGAGATCGAAGTGGCTATTCTGTGGTGATTCATCCGTGTTTACAGACTTTTCTTAATGCGACAGCTTTGATGACGTCACTATTATGCGACACTATAATAAGTAAACGTCTGTAAATAATAACGAATCACCACTAAAAAGCCAATACGCTGATCTGGAGTGAAATAAATATCTCCCAATGGAATTCAAGTTGCACCAAAACGGTCTGGGTGAGTAAATTAACATATTTCATGCTAGAAAATAGGCCCAGAATGAAAAAAAAACAACGAAGTTCCACTTTAACATAACTTAAAAACATTGTAACACAAAAAGTAAAGATGCAACAAAAAACATTTTTTACATCTTTATTTAAATATCCCCGGGCTCTGATAATCTTGCTCAAAAATAATAATGATCATGATCATTTTTGCACTAACAATATTTATTTTAACCCCATTTTCAGTTTTTGGAAGTTGGAGCATTGTGTATGCAAAGTGGAATTTAAAGGGTTAAAACATTTTTAAACTTATTGATTTTTTTTTGCTGTTGATTGTTACGCCAGAATTTTGTGATGACAGCCATTAAAAAGAAAATGGCAACTTTTCATTTACAGATAATATTTACAGGCCATTAACTGACGTTGGCCAGTCTTTGGCTTTAAGAAGCTTAACGTAACTTTTTCTTCGGGAGCGATGAGGGTTAAAGAAATAAAACGAATGAACAGGATATCAAGGGGGGCCTTGTGTTTAAAAAGCCCCCCATGGCAAAGCAAATCTGTTCAACACAGTAAAGCAGCCAGATCATCATTCTGCTTGCTACGATGCTGGACAGGACAAGTAAAAAAAAAACAAAAAAAGAAGGGAAAAAAGAAAAAAAAAGGAGGAAAAAATGGTCCCATTCACTCCCCACTGTTTTACAAATCAGGTAACCTGAATGTTGCAGCCATGTTCTGAGTGTCACTGCCACTTCCCTATTTCACCTCAGTCTGCACTCAACAGCATTTGTATATATAACTAACACATAACTAACTAAAACACAGTTAAAATAAGTTACTGTACAATTTTTTTATATCATATTGAGTGATTAAAAAAAAATCAAAGACAACACAGATATAGTCAGCCTCAGCAAAGATTTGAACCCACTTCCTTCTGCACTCTAGCCTTTTGTTTTAACCTCTACACTACCAGTGCCATATACTAAACATCATTATGCCCCATGTTCCCTGTCCGCGGGCAGCCGGTGTCGCTTCCATATGTCATGTGTGTAACAGTCCATACAAAACATTTCCGTTTTTGAATGAACTGAAATCAGGTACCTGCACATTTTAATCAGCAGGAACCCAATAATCATAAATCCAAAGTTATATATGTCTCAGGATTTAGACAGCCCCACTGTAGGAGCCAGTCTAAGCACCTGTATATATTGGGCACTAGGTGGCAGCACTGTGTATATATGTCAAAGTCAATATAAGTGGGAACTTTCCACCGGGTGACAGGTGTTGCTCGTAGGAAGGTGAACACACAGTTTTTTGACCGTTCCGTTCTGTTTCGTTTGTTTATTTCATTCATTTTATATCTTTTGATTTGAACAGTCTAACAGAGCACGTCGCTATTTTGTATGCTGGTAAAATATATGTGGAAAATAAAGGACAAAACGATAAAAGGTTGGACTTGGCATTATTGGGCGCAGGTAACGCCAGCGATGAGAACGCGTCAATTATGTGTTCAATGAGCGACACTTCAGGCTTAGCACCTTTACACCCAGTACGGGGTGCATGTAGAATATCAGGGAGGGCAAGCGCAACGCAGCCAGAAAATTTGAGGGTGTCAAATCCCCCCCCAAACCCCTAAAATGCATAGAAAACTATACTAAGCTATCATTATGTCAGTCCATCTACCCATATCTCTGTCTTCTCCTTTGATCCATTTGATATATCTTATAGGTTTTATGTTGTTTGCTCTTTCTAACCTCTGCATTTACTCAGGCTTGGGACCAGCTCAAAAACAACACCGGCTTGTGTCCTTGTGTACATTTTTTAAATTTACATTTTAAATCTGTCTGCTTATATCTGCCTGTCTATCTACTGTATCTAT
Source organism: Atherinomorus stipes (assembly GCA_023101725.1). Taxonomy (NCBI): domain Eukaryota; kingdom Metazoa; phylum Chordata; class Actinopteri; order Atheriniformes; family Atherinidae; genus Atherinomorus; species Atherinomorus stipes. Next base: position 885,806 of record JALJCO010007652.1, on the reverse strand, counting down.
CCTTTCATTTCTTATTTCTGTCTCTATTTCTTTTTTGTGTATATTTTGTCATTTTTATTTCTTTATTCTTTACACAGCATGGCTCATATCAGTCATTATCACATCAGTCGTATGCTTTTCTGTGTTAACGTCCTAACAAATGCGTCCATATTTATGCCTGTTATTATGGCCTTCTCATGAGCCAGAGTACCTTAAATAATTTTTCTCTCGAGTAGCATTGTGCGGCAGAAGGGGAAAAAAACGTAAGACAAAGTGGTGAAAGAGCTCTCGCATTATTAGAACGGTTAGAATTTGTGGCGAGTTGAGGAGCAGTAATGATTCTCTGCTGCTGCTAATGCTGCAGCACTGCTACTGGCAGCTCCGCTGTGCTAGCTTTAGCTTTAGCAACCAGAAATCTGCAAATAGTCAATTCGAACCGTCATTCTGTTCAAATTACAACAGAGAGAGCGATAACAGAGACACAGAGAGTACGAGAACACGTTGAGAGGAAGAGTAACCAAATAATTTTGTGACAGACGGCAGAATAAATTTCAAAACAGTGGCTGAGCTCAGCACGGCAGCATGGCTGTGTGCTTGAAAGTGACTGTGAGTGAGTGAAACACGGAGCTCAGGTTGACCAGAAGAAAGTGAAGCGACTGGCTCGGACTGGACACACCCTTCCTCTGTATCTACCAATCAGTAGCTACTTTGATTGAGGGACCAAGAGCAGACCATTTTCCTTGAAATAATTTCTAAATTTGGGATTTTTGCATGCCATCACGTTTGGGGGGGAAGTCGCGGCATTTAGGGGGGCATAGCCCCTCCTTGCCCATGCCTATGTCCGGCCTTGATATGTCTTCTGTGTCCTCCATGGAAAGCACAGACACATAAATCCTCCACTTTCCCCGCAAGTCCATTATGTAACCAGCTGGATGCGTTTCCGCGGGGCAAGAAGGTCCTCCCGTACTTGTCTTTGGGTGGAAAATATTTTTATAAATTGCTTCAAGAGACCAGACGATCAGATCCAGGATTCAAAAATTGAAATTTAGGAGAAAATGCAGACAGAGGCTCTGAGATTCAACAGGACAAAGATCGCAGGCAAAGCAGGCAGGAAGGGAGCAGAGAGAAGCACGTCTGCACTCGACAAGAGCCGGAAGTAAAAAAATATAGTTTATCACAAGGAGGAAGCTCGGTGGTAACTTAGAGAGATTTCTTGTCCTCTATGGATGCAAGCCAGGCACTCGTATGGCCTGACCTGTTTGCTTTATGGACAAAATTTGTAGTCAAACGTGCATGGGCCACGCCATGTGAAAAGGACCTAAGGAGTAGGGGTATGAATCCCCAACAAGGAGGCCGATTCGATACGCATCTCGATACCCTGCCAGCGATACGATACATTCATGATACAGTGAAGCCTCCTGCCGATGCGATTCACCAATGATTTGACTTTATACAATACGATTAGATTCTGTGATTCAAAACTGTTGAACACAAAATAAATAATTTACAAGTCTCCATCTGGTTTCTAAGGGGCCGTTCACAAGAGGACGATTGCGGGTAAAAAGGCAAAATATTTCATCAGAAGTGCCTTTCGTTCACACGGCAACGGCGTTATTCTGGATTAAAGATGCAAAAATCTGAAGACTCATTTCAAAGTGGAATTCCTGAGCTTGTCTGCACGGTCCAAAACGCAGAAATGATGGTGGATCCACAGACCTGCTGATGCCGTGCTCACCTCGCATGCGCGTGACGTCACACAATACAGGAAAAACAACGTCGTTTGGAGAAGTAATTCTACTTCATCTGTCCACACAAAGTTCCTCCTCGCTGCCACCATAGTTGTTTTGATTTTAAAGCGAACACAGAAAATCTCTAAATCATGTTATCAGCACTTTAAGGCTTTGAAAAAAACCAAGATAAATGCATAAATGACCATAAAAGAATAAAACAACAATAAAAATATAGGTGTCAGCCAAAGAGATATCCCTGTGGCCAAGTAGCCAGGCTGATCCAAGAAGAGCCCGGACGGGCTTCGATCCCTGGACTAGAGTAGTCGGAGGGTATGAAAGACTTGCGCACTAACCAGTCAGCCAAAGGGACATCCCAGTGGCCAAGGAGCCAGGATGCATAATTAATCGGAGGTATTGTGACCGCACCCCACACTGTCACAATAACTGCATGAAATTAGTGTAATTTATTACCTCCGCCAAGGAGCTAATGTTTTCGGTAGCGTTGGTTTGTCCGTCCGTCTGTCAGCAACTTTACGGAAAAAGTGCTGGACGGATTGACCTGAAATTTTCACCAGCCGTGTGCCTCGGCCCAAGGACGAACCCGTTAAATTCTGGTGGTGATCCGGATCACCTTCTGGATCCAGAAATGTTTTGAAGGATTCCTTATCATTGTGAGGTCGGCCATGTTGGAAAGGCTGTTGATGAGGCGCGAGTGCCCTCTTGTGGAAGAAGTATGCAGCTGCACATGATGTCATGAAGCAAAAATGAAACTTAGGAGCAGCAGTGAGCATAAGGAAAGAAGACTGTTGGACAGACCTCTGCTTCTACTATGATCCAGAACACACAAAAATAAGGGAGTCAGCCAACTTGGTGGAGGTCTGCGCTCTCTTAGTGTTATATTATATATTTTAATATTATTTATTCATAAATTAGAGTTGGACAAAATCAGATATTGGAAGAAAAAGCCAATATAGAACAGCTTCGCCTTTTCATATTATATCAATGTCACACTCCTGTAACAAAATTATACATAAGGATTGAAAGATATAATATCATAAGAGGTGGACTAGTAAAAAAACTAGATTAATGATTTTCTGGAATTGAAACAAATATACTAAATATGATCCAGCTCACACTTGATTGCATATAAGTACCCTTTTGTCTTACGTGTAAAATAAATACAGAATGATTACATACAGGTACTATAGCCCATTATTATTTCCCGATTCCCCAAGAGCTAAGTTTAACGAAATTCTATCCTAGGTTATTCGGATCCTTTGGATCTATGAAGCTTAAATATGAAAAAGTATCGGTATCGGTATCGATATTGGCGATACTGGCCCTGTATTTACTTGGTATCGGATCGATACCAAAATTCCTGGGATCGCCCAGCTCTACCCACGTGTGATTTATTAAAACGTTCGTATCGGACCAATCTCATCGTACGAACAAAAGAGTGTTGATAAATACCACAGCTGAAATCCATCGTCATTTAAATGTCACGCCCACGGTTACGCCTCTTAAACATGCATGATTATGAGGCTTCGCCCAGCGAGGTTGAACCATTGAGAGGAGAGATTCTGCCAAAAAAGACACTTTTGGGGGGATCAAGATAGAATTCCTCATTTGTGAGGTGGGAAAAATTAAAGAGGTGTTTGGCATCTTAAAAACCGGAGTCAGAGACGTGCACAATAACAGCCAGCTGAGATATAAATAAAAGTCTCAATCTAGGCCTTGCTGATATGGTTTATTCGTTTTGTTAGTTATTAAATTCAATAAAAGCCCATATCCGATAGCAACGTCACAATTATTTAGCCAATGGGTAAAGAAAAAGTGGTCCAATATGAAACTTACCACCAAAATATGTTGCACTGGCCCCCACCTGTCATAATGTCCGACTGCGGCGCTCTAACAGGTGGATGCCGGTCGGATCCGAGCCTGACCCAGACAGGGACAGAAAAAAGATAACTTGCATTTGCAAAGCTAACAGACGGTCTACTGATTGAGCACTTATACAAGTTTAAGGAAAAGATTACTTATTAGAAACGTCAGATCAGCTCCTGTCTCTTCCGTATAGCCCAGTGGGGGCTGCAGGGCGGCTCTGGGCGCATCTTCTCCTCTGACTGCATCAAAACTCCCCGTCAGCTGTCCGAGCGATGTGCAGCACTGCACAGGACAGGATTGGATTGTAGATTTTCTCCGAGTCTAAGGCAGCGATTCACCCCGCTGCTCTGTCACATCTCCACCTGCCTTCCTGCAGCCCGAACAGCAGCGCACCACCTGGGCACCTGCGCGTGTGCACACTTTTCCCTCCCCCCCCCCCTTTTTGGAATTTTTCCTCAGCGGGGTGAGGAGATGCACGAAGAGTGCAAAGCACTTGTCTCCTAGAAATATCTTAATGATTTTAAGAATTTGTTAAGATAAATGGAGGAATTAATTTCAGTTACAGCTATTTTTGTAACGTTGGGAAAACATTATACATTCCCTTTTTCTTTTTCTTTGAAAATAGATTCATTCTTAGTGCTGGTATGTGAATGCTTATGTTTAAATGACAGTTTGTGGTTTGGTCAATAAATATTTTCATGTTCTGCTGCACTGCAAACCCTCATTGACTCAAACTTGCGTACACGAACTCAGAGCTGTTGTGAGATTTGATTGTATCCTACGATCACGTTCAAATTGATAAATGCTGAGTAAATAGTCGTACGCACAGATTTTCATCATACGATGGTTTGATAAATGAGGGCCAGTGTGTGTATTTCTGTAACACCATACACATTGGGTTCTCCTTTTCTTCCTTAGCCCCACACACTCAAAAATAGAGGTACGAGACAGGAACATTTCTGTACCTGTAGGTACATTTTTTACAAATGTTCTCTCAAAAGTACAACATTGGTCTTTGAGGCCAGAAGTCTATATACTATGAAAAAGGATCCAAAGTAATATAAAGTACAACTTTGTACCATTTCAACTAGGGATGGGCGATACTGAAATTTTTCATGTCGATACGATACCAGTAGTTTATGGCACTTTTTCACGATACAGATATCGATACCGATACTTTTTGTCCTTTAAAAAAAATCACATGATTGTTCATTTTGCTTTAATACCTTGACTGCAAGGGCAATATTAGATATAAGTAAAATCTGAGAACAGAAGTTCTGGAAAGAAACACTTTTAAAACAATGATAAATTACAGTGATGATGAAATTAAACAAAAATAGATTAAAAACGTCTGTCAGTTATTATATAACATAATATATACTAATTAAAATAATCAAATTTATTAAGTGGAAAATGTTAAAATAGAAAATATAATAGTTATATTACAAATTAACCAAAATAAAATGTACAATAACCTGCATTAAACCATGAAAGACAACAAAACATCATCATCATCATCACAAACAGTTGCAACATTATCAAGATATCCGATAAGCTACAAAAATAGGGAAGCTAGAATTTGGCTGCTTTTATCATTTCATTGCCTAAAACTCTCAGAAGTATAAACAAATTGCATGTTTCGTATCTGTACATTGGTATTGCGATACTCAAAAAAGTATCGATTCCGATATTTTGGCTGGCTGGTATCGAAGTATCGACTCTAAGGTATGGATATGCCCATCCCTAATTTCAACCCTAAAGCCTGGTCCAAACTACACGAATTTAGCCCGATTTTGGCCCGACGGAGGCGTCGCAGACAGTCGCTCACTGTCGTGCACGATTCTGCGTTGTCGGGTCGCAGGACGTCGTGTCTTCGCTCCGTGTAATGTGACACAATCAGCGATTGGCGATTTGGCGTCTGCGACGCTCCACGACCACGACGCAGAAAGACTGGCGTGTCAGAATTTTTTGGTTTTGTCCGTGTAGTGTGACACGTCCCACGACATGTCCCTTCATATTGACCAATAGGAGGACAGTGCGCCTTTCGCCTCTACCAGAGTGACGCTCAGGTCGCAGGTACACAAACAACAGTGGAGGAAAGAAGGAGAGACGCAGTCCCGCTCCGGTGGAGCAGCCGAGAGATTTATGGAGCTGTGGCATCAGTTTACTCCAGAAAAAAAAGAAAAGAAAAGCAAGACTGGGTGTGCCAAATTTATTTTCAACAGTGTTAAACCTCCACGAACATTCAAAAGGGTGTATCTCTCTTGAATAAAACATTACTTTATTAACTCGAAACATAACCACACGATATGTGTGTTATCAGTAATAGTAATAGTCAACAGGAGTTCACAGCAGGTCCAAACGTGCACGAATGTGACGCTCTCAAAAAATCAATGACAAAGTCACAGAAAAATCACTTTGTTTAAATAAAAACACCGCAACATAACAGACATTGCGCTCAATGAGATGAGCAAATATGACACCCATGCGCGCGCTCGTGCACTCAGCCGTAACTATCCACTTTACGCGTGATCATCAAAGCTAATTAACCGTCTGAACACCTACTGGACGCAGAATAGACACAGCGATGCTGCTGTGCACTGCGCAGCTCTCAGTTTATCATGCGTGTGTGATTTCATGTGGTTGCCATGGTTTCCAGCGTGCGCTCTGAACTGATGGAGTTCAGTGAATGACGTGAGCACCCGTATGCGTTCGTATAGAACAACACACTTTATTTCACTTCATGGCAGTTTTTTTAAAAGTAGCGTCACTGGGTCGGCTGGACTTTGGTCTCGTGGCAGCAGACTGTGGTCAGCCTGATAGTTTTGGCTTCGCTTGGCACTGGGCGTCCTGCGCGCGGCGCGTGATGCACCTGGTGGAAGCAACGGCGCCGATCGGAGCCCAGTTTCTCTCTTTCAAAGCTGTTTTTCAAAGATGAGCAGCGAGTCTTTCTGTGCGCATCATGGATTTAATCCTGTTTAGTTACAACTGAAAACCCGCTCCACAGAACAACTGGAACAGGCAGAATACGCACAAACAGTTCATGTTGGTCACAATAATGGAGGGAACTGATGTCTCCGTCCACTTTCCATTTCATAAGTGACCCCAACAGTCAATTCAGAGACTCCAAACCAAGTCTATTACAGCTCTTCTCCCGCCTCCCGTTTCGTGTTGTCTTTTGCGACACCCCGCGACGATCAGACGGTTGTCTCTCTGGTGCAATCCTTGTAGTGTGACCACTCGCGAGTAACACGACACCGTACGATTTTATGACACAATTGCTGTTAATGTGACATATGACCATCGTGAACGACGGAAAAAGTCGTGTAGTTTGATCCTGGCTTTAGGGTACCTGCAGCATTGAAAAATGTGCATAGCTTGTACAATAACTATAAGTAGCAGTCCCTCTAAACAGTAGTATGATTATAGTTATTTTATTATGATTTTCATAATAATCATAGTAATCATAGAGTATTTAAATGTATAATTATATATGTGTTTGGCCTAATATTTAAATAATAATTATTCATTTATTATTAGCATTTTTGATTGTTGTCATAATCTCTATTTTATTGACTTTATAGACTATTCATTATTTTTAATTGGTTTAATTGTGCTTTATTAACTCATACAGCCGTGTTTCCAGTATGCTTCCCCGTTCATTCTCACCAGTGAGTTTGATGTGAAATCATTTATTACCTTTCCTTCAGCAAGATTTACATGAGGTTAGTCATGAACCAAAAAGGAAATAAAAACACTGGATGAGACTTTTAATCCTAAAACTTTGCTATTTATGGAAATCTAAGAATCTCCATTTAATCTGAGTTTTTAACTTGAACATTTCAACCCGCAGAATTCTTGCCAGCCAGAGTCTCCCTGCGCATCACGAAGCATTTAATCCTGTCACTCAGCTACACAATACTGTCAGCACACATTACAAACTACACCAGAGACGCATTCACATGCACACATGGTTTTGAATTATTCTCACACACACTCTCAGCTCAGACACTCAACCTTTCATGTTATGTTACAAGCACAGGCACTCATCCTGAGAGAGGGTGCCATCTATAACCTGAAGCAAACACACTTTTCATTCCCTTGTGTGTGTCGTCCGCCTCAGAACTGAACCCATCTTTGTTCAGTGTGTGTGCATGTTTTAACCGTGCTCTCCCCTGCTGAGTGACAAATCTCTCTGCCAAAGAGCCAATCAGTCAAGCTCACACACAAACGCACACCCAAAGATCTGCAGCGTGTTATAAAGATCAAATATCACGGTAGCATCAGTGGTCCAAACTGATTCTCACCCTGAATTCCTGTCAGAACCTGCAACTGATACACAGATCACAGCAAGAATGCATGTTAAAATGATCCAGACCAGAGCTGTATGAGTGTGTGTGTACGTGTGTGGATGGTAAACACATGCTATTGCACATGCTAATGCACACGCATACCATAGTTGGAACAGACCCCCATGATTTGGTTCGCTCTGCAGGGAGTCTGTTGTCACAGTAAAGTTTCCCATGGCAGGACTCTAAAGGGAAAATCCAGAACCACCATCGTAGCTCAGACTGACACGGCAACTGCTGAGAACTTACATCATAGCCCCACAGCTACGTGTCCTGTTTCAAACATTTCATAACTGAGGAGGATCTTTGTTGGTCTACTGACGTTATTTGTTCACATGAGAAAAATTGACCTTATTCATTTCTATTTTGAGAAACAACTGCAAAGATAAAGTCAAATCGGGCATGAAATGCAGAGAAATCACAGGAGGACTTTAAAAAGCTGCCAGAGTCACCGGGACCACAGCAGATACAAAACCACCGGCACATTTGCCATAAAAATGCCTTTAGAAACTAATAATTTTCTAGAAAACATTTAGAAATTTTTTAAATAGCTTTTCAGAGGTCTACCACAAAGCATCGTTAAATAAAAAAAGAAAATGATAATCGTTTTTATATCTTGACAATGTTGATGCGAATCATGCGTGTGACTTAAAGCACACATGTTGCATCAGATCATGAGTTAAAGATGAAAGTAGGACTTTCACAGCACAATAGGACTCATGTATTTTCTAGAGGTGTGTATTGGCAAGAATCTGGCGACACGATATGTATCATGATGCAGGAGCAGTGATAGGATATTATGCGATACTATAGGCAAGACAAGATATTGCGATTTTGTTTTTACAGCATAGTATGCATAGCTATGAGTAAAGAGCGGTTTGTCACAGGATGAGATCTCACGAGAATTTGTTAGTAAAAATACAAATACAGCACTTTTTTATGCCAAAAAAATATCCCAACTCAAACTCCTGCGATACGTTAGTGTACTGATATTTTCTCTCACCTCTAGTATTTTCTAAAAGAGCTGACAGCACAAGTAACTGTCTAAGAACGGATACTCAATACTCATAATCTCATTTTCATGCAAATTTTTTCAAAGGATGTCTTTTAGGGATTCAAACAAAGGTGATGGGCATGTTAATGACTGAACATGTTTCTTTGTATTGCTGCTTAAAGCAACCATTATCGATCTTGCATTTCAGACAGCACAGCAAAATTACAGTATCTGAATATAAACAGTCCTGCCTCACTCCTAAGACAAACACCCCCATTCCCTCTGCCTCCCAATGCAGAAGCAAAGGTCTGACAGGCAGGTCCCTCGGCCAATCCTAGGCGAGCACCCCACTTCAGGGATTGGTTGGAGTTTTCATTGAATGTTTAGAGATTGGAATAATATTTTATTTTGATTAATGGCGGGTCTGTCTTGTATTTCAGAGTTCCATTACCTCATTCATAGCATTTTACCTTATTAAAAAAATAGTGTAACAATGCAACATCAGTAAAGGTTGCTTCAATTTTCGAGCTTTTGGTTAAAAAAAGCTTGTTAAGCCCTGTTATTTCCAGAAAGCAGCTGCTCATCCTGTACTGTACCTTCATCCTGTGATTGTCTTCTAGTGGAAAGTGTATCATGATATCTTCATAACACTGGATCTAAGGCTAAAACATGAAAACAAAACAAACTTTTAAATACATATCTACACAAAGATGATCTACTCATGAATTAACTGAACCACTTTAATGCTCAATGTTGACCCAAGTAGGAGAGAGACAGCCAATAACACAACTGTTCCCACAGCCAGGTCAGCAACACATGACCACCTATTAGTGAAGGGTTGATCAATACAAGTGTTGGTGTAGGTATCGATTGACACACATGAAATTATATAGATACCTAATGTAAGGCTTGAAAACTATCAGAATTTTCATAGATATTGAGGGTAAAACAGTTTTTGATGGATTTGATTCACTGCAAAGACGAGGCCTCCATATTCCCTATATCAGCTTCTCTCACAAAGATCATTGACCTATAGCTAAGCCACGCCCCCTCCACTCATTCGGACAAACGATCAACATTCGGTGACAGGCGCTGTGTGACGTCTTGGGAAATGACAGCTGTCAACACGGACAGCAGACGCAGGATCAGACAGAGAGACCATGATGTTAGCTAACTTAAGCTAAGGTTAAGTTAGCTTAAGTTAAAAATAACTTCAAATGCGATGTTGCCTTACCTTAGAACAGATGTAGACGTCCTTGTTAATTTTATCCACATTCAGTTGATGTTGTGGTCTGCCACATAACTTTATCCAAAGCAGACATTTTATCTCGTTTGAGATGTGGCTTGGGAAAGGACAAAAAATACATTCCATTGTCCAGCCTCTCAGGATACCGAGGGTCGGAGTTGCATGTACCCCATGCACACTGTTTGACCATTTTAAACTGAAAAACAACATAAAGACACATAAAAACTAACAAAAACGGACTAACTTCAATGGACGTTCAAGCAGAGAATGTCCGAGTGTATTGGGTTCGCTGTGCGCATTGTGATTGGCTCATCGCGTTTGGGGGCGTGGTTTAGCCATAGGTCAATTCAAACTTTTCAAACGGCACCAGTGATGACTGTTTCTGTCCACGTTTCTATAAAATTCTAAACTAAGGCTTTTACGTAAGGCTTTAAATTATCACAGACTTCATTCATGTCCTTCGTGACAAGGTATCTGCATGCCAAAAATCAGTTTCTCTTGTCCAGATAATGACAAATTTAGATTTTTGTGGAGGAAAACATTTTTATTGTTTATGCATTAATGAGTTAAAGGTGCCATGACATTAAATTTCACTTTTCTGGGGTTTTGGGGGTATAATATGATCTGTTGTGCACTGATGAGGCCATTTTAATGTCCAGAGTGAGTATCAAAGTTCCTGTTTATGGTCTGTCAGCTTAGTTTCTTTGTTCAAAAACAGTTGAATCATCATCATCATTTTCTGTACCGCTTATCCAGTTCAGGGTCGCGGGGGTTGCTGGGGCCTATCCCACCTAGTTTTTTTCTTTGGAGATTTGACATATGCAGCAATGCCAACAATGTGAACTAGTTTTTACTGCTATGTCATCACTCCTATAAAAAAAATCTGTGTTCCACAAAGATTACACAAAATAATCTCTTTGCATAAATCTGTTATTTTGACAGTCCTATTAAAAAGTATCGTATTGTATCAATATCAATGATGCTAGCCCTTCATGTGCAATGTTTCAAACCTTCACAGGAAATATACATATTTTCCAAAGCTTAATGCTGGTCTCAGTTATCCTCATCCACTTCTGAAAAAGGACTTGACTTAAAACGAAGGAATGAAAGATGCTGACTGACCCATTTCTTATAATGACTTCAATATACCAAATTTCAGATGTATTTCCAGATATACACAGTTTCAATTAAAGCCCAGCAGTATGATTTATGATCTGCCAATCTTTCAAATCTCCTCAAAAAGCCCACACAGCTTTCATTCCCTTTGCTGCATGGCAGAAGGTGAAACACTCACGAAACAGGAAACTGAACACCAGATCTGTGTTTTTTTTCTTCCATACCACCCAGCGCTACTTCAAAAGTCAGGAATATTAGCCGGATGCCTGATCATGTGTCCAACATGTCCTCTGTGCTCAGTGGAGTGGGTGGCCAGTTTTCTGGGAAAAGACTATTTTGATGTAATGTAAAGTATCTGTTCTAATATAAGCCATGAGGTTTCTCCCTGGACCTTTACTCTTAATGCCAAACCAGAACTGACAATGTAATGAGTCGACCGAATCAAAAGAGGTTGTAACGTGTGAAAAGATCAACTGAAAATGAAACAGCAACTTTAGAAAAACAGGAGTCAAACTTAGATTGTGTCGTATCAGCACTCAAACACTCTGACCTCCAAATGCAGACTGTATAGCCGTGCCCCCCCCCCCCGGGGCCCGAACCGCCCCCGGGGAGGGAGCGCCGGGCCCGGGGGGGGGGGTCTCGGAGCGGGAATTGGGGCTTTCCGCGCATTCCCCACTCCCCCCTCCCCCCATATGGATACAACCCCCCCCCCCCTCAGTTTTCATCCCCATCCCCGCCATCAAATTCGCTTCCTCCCCGCCCCCCCCCCTCCCTGAATATTTTCCTTTTAGACCCCCCATTATTTTTTTTTTTTTTTTAGAAAAGAGAGCAGGGAAAATTGAAAGGGGAGAGAACCTCCCCCCACGCCGGGGATTAAATAAAGTTAAATAAAACAGTCACTTTTGTAACAAGCAGAGACCATTTGTTATTATTTCTGGGTGAGTGATGGAGACCTCAATCTAATCATTAAATGGTAAATGGAGTGTACTTACGTAGCATTATCATCAACTTCACTTTTTGCTGTGAGACTTGATTTTCTCCAAATTTGTCAATCTTGTGATCAACAACTAATTAAACAAATTTAGTGACTTATAACTGTAGAGTTTCTAGAAATCATTAAGTCAAAACTTCATATTTTCTAGAAACAAATTTGGTAAACTTTCATCCTGTGGTCCTTAATGAAGGTTAATTCGTCATCCGTGTACCCCGTCTCTTTTCTGAGCTCTGCCCAGCCAGTCCAGAGTTAACCCTTGTCTCATCTCTTGCTCTGTCATTTTCTTTTTCTCACTCGTTTTCTTACCTTTCTTTGCTGAATCAAGCATGGTGATGTGGTATCCAGTTGTTGATGCGGTGTGGAGACATAAAGCAAAATGCATCTGTCCTGTGATGCTCCGACCGGGCTGGGAAAAGGTGTGCAGTGGGATTTTTCCCCCATACTGTAGGACACTACAGGGCAACGGCAGCCCCAATAACGTACAGAATGAATGTCAGCGTGACATCAGAAGGGTAGAAAGTCATGTAAAATTCAATGATTTAGTTAAATATATCACATTCATATTTTTATACAAAGCATTTAACAACTTATTACCAACTAACCTACAGGAGCTCTTCGAAATAAAAGAAAGAACTCTAATTTGAGAGGATATGGGAATTTCATCATACCTATAGTACAAACTACTCGTAAAAGTTTTTGTCTGTCTATATGTGGGGCTAAACTTTGTGTGGCAATACAAGTAGAGTGTATATAGGTAAGGGGAACCTGGCAGTAATACCTTCCTATGGACCAACAACGCCACCTTGGGAATTTCACCCAAAGAATGAATTCAAAGGTAAGGCACACAGATCCGTTCTACCATACAGAGTCAGAGACGTGGTTATAAGTAAAAAAATAACAATCCTTTATTTAAACATGGTTAAAAATAACGGGTCTGGTTAAAACATACTGCACACACAGGCGAAGGGGGAGTCTGGTTCAGGTGCTGAGGCTTACCTGATGTAGTGGGTCGAGGCGAAGGTGAGGAGTGATCCCAGAAGACAAACCAAAAAAAAAGGAAGGCACTCCAAATCGCTCGTGGCAGTCACTACACACATGCGCTCTGTGAAACAAGTAAAGCCAGGATCAAACTACACGACTTTTTCCGTCGTTCACGATGGTCATATGTCAGATTAACAGAAATTGTGTCATAAAATCGTACGGTGTCGTGTTACTCGCGAGTGGTCACACTACAAGGATTGCACCAGACAGACAATCGTCTGATCGTCGCGTGGTGTCGCAAAAGACAACACGAAACGGGAGGCGGGACAAGCAGCTGTCAATCAGTCACTTGGTTTGGAGTCTCTGAATTGACTGTTTGGGTCACTCACGAAATGGAAAGTGGACGGAGACATCAGTTCCCTCCATTATTGTGACCAACATGACCTGTTTGTGTGTATTCTGCCTGTTCCAGTTGTTCTGTGGAGCGGGTTTTCAGTTGTAACTAAACAGGATTAAATCCACGATGCGCACAGAAAGACTCGCTGCTCATCTTTGAAAAAGAGCTTTGAAAGAGAGAAACTGGGCTCTGATCAGCGCCGTTGCTTCCACCAGGTGCATCACGCGCCGCGCGCAGGACGCCCAGTGCCAAGCGAAGCCAAAACCATCAGTCTGACCACAGTCTGCTGCCACGAGAGCAAAGTCCAGCCGACCCAGTGACGCTACTTTTAAAAAAACTGCCATAAAGTGAAATAAAGTGTGTTGTTCTATACGAACGCATACGGGTGCGTCCTCACGTCATTCACTGAACTCCATCAGTTCAGAGCGCACGCTGGAAACCATGGCAACCACATGAAACCACACACGCATGATAAACTGAGAGCTGCGCAGCAGCAGCATCGCCGTGTCTTTATTCTGCACCCAGTAGGTGTTCAGATGGTTAATTAGCTTTGATGATCACACGTAATGTGGATAGTTACGGCTGAGTGCACGAGTACGTGCATGAGTGTCATATTTGCTCATCTCATTGAGCGCAATGTCTGTTATGTTGCGGTGTTTTTATTTAAACAAAGTGATTTTTCTGTGACTTTGTCACTGATTTATCTGAGAGCGTCACATTCGTGCACGTTTGGGCCTGTTGTGAACTACTGTTGACTGTTACTATTACTGATAGAACACACATATCTGGTGGTTATGTTTCAAGTTAATAAAGTAATGTTTTATTCAAGAGAGATACACCCTTTTGAATGTTCGTGGAGGTTTAACACTGTTGAAAATAAATTTGGCACACCCAGTCTTGCTTTTCTTTTCTTTTTTTCTGGAGTAAACTGATGCCACAGCTTCGTAAACCTCTCCACCGCTCCACCGGAGAGCGGCTGTGTCTCTCCTCCTTTCCTCCATTGTTGTTTGTGTACCGGCGCACCTGAGCGTCTCTCTGGTAGAGGCGAAAGGCCCACTGTCCTCCCATTGGTCAATATGAAGGGACATGTCGTGGGACGTGTCACACTAGACGGACAAAACCAAAAAATTCTGACACGCCAGTCTTTCTGCGTCGTGGTCGTGGAGCGTCGCAGACGCCAAATCGCCAATCGCTGATTGTGTCACATTACACGGAGCGAAGACACGACGTCCTGCGACCCGACAACGCAGCGACTGTCTGCGACGCCTCCGTCGGGTCAAAATCGGGCTAAATTCGTGTAGTTTGGACCAGGCTTTAGGAAAATAATAAAGATGATTATAACACTTAGGAATCAGTCCAGTAAAAGGGGTTGAACAGTCATCACACAAACAGCCCCTTAAATAGTCCGGTCCAGCCAGGGAGGCTGGATTAGTGCGGTTCCACTGCAGGCGAGCTCCAGACGTAACCAGCCACGATACCAGCAGATTAAGGCGCCTCCTACTGCTCAGCCGCAGTTAAACAGGAGTCGGAACAGGGATGTCGCAAAGGAGCCGCAGCTCAGGGCGTCCAATTGCCGTGAGCTGTGAAAGGGCAGCTCAAACCTGTGTCAAAGCTGTGATTTTCTCCTAAGTTAACGCCGCTGGAGTTCCCCAGATCACCTGGCCCACACAGCCCTGTCAACAAAATGAGGTTACTAATTTGAGGAGGAGCAGGAAGTGAATGTACCAGATTGTCATACAGCATACATACCGATCCAGCTACCAGAGAAATCCCACTGAGAAAGAGGACGGAGGCATAACCGCCAATTACGACCACATCTGATTTACAGCGCTGATCACGAGCGCTGCAACCAGGAGCGCCTTGTCTAACAAACCACATCAAAATGCACATCAGCACCACCCATTTGGTGCGTTAGCAGCCACTGAAAATCTACCTGTGCCAGTAACAAGCAGCCGAGGCGACCCGGAAGCAAAGAGGAGGAACCAGAGGAAGAGTGTAACAGATAATGCCACTACTCTCCTTTTATAGGGTGCCCTTCAGAGGCAATTGGCTGACACTGCCCCGGCAGCCAACACCCATGCTTAAAGGAGCACGATGAGATGTCCTCCTGCCACAGTCGGAACAAACTGGAAATACAACACAAGCAATTTCAAAATATTCGTTGATATAAACTGTTAGATAAACATATGGTTTGGTCACAATATATAGAGAGTGGGTCTTGAATCTATATCAGTTCTAGTGTTAATGTACTTTTTGTTTCATTACCACTGTTGGTATCTTGTTTATTACCATTGTGAATTATTGTTTTCTTCAATTATTGTTAATATGCGCTATTACTTACCATTGTTGGTATGGATTATTGTTGCAATGTAATGGTTATTTGTTGCCTTGATTGAGTAGCTTCTATGGTTTTTTGCTCCAATTGTGGTCAATAATTTGTTTTTTCCTATTGGTTTTGAAGGAATCATGATTTCTGAGATTCATATGGAGAAATGGGGTGGGATTTAATAAGTTTGCTTCTTCCCACTCCCTTTCAGGCATGTTGAATATAATTGTTTTGTTTCATAGTGATGGCCATAACTGTTGTTTTGTTGTCATTAGGCGATCGGCTATGTAAGCGGTCATCCTTTTGTGCTCTGTGGAATATGAAAATGTATTCCCTGAAAGGAATAAATAAAATGAAAAATGTAGAGGTGCTTTAATGACTTAACAGTGAGTCAATATGATACCACAGTTGAAAATGAATACTAATTTTACACCAGTTCGGAAGATGAGGACATATTCATACAGGCCTACTCTTCCACTGCTTGTTAGCAATGGGCATATCGATACCCTGGAGTCGATACTTCGTTACCAGCCAGACAAAATGGCATATTTTGTCATTTCTCTGTTATTTCTCAGAGTTTTTGGCAATGAAATTTGCAAAACCAGCTCCTGTGTAACATGATGGTTGTAGCCTACCAGATATCATCATGATGTTGCTACTGTTAGTGATGATGATATTTTGTTAATTTTCAGTGGTTTAATTCAGGTTATTGCACATTATGTTTTGGAAAATTTATTATATTACTATTAAATAGGGATGTTTGATATAGGCTTTTTTATCGATATCCCATATACCGATATTGTCCAACTCTTAAATTCCGATATTCGATATCTACCGATACATGCAGAGAACTGTGAGGTTGTATCTCTCATATTTTTAGACATACAACTTTATTCTGGTCAGAGAGCAGAGATCCCAAAATATCCTTAACTCAGCCAGAGGAGTTCATTTTGGACATCTGGCTGCCAGATATCAGATGCTAGCAGGTATTAGCCAACATGTGGCTAATTCTAGTATTTCTGACAACTTGATAACTTAACCAACAACTTAAAACCAGACATATTATAAGCAGCTTCAAAGCAAGTCAGTCTGTAGCAGCAGCAGCTGCACCGTAGTCACATGACTCTGAAAGGAATGCTGGGAAATGAAGTTCTTTCAGGATAACAGGGACTTTTACACATGATGAACCACTGCTAATGGAACAAAATCTCGAAGATTTCATTTTTCAAAATATCGGCCCCAAAAAAATTATACCAATATTTCAGTGCCAATATCGGCCGATAATATCAGACATCCCTACCATTAAATTTTATATTTGAACATTAAAAAGAAGTTTTTAATCTTATTTTTGTTTAATTTACTCCTCAGTATAAATTTATTGTTTTAAAAGCATTTCTTTTCAGTACTTCTGTTCTTTAGCTTTACTTATATCTAATATTGCCTTCACATTCAAGATGTTATTGCAAACTGCATCATGTGATTTCCTTATGAAGGACCAAAAGTATTAATATCGGTATCAGTATTGATGAAAAAGTGCCATTAACTACTAAATATTTGTCCATACTGCTGATATAAACCTCAACATTTCTTCATTATGTTTATTTTTCAAATTTTGGCCTCAGCATATACAGTACACTACATTTGCTGGCATAAACTCAGCCTGAACAAAATCTTTACTCTACTCGTCTCTAATTTAATCCAACTGTTCCTTGCTGCAGATGTCAGGACTCTGAGCTCTGCACCAACCACTTACAAGAAGATTCAAGAGGGAAACTGCACAAAAGGACGGGACAGAAGGGCTTAAATGCTAACAGAGACACAGGATGGATACGAGACAAATTACCAGTGATGACATAAAGAATCTGCACATCCCAGAGGGAGTGATACAAAGCAGAGTAGCCAAAGCACTGACCCTCAACCACCTGTTCTTCCTCACTGTTTCACTTCATCTGATTTATCACACTATCATCCATCTTTTTACAACAGATGAGGAGCAGAGGGGAGAGACAGTGAGGCAAAAATGAGGGGAAATCATAGTACCGTGCAAAAGAAAAATCACAAATATTTGAAAAAAGAACATAGAGGAAGGCAGATGCTGGGAATTGAAAGATATAAAGCCAAAGGTTTCCTTTCAGGTGTTTTCTTGGTATTCCTTTTTATTTCTCCTGCACCATCAGCTTGTGCAAATAAATAGTTATTCTCCTAAAGAAACAGCAGCTAGTGAATTGAGACATGTCACTTAATTCAAATTCTGGGAGAGCCAATCAGAATTAAGCAAAGGAGTGAAGTGTTTAGTTACAGAAATTAATAAGCAAAGTTTACGTCTAGTAATTGTAATTTGAGGACACATAAAGGTTCAATATGGGGAAATAGAATGAAAACAGGAAAAGAAGCCACAAGGAGAAGAGAGAAAGCAGATGAACGCAACAGGGAGGGATGAAAAGAAACGAGGACAACGCTCGGGGTGTAGCGGCGGTTTCAGAGGTGATGAATGGTGTTTTGACACGTGCGTATCCACAGGCTCGAGGGTCACAGTTTAACATAAGGAGCCCAGTAAAGTCTGGGTCAAGTCAAATATGATTCCCTAAGTGACATGGTTCACTGTAGCTCGACAGGTGAAGCATGGCATGAGATTAACACGGTGAAGGTTTTCAATTTGGTGTTGGGTCATGTTTACGAAACTGAGTGTAGCAGCTATAACTTCAGATAATGTGGAGAAAGGCATGCGCCATATGTATACACACCGAGGTAAAGGTACTGCAGGGAATAGAAAGACACATGATGTGCTCAAAAACAGAAGGGAAATTTCCATTTGTCTCATTTATTTCCTTTTCTGGAGGAAATTCCCAAACAAGCAAGTTACACTGAGAATCCCAGCAGGAAAGGAGGATGAGATCACAAAAAGAGGAAGTAAAGAGAGCAAGCTTTGAAACTGAGAAAATCCGGATAAATTAACAGAATTAGTTTTTGTTTCGGGTCACTATTAGACTTCATTGTGTGTTAACTGCTGTTGCACTTTTGGCCATTTTTTACCAAAGCAGACACACACAAACACACGTTTTTACAAAATCTGGAAGCAATTACTTTTTACCTGCAGGCTGCAGGCGACCCTCGTCGAAGCGCTGTGTTTAGACATGGGTAATCAACACTACCCCATGAGCATGTGCACTTGCATGCGTCATGCATGTGTTGGAGCGCTTGGATTACACACGTTGTGAGGACAAACATCAGCTTATCCAGCCACTCGGGGAGGACTTGCTTTTCTTTAATGTGCAGAAAACAGGTCCCAGTATTGTAAACCACGGAGTAAAAGCTACACGTAAGTTTGAGGAGGGTTGCTTTCAGATTCTGACCGTCCACATCTCAGACATACGGAGAGCAACGCTAAAATATGCTCATAAAAAAAGGAAAAGGGAAAAAAGAAAGTGTCAACCTTTTCAGCTGCAGGAGACACAGATATGGACATGTTTTTGTCTCCAACTAAATTTATCTTGGCTCATTCTGATATCTTTTGTTTCTGACTCACATTTTGGCCAAAGGGTAATACAAATAAGCTCAAAGCATTGGCTCACGATCAAAAAATGAGCTGACAATTCAGTTTAAAACTGAATGTTAGATATCATGTTTAAAAATCCCTTTAAAGAACCCTCAAACTATTTTGCTTTGGCTGTTGACACCAAATGAAGTTTGCCCTGTCTGCTTCATCTGGAATCAGACTAGATCCAAACAAGACTCTCATCCTGAAAGCAACAGCGGTGGATTAAAGTTCAAAATTTCACAAAGAGTTCTTGGAGCATGGGAAGGTCAAAGCCCAAGTCTACAAATACAAGTCCTCATGGTCAACATCATTGTCAAGCGAGGACATTATTGTTAACTGCTTGTTGGAGAAAAGATGTTTGTTTCCACATATTAAGCAGCAGAGGTAGAAAGTTAGGGTGCATTCTAGGGATCGACCGTTATAGATGTTTTAGGGCCAAAACTGATATTTTCTCATTAGCCTTAGCCTATGGCCGATACAACCTGCCAATATTTGAAGCCGATACTTCTTCTGACCCCAAAAGTAATTCAATGAAGGACAGAATAAAAACTTATTTTGAAAACAAATCACTTCAAATAAATATATAAAAGAGAAACAGTGCACTTGTAAACAAATATCAAATAGAAGCATTAAGTATTAAACTTGTACTATATACATATATATATATATATATATATATATATACATATAAACTGCTGGCCTATACATTATGGGGGGGTATCAGGCAACACACCCGGCATATCAGCCAATGCCGATACCAAAAGAAACATAAGTAACGGCCGGGCTGATGTATTGATCTATCTTTTGTGTATTCACACAAGGATAGTCTGGGGACTCTGTCCGATTGGGGGGGGATTTCTGAAAAATTTCATACCTTTCTTTGCGTTGGTTCTCGTTTATACTGCACGTAACCGTGGATGACCAAACCTCCTGGCTGAACCACCTTAGTTACAACAACTGCTCAGTAGGGGGCGACGCCCCCCAATAATACAACCACTGATCAATGATGAAGAAGCAGGAAGAAAAAAACTGGACTCTGTGATTGAAGTGGAAATCTTTCTGCTTCTTCTTATTACTCCATCTCTGTGTACAACACATTTCCCATTGTTTCGCTGTTACAGCTGCAGCTGTTACTGTCACTTTATTTACCCCCTACCCAAAGGATAATCCACCCTACCTCCGTCTACTTCTTGTTCTTGGTGCTTTATTGCAGTCGACAAACATCACTTCCATTGGGTCCGCTGGATAGTCCGATAGTCCCTTTGCAAGTGAACTGAGACCCCCATTTTCAGGTGAACCAGAGTCCTCTAGTTTGGTGCACCAGGATGCGATTGGTGTTCAGACTGCACCAAATGAAGTGGACTATCCGTGGAATTGGACCACGGTCCCTTTAAAGCAGACCTAACAGTTTAAGGCTCGATGCAAGCAAAATACTGACCGTCCATTTGCACATACTATGCATGCACCACATCACGGGTAGACGTGTATTACATCAGCATGTAAACAGGAAGTTCATTTCACTTGCTACTTGGACTAGCAAAGTAACAGCTGCGCCAAGAAAACAAGAGTCATGAACAAGAACTGACCGAGAATAAAACAAATTAATTGGAAAACAAAGTGTAGTGACAGTGTGTTACCGGAAAGACAGGGGTAGGAACCTTGGGTTCAAGACATGTGTTCCGGGGTGGACGTTTATGAAATAAAGCACCGAGTTGACTACACGAGATTCATGTCGTCTCTTATCGAGCTGAGCTGGGGAGATAAACGCCCTACGGCCAACTGAACATGGTGTCAGAAGTTAAAGGACGTCGAATCCAGGTACAGCCACGTTAAAGCAGCTGCACAGAATCGGCAGAGATTTTATTCCCTCGGAAGAGGACGGCAGGCTACCCGCGCACGGCTAACACGAGGCCAAAGCATGAACCAGTTGGTTTCACCGCCAGAAAAGTTCTCCTTTAAGCCTGAGGAGTGGGCAAAGTGGATTAAGCGCTTCGACAGATACCGCATCGCGTCTGGTCTGGAGACACAAGCGGACGAAAATCAAGTAAATGCTTTAATCTACTGTATGGGAGAGGAAGCAGAGGACATATTGGTTTCCCTCCATCTTAGCCCCGAAGAAGTTAGTGACTACGAAACTGTTAAAAGGAAACTAGATGGTCACTTTGTAGCTCGCCGGAACATAATTTTTGAGCGAGCCAAGTTTAATCAGAGGCAGCAGGAGCCAGGCGAGTCTGCAGACAGTTTTCACACGGCACTACATTGTCTGGCGGAGCACTGCGGATATGGCGCTCTGCATGACGAGATGGTAAGAGACAGACTGGTTGTAGGCCTGAGAGACAAACGCTTATCAGAACAGTTACAAATGGACCCTGAACTAACTCTAGAGAAAGCCATTACTAGAGCTCGACAATGTGAGCAAGTAAAAAAGCAGCAAGAAATGCTTAAAACCAACTTTAAGACAGACATTCTGAATGCTCAGCTTGACAGAGTGCATGTGCAGCAGCGTGGCGGGGGCGGGGCACGTCCCAAACAGAACAAGGCAGGAGGCAGTTTCACTTCCAAGAAGGTACTGCAGGAAAAAACGACTCAGTGCAAAAGATGCGGAGACACTAGGGGGCATGCACTGCAACTGTGTCCAGCGAGGGAGGCAGAATGTAATCATTGCAGGAAAAAGGGACATTATGCCAGAGTCTGTAGAGCCAAAAAAATGAGAGAAGCCAGTGTGGCTATTGTGACTGCAGACAGTGATGAGGACATTGCATTCTTAGGCTCCCTGTCAGAAGATACAGTTGGAAGTCAATGGATGACAGACATAATGGTGGACAATTATAGTACTGTATTCAAAATCGATACAGGAGCGGACGTTACAGCTATTCCAGCCACACTGTACAACCAAACCCAGTTTAACAAACTGAAGAGTGCAACTAGGGTTCTCTGTGGACCAGGAGGGACCCCTCTACAGGTGACAGGCAAGTTCTCTGCCACCCTCAGCAAGAACAGCCAAACCACAAAAGAGGAGCTTTATGTGGTTGATGGACTTCGCACACCACTGCTAAGTGGACAAGCTGCCGTGGCCTTGCAGCTGGTGGCTAGGCTGAATAACATCAGTCTTGACTCAAAAGAAAATGTGAAAAGAGAATTTCCCAAGCTTTTCTCAGGACTAGGGGAAAATGGAGGGTGAGTACAGTATCGTACTAAGACCGGGAGCAAAACCCTTTTCCCTCTCTACACCCCGGCGTATCTCTCTCCCGCTTCTGCCCAAGGTTAAAGAGGAGTTGGAACGCATGGAGCGGCAAGATGTCATCTCGAAGGTGGAGGAACCCACCGAATGGTGTGCTCCCATGGTGGTAGTGCCCAAACGCTCAGGCAGAGTAAGAATTTGCTCTGATCTCACTGAACTTAACAAATCCGTTCTGAGAGAGAAACATCCTCTACCATCAGTTGAACACACCTTAGGACAGTTGGCAGGAGCCAAAGTGTTCTCCAAGCTTGATGCTAATGCTGGATTTTGGCAAATCCCCCTCTCCAAGGACTCTTCTCGGCTGACCACATTCATAACGCCATTCGGACGTTACCGCTACAACCGTCTGTGTTTCGGGATCTCATCAGCCCCCGAACACTTCCAGAAGCGAATGTCACGCATTCTTGAGGGCCTGGAAGGTGTCTTATGCCAGATGGATGACGTGCTCATCTGGGGAGCAACACAGACGGAACACGACGAAAGACTAAGAAAGGCGCTGTTACGGCTGCAGGAAGCAGGACTCACTCTCAATGACAAGTGCGAGTTCTCAAAGAACAAAATAAAGTTTTTGGGGCAAGTAATCGAGGCGACTGGGGTCAGCGCAGACCCTGAAAAAGTGAGCGCCGTAAAAGCCATGCCTGAGCCCACTAATGTCAGCGAAGTGAGACGCTTCCTCGGAAT
The DNA here is from genome assembly GCA_023101725.1 of Atherinomorus stipes. NCBI lineage: Eukaryota > Metazoa > Chordata > Actinopteri > Atheriniformes > Atherinidae > Atherinomorus > Atherinomorus stipes. Next base: position 862,350 of record JALJCO010007652.1, on the reverse strand, counting down.
GACCAACCACCTGGGGAAATTTCTTCCCCACCTGGCTGAAAAAACTCTTCCCCTTAGGGACCTCCTGCGAAAGTCTAATGCGTGGTGCTGGGGACCACAACAACAACAAGCCTTCGAGGGCATCAAGGCAGACCTGACATCACCACCAGGTCTCGCACTTTATGACCCAAATGCTGAAACACTGGTTTCAGCAGACTCTTCTTCTTATGGGATGGGCGCTGTGCTTCTGCAGCGACAAGATGGAGCAGACTGGAAACCTGTGGCATATGCTTCACGGACTCCTGAGTGACACGGAACAGCGATATGCCCAGATTGAGAAAGAGGCCCTAGCAACAACCTGGGCCTGTGAGAGACTGTCAGAGTTCCTCATTGGGAAAAGTTTCCAGATTGAAACTGATCATAAACCTCTGGTCTCCCTGCTAGGTTCTAAAGGCCTGGATGAACTTCCGCCTCGCATTCAACGTCTTCGCATGAGGCTCATGAGGTTTTCCTACACGATCTCACATGTAGCAGGCAAAGACATTGCTACGGCAGATGTGCTCTCCAGAGCCCCTCTCAGCAACACTGCAGGAGGGCTCCCAGAGGAAGAAATCAACCTCTATGTGGACTATGTGATAACTAGCTTGCCAGCTACTGAAAAGAGGCTACAAGAAATACAGATGCATCAGGACAGAGATGCCACAGTTCACCAGCTGAAGAAGTTCTGTGTTGAAGGTTGGCCTGACAAATTCTCCATCGAGAGAACATACCAGCCATATCTGTCATTCTCTGGTGAGCTAACAGTTCAAAATGGTCTGCTACTCTACGGCTGCAGAATAGTGATTCCACCATCGCTCAGAGCAGAGACTCTGACCAAACTTCATCAGGGCCATCTGGGAATCACGAAGTGCAGGGAGAGGGCCAAGCAATCCGTTTGGTGGCCCGGTCTCAACAAAGAGCTGACAAAGCTAGTGGAAAGCTGTGACATTTGCAGCCGTGAAAGAACAAACTTCAGGGAAACCCTGCAGCCCACAGAGTTTCCCCCGCGACCATGGTCCACTGTTGGGGCCGACCTGTTCCAGGCCAACAACAAGACCTATTTGATCATTGTGGACTATTTTTCAAGGTACTTTGAGGTGGCTAAACTGGTGCACACCACATCTGAAGCTGTCATTGAGCATTTTAAATCCATATTTGCTCGCCACGGAATCCCCGACGTGGTTCGCTCTGACAACGGGCCACAGTTTGCGGCTGAACCTTTCAGACAGTTTGCGCATGAGTGGGGCTTTAGCCATGTGATGTCCAGCCCCCACTTCCCACAAAGCAACGGGGAGGCGGAGCGAGCAGTGAGGACCATAAAGGGGCTTCTGAAGAAGGGCAGCGACCCTTATCTTGCCCTCATGGCTTATCGCGCGGCTCCGCTGGCAAATGGTCACAGCCCTGCAGAACTCCTCATGGGTAGGAAAATAAGAACACCACTTCCCATCATCCCATCCCACCTTGATCCGAAATGGCCAGACATGAAGAAGCTGAGAGTGACTGAACAGGAGTACAGACAGAAGCAGACACGAAACTACAACCTCAGACACAGGGCCCATAACATGCCGCAGCTGAAACCGGGTGACCATGTCTGGGTAAAATACAAGACGGAGAGAGGCACAGTGGTTTCTTCAGCTGGGACACCACGGTCATACATCATCAACACACCTAGTGGAAACCTGCGAAGGAACAGATATCATCTCTCACCAACACCTATGTCACCTGATCCTCCCACCAACTTGCCAGAGCCAGTTTCTGACAGCGTCCTTCCTGCCACCCAAAGTGTGACTGTCATTCCCGTGGCCCAGAACGACTCTGGACACCAGTCTACTACATTGGCAGAGCGGCGTGTTCCCACCAGAGTCAGAGTACCACCCAGGCATCTTAAAGACTTTGTTTGTTCATAGACTGGAGATCTGAGTGGGAGAAGGGGCAGAATAATCCCCACACTCAGGTAGAGGATTTGGGGCAGTCTACCCCCAACCTCATGTTAAAAAAAAAAAAAAAAAAAAAAAGAGGTAAAACATGTTTGCAACCCTTACTGTTTGTTGTGTCAAAGGGCCAAATGTTGGGAAGCACATGATTTGTTAACGTGTTCACTAAATGTCTTTAGAGAGAGAGAGGCAGTTGTTGTTTATTTTGATTTATGGTCTGTTTACTAATAAGATGGGGAATGGTTTTGCTAAGGATACACAATTTATATGTTCCTGTCCATAATGCTTAAATCCAACTCAGAAAGGGGGATGTAGTGACAGTGTGTTACCGGAAAGACAGGGGTAGGAACCTTGGGTTCAAGACATGTGTTCCGGGGTGGACGTTTATGAAATAAAGCACCGAGTTGACTACACGAGATTCATGTCGTCTCTTATCGAGCTGAGCTGGGGAGATAAACGCCCTACGGCCAACTGAACACAAAGTAATTTAGATCTACAAATATCTAAATGTAATAATTGAAAACTACCAGAAACTTCAAAAATGACAAATGTTTTCTGGAGGATTCGGTTCACTGGTGTAAGGAACCTACATCCTCAAAATCAGCTTCTCTCTCTGAGATAATGTCATATTCAGATTCTCCATATGGTATTAGCAATAACTTATTTAGGCACTTATCAAGAAAGGAATGTGTTCATTTCACAGATTTATCTCTTTGTAATAATGTGTTGATACTGATAGCCCCAAAAATCCCAAATTTATTTGAGAAATGTTAATTTAATTTATTTTTTTTAACAATCTGGCAACCCCATGAAATTATCCTGCAACATCAGTTTGAAAACCACTGCCCTCCACTGATGTCTGATCTAAGAACAAAAGAAGCGACTGCATACATTCATCTGTTTGCAACATCCTTAAGTCACAAAACACCACGACATTTACCCTCCATGGTGTGTAAGTTTACATATTTACCCACCCACCCAGACATGCAAACACTCATTCACTAGCAGAGCCCTGATGCTAATGCTATTGCACTCAGGCTCTGTTTTCACAAGATGGTAATGGATGAGTCTGTTTGTGTTAAGTAGTGGGTTTGGCGATTTTTCACACCCTCACCTGGCAGAAGGTGGGCTGGTCCTCGCAATAGAAAGAACTTTCAACACAGTCATCCCTTTACATGGAGGTTCACACTCCGTCTGCTCCCCTCTCATCTGGCGCTTCCTCTCATTCTTTCGTTTGGAAAACATCTACAACTGCATTTTTATGAGACAAAGCAACAATAATTAAATTCATGGTCTGTGACCAGTGGTTAAAGTGGGATTTAACAGGTGGGGGAGTTGGGCTCCGACACACTTTAACCCCTGTCTGTGACACACAGTCCAGCTAGAAACAAGAACTTGACAATTCCATCATCAACAGCCATCTTTGTAAAGTTTTGTAAAAAAGTAAAAAAAATAGGTGAATATTTTTCTCCCAAATCACATCCTCAACATGGGACTGTTGGTTTGACAATAACTTAGTTTCAGAAATCAGCAGTTTATATTCCTTGCATGAAATCAGGTACATATGTTTGACTGACACATAAATGTCCAGAAATGGAGCATGAGCATGCACATGGAAGAACTGTTAGATATTAGGGGCTTTGTTTTAGAAGGACTGAGTGCAATTACCAACAGACGAGCATATTATATTATATTATATATAGTCTGCATGTTATTACACGCTATCCAGGCCAGCTGGAGTTGTATATATGAGTCAGGATAAGAGTAAAATACACAAAGAGGCAGAGGATGGTAAAGAACATTTAAAATTGTGAAAGAAGACAAGCATGGAAAAGTGAATGCAGCTTTCTTTATTGGGCTACTCCTCTTTGAAACTTATATTCCAGCTGTTAATGCTTATTGTAGATTATGAGACAGCGTCTAGCTGTCTGTCTATGCACCACAACTCAGTATTTGATGTTTCTTATGATGACATAAGATACTTCTTCTATGACTCTTAGACATCAACCTATTTCTGTTGGTGAGAGGTGCAAGAATATAACAGTCAGATGTGAATGTGCCCATGTCATAATCTGAGACTGTCTGCTGCGAAGAGATCAAAACATCCAGAAGCATCTGCAAGTGAAGCTGTAGCTGTATAACAGCAGTCTTTGAAAGATGATGATGATGGTGCTTCAACTGGGTAGATGATCTGCTTTTAATTGAGCTGTCACTCCAGGGGGAAAGGGTTAGAGGATATGCTTTACTAAAAGGAAGACATACAGAGGGATGCACATCTGATTAAAACACTTCACAGACATGGAGATCACCAAAAAGGAGGGGCAACACAAGAAAAAGAAGACATGCAGATACAGTAGCTTGCTAGGAAATGAAGCACAATACTTCATTTCTAAGAATTATTCTCACTTCCTTTTGTGTTCACACCGGGCACGAATAAAAGTAGTCACGCAAATGAATTACAATGTACAGACGCGAATAGACACGTGTTTGCTTGGGCCGGCACGTTTGACCCGAATTTGTGGCGCGACAAGCCCCAAACGCACGTCTTATTTGCGCTTATGAAGCATTTTACTCGTGTGAATAGAGCATATTTCGCCTATTCGCTAGAGTTGAAAAAATTGAACTCGAGCGTTTTATATGCGTGAACAATACGAGCCCCATCATTGAAAATAAATGAGACTTGATGTGAATGGATCGGCGCTCTGCAGCAGCTGCTCTCTTCTATAGTAAGAAGGGAAAAAGCGCGTTCCACAGATAAAATCACAGTGCTGCACACAAAAGCAGCGTAATAATCCCATAACTTTAGGTCTGAAAACCCGGTCAGTCAAAACCTCATTAACCAAAAGCTGCAGATCTCTGCAGCCGGTGTTTGAGGGATGATACGTCACAACGCCGACAGACTGCATCAGGAACAGAGAACCCGTAGTTCCTGGAGGAAGATCCTCGCTACATAAATAAATTTGTTTGTTATCAAACATTAATATAATTCAGTATAAGTGTGTGTTCAGACTAGTGTAGTGTTCAGTTTAGTCCCTAGATGACGCTCCAGTGCCAGGAGTTCAGCCTCAGCTGACTGTAAACACAAACTCACTCTGTGTTGTGATCCAAGGGATGAAAACAGCACGAAAGCGGTCAGTTACGAGTTACGTTTAATCAGCTGGTTAAATTTTGAGAGGTAAGATTCGTTAAACTGAGCTACAGCGACAGCAGCCACGTTCTTTTTGTTGTTGTTGGAAGTTTTGCTGGAAGCGCTAACTAGCTGCAGCTAGCTTACTCACCGAAAGCAGGTGGACAGACGCCCAGCAGCTGGAATAAATCGTCTGTAGTTCGTATCCTGGAGGGATATGGAGCACCGATCCTCCCCAACAGATCATCAAACTGGGCTCGGGAAATCCTCCTGGAAGCGGCCGTCATCCAGACGCAACTCCTGGATCAGGTGATGAAATTCACCGAGCTCCGAGACCTCTGGAGAATCTGCTGGACCCAAACACGACAGCGTCTTTGGTTTTCTGACTTTCAAAGCAGGTCCAACGCTGCAACTCTCTCCAAGTACTCAATAACCGGGTTCTGCAATGTTCACCTGACTGAGGTGACTGGCAGGTGTCAAACCGCCATCCCCTACTCCAGAAAGTTCAACCTGACGCGCGTATCATACGCTTTATTCACACGAAAAAAAACGCCCGAATCAAGCCAGTAAACATCCAGCATTCGCGTGTTGAAATCTAAGCACGTATACAAATAAAGGCGTCCAGTGTGAACACGGGGTAAGAATAGTGAGGGATGACTGAGAGACAGAGAGAAGGAAAAGATGATGGAGAACTTCTGGATGAAGCAACAAAAAGACATCTGATTAATTTGGTTTTGTGTCTATCAGCTCTAAGATGCCACAGCAGGTGGAAACGTGCGAGAGGTGAGCAGATACGGGGGGGTTTCCCCCACTAATCCCCACCACACACACCCCCCCCACACGGGGCTGGGTTTTCTCCCAAACCCCCGCATTAGTGGAAGCCTGGACCACCAACACCCCCCGTTAAAACCCCCCTTCCCCCCGCCCCACCCCCCCCTGCTAATAAAGCATAGTAATAATGATGAATTTTATTTATGAAGCACTTTACATTGTAAGGAAATCTCAAAGTACTACAAGCATGAAAAGATGAAAAGAAGAAGAGAATGCCCCGATGATCATACGGATGTGATCACTCAGGTGCAAAAGGTCTGGGCTTGAGGGAGATGATACGCAGCATGCCTTTATGAATCATCACAGCAACTAACTAAGTATATGTATTCCCAAACGTACTTATTAGTGTGCTTGTTCATGACTGTATGTGTGTATGAGTGTGTATCGCTCGTCTTACTGATGAATGGAGAGCACTTTTCTTCAGAGTTCAAAGGTTAAATTCTTCCACTGGAAACATTTAGACTCCAAATCCCTTTCAGGCACATGGGAGCACTCGCTGCACAGCACACACTCACACGCATGGTCACACACGAAGAAAAGGAAAAGGCAGACGTACGACAACAGTGTAGGACTAAATGCTCCCTGGACAAGTATCACCAAATGTCCTGTCAGTACGGCTCCATCCTGCAGATTATTGGATGGCAGGGACCACGATCATGTGATCATCATGTGGTTTGCTGGAGGATCTGTAAAGATACACAGATTGAACCTTAAAAGTATGCTGTATATGAAAATACAAATATCTTATATAAACAAATACCTGGAGTTCAGCTGGACAACAGACTCAACTGCAAATGCAACACTGACTACATCTACAAGAAAGGTCAGAGCAGAATCTACTTCTTAAGGAAGCTGAGATCATATATATATATATATATAATAGAATTATATATATATATTAATAGAATTTTATATATATATATATATATATATATATATATATATATATATACTGTATAAATATATATATATAGAGAGAGAGAGGGACGGATGGACGGACAGATACATAGATAGAAGCAGATAGATATGCAAATAACAAGAAACTGAAAAACGAATATATAAAAAATTCTAAATTATAATTTAGTGAAATAAAATACTGGTTTTGAATTGTGTGGGGTTTTTTTTTTTTTTAAAAGTATCTAAAAAAAAACATCAAAACTGTCCCAGACAAAGCAGTGCACTTTGCTCCTGAAGAGTGGACTAAAGTGTCTGTTAACAGTTGCAGACGTCTGATTGGACGTTACAGAAAACACCTGGGCCGTATTCCTAAAGATCCTGAGAATCCTCTCAGAGAACTTAACCTAAAAATTCCCAGTAAGGAGTTTTAACTTAGGAATGATTTCAGAACATTCTCACGGAACTCCTATCTTAGATCAATCTTATAACAAGATCATTTAATTGAATTAATTCTATTAATATTCTATTTATAATCATCTATATTAATTATATAATGTGTGTTGGGGGTACAACGTATCTCTGTTGAACTGCTCTATGTATCAAACAATAACGGGACATGCTGCGAGTAATTGAGTAACATTACAAGATTCCTTGTGTTATGTTTTTTGAAATGATCATTATTTTCCTGTTTCAGCAACATTCACTCATTTCCTGTTCTGCTTGTCCAGATCAGGGTTGCGGGGGGGGGGGGGGGGGGGGCTGGAGTCTATCCCGGCTATTATCAGGCGAGAGGCAGGTACACCCTGAACAGGTCGCCAGTCTGTTGCATGGCCTCATTCAGCAATATCTAATATAAAATCTACACTTTTGAGTTTAAACAAATATTTTCAGCAAATTTCAAGAATTTATCAATGAAAAGAAGCATGCTAGCAGAAACAGAATAACAAGCTCCTTTTGGCTGGAATTGCTTTTAAAGAAAAACATGTAACTGAGGACATGAACCTATTTTATCACCCTCGTGTGTTGATGCACACAAGATTATTGCTTTAACTGCTTTTACTGCTCTTTGGTGTCATATAACTAACTGTTACAGTGTCATCAGCATTATGGGTTATCAGAAACCAGCATCAAAATGTAAACATTAACCAGAATGTCAGATGCGACTGTCAGCTGATCAGCTGGTGACTACTGGATGATTTAAAGTGTGTGGTAGCATAAAGTTAAAATTAGCTACAAGCACTGTGCAAAATGGTATTTCATAAGTTATGTCCTGGAAGGGGAATACTTTCCACACAGATTTTTTTTTTTTTTTTTAAGTATGTAAATTGGGATATTGCAGGTATACAAATGTATCAAATCAAATCAAATCAAACTTTATTTTATTTGTGCTTTCCATGCCAAGGGCAACACAAAGTGCTTTCATAATAATAAAAACAAATGCACATTAAGATAAAAACAAGCCTTCAAAAACCCAAGTAACACAGCACACATACACACAAACACACACACACACAAACTATATACATCCCCCTGATGGTGGCATGGAGGACTTGTTAAAACCAGAATTTATTAAAAGATCAGTGGTTTTAAAGGAATTTGGGATTGTTTTTCTTATCTGCAACGTCGTTTGAGAAGTAGAGTGTTCTTACCTGTTTAACTACAGTATGTCATTGTGGATTTGGAGTTGTTCACGTAAAATTTCATAATGTAATAAGTTTAGTTTGTCTCCTTTTCCTCTCTGCTCTCCGGCAACTTCTTTTCAGTTTTCTCTTTTCTTCATTTCTCAATGGTGTTCTGGATTTTGTTCTTTATGTTTTTGTTTTAAATGGAGCTACTGAGTCAGTGGCTGATCCACTCTTTTGTCAAAATGATTAATGTTAAAATCACATGATACAGGTAAAATCTGTTAATAAAATTTGCAGCCACTTCAGAAGTAATATATTGTTTCTTCCCAGCTCTCACCGGGGCTTCCCGTTGGCTAAAAGCTGGTGATGTTAAAAAACCTTTACATATCACACTATTTCTAAACTTATTCACTCAAACCTCACAACTTCACCTCAAATCAGCAAAACCATGAACACATTCTCAGCCTTGACACAGTTTTCAATGGAGCTATTCACTATTTGCAAATAACTACACACAATGTTCTACCTAACACACTAAAATCTATCAGGAAGTAGCTTTATTTCCCATTTTAAACACAACCATATAAATGCCACACACTGTACGTTCAGACCACAAGCGGCAAAGACGCCCGAAGCTGGGCGACAAACAGGACAGCTTCCAAAGCGGCAAGGTATTTTTGCCACTTTGGTCGCTCGTCACGTGACTGACGTCAAAGTTAAATCACACCGGTCATTTAAAGGGACGTGAGGCAAGATTAAGAAACGAAACTCGCGACTGCTGAGACTGGTGCTTCAGGTAACTGCAGCCACGAGCCAAGCCGTCACGGGAGCGTGCACAAACTGAAGCTATAATGTTGTTTACTCACCTTTTTCTTCGTAGTTCCACTTTTTAGTGTCTTTCAGTTGATCTGGATCGTTTGCTGACGGCAGAAGAATCCGTAACTATCGCTTACAGTGTTTGAATTTACCGCGACCGTCTTCTTCCTGCATCAAAACTGCGGATGTAGCGTCATTTGACGTCACGTCTGCAGGCAGCGCGGGAAATTCGGACACCGAATTGCAGCGCATTTTGCAGCACACAGCCTGTTCAAGGCAACGGAGAGAAACGTGGGTGGAAACGTTATTTTTGGTATTTAGCGCTTCATCACCCATTAGTATAAAAAAAAATGAACATGCATGTTTGTTTTTTTAAAAAAATTTCCTGCCTCTAGTCCCTGTAAAGGAGCCGCACAGCGGACTTCTGGACAGCGTCGTTGCTATTGCTCACCTCCCAGCTGCAGGACGTTTTGTGTGGTTATTAAATACAGGGAAAAAAAAATCACAGAGCATGAACATAAATTAAAATCATTTTCTAATTAATCACAAGCGGATTGAGTTGTTTTCTGCAGTATTGAGCAGAAAACAACTAACAAGTGGGGTTATGATTTATCCACCACAGCATCATCAAACTTTTATAACTTTGAAATACACTAAAATATGGCAGAACAAAAAAGCAGTGATGATAATAAACTCAGAATACAAGGAAGAACAGAAAGGAAGAATCTCTGCACATCACCCAGCCTGTTTAGACCAGCAGAACCGATCCAGCCACAGTTCGCCTGCTAGTTTGGTGAAGCGGCTTAATTTAATGTAGAACAACTTCAAGTTATTCTCCAAGCTGCCCAACACTGACATTTAAACTCGCTGCACACAAACCCAACACAATTCACAAGCTGTGCGCAATATGAGGAGAGTGTCAACTGCATCCTGGTCATTTTCTCACATTTATGCAGAGCCGGTGCGTTTAAAGCAGAACTCAGTAACTTCAGCTCGGGGCTCCCCCTAGTGGCGTCCTTTCACTGTCGTGTTCAACCCCCCCCTACACCCCCACAGCACACAGACGGCTTCTCTACCTGTCTTTCCTCTATTTTGATCCTCTATTTTGATCCTTGGATATATTTCTAAGCGTTTACTAGCTTGTTGATGCTACTTTGCTACGTTGGTAGCAGCACCACGTCTCCCTCTGCTCAAAGCAAAATCCTGTTTCTTCTGAAACAGGATGTTTTATCCGCGATTTGTGGGTAAATATGCCGTGGATTATATATTTCTCTGGTGTTGGCGAGTAGCAGGTAAGAATACAAACTTTTATTTACTTTTTGTGGACGTGACAAGTGATTACTGAGCCTGAAGCAGTGATGCTTCACCCGGTGCCCAGGCAGCGCAAGCTACGTGAATCACTCTGGTCCAGCAAAGAGTTGGTTATGAGAGCCAGGAGCCGTGTTTAGGTGGTGTGAGGCTAAAGAAATGTTTTCTTCCAATTAGCGCTGGTAGTCTGGTTAAAACCAGAGCTGGGTAGATAGGAGACCTGAGTACCGTACAGCGGTTTCTGTTGTCGCAAGTTCTGCTCGGGTCGGCATAGTTGCATAGAGCTGCTCGAGGGCCAGAGGCACTGGCGGGAGGAGGGGGGGGGGGGCATTGAATCGCTCCGTAAACACTTTGTTTAGCCCCACAGGGATTCCGAAAAGCATTTATTGAGGTAAAAAACTTACTGAGTTCCCCTTTAACACATGTTGATGATTTCAGATAGTTTTAGTTCATATGTTTATCACAGAAATGCATAAAACACTGTGCAGGAAAGAAGTCCTGTATGACACGAAACAAAAGACAAGCAGAAAACACCACAGCGCAGCTGAGACAAACTGAGGAGAGTGCACGTGCGCGTGCGTGTGGGCATGTGTGTGTGTGTGTGTGTGTTTGTGTTCTATGCCTTAAGAAAAATAGCCCGGAGCAGGAGGCGGAAAACTTTTTGTAAGAATGAGGAAAGAGGTGATGCGGTCAGTAAATGAAATTAATTCCCATTTATAATTGTTGTTATTTTATCATTAACATGGTCTCTATGACTATAAATACACGCGTTTAACCCTTAAAATCATCTGGACTCATCATGGATGTGGATGACATCGCTGTGATGTGATGCTGCTGCTGTGCACCTGAAGAAGACGGCATCGCTGCGTTCCTCTCCACAGGTTTGGGTGCAGGAGGTTTCCTCGGCGGGTGCTGGAGCTGTGGGTGGACAGAGACGGTTCCAGTCGGTTGAACGTCCAGGAGGTTTTTTCTTTTCCTTTCTTTTCAACTTTAGTCCCTGCAGCCAAAAAGAAGAACATTACCAAGGACGGGCCTTAACACAGGTAATCAGCCTCTCGGCATCGACAGAACAAGTGTGTTGTTGTCGGAACCAAAGTCACATGCGTTGTTCTTTGGGGCTGCTCCATTGAAGGACACCTCTACTCTGATTTGCTGCCGCCTGTTGCCGCTGAACCGCATCACAGCTAATTAGCATAAAGTTAACCGTAGTTAAACTTCTTATCTGGTGCCGCTTTGGACGTTTCCGCCGCTTTTGTCGCTCTGGATGCGCGGCAGATGGCAGCAAACGCTCTTGTCACTCAAGACGCCTGCTCTCATTGAAAATGTATAAACTTCCGGCGTCCATGCCGCTTTTGTTGCTTTTGGTCTGAACGTACAGTTAAGCATCAGAGCCTTACACTCTGTCCTCATAGGTGTAAACAATGACTGCTTTACTGAACACCAACCAATCACTCCTTCACTGCAAAAACTCAAATCTAAGTATATTTTTCTAATTTCTTGTCAAAATATCTCATCACACTAAAAAATAAGACAAAAGTACCTAAAGAGAAACAATTCAGTGAGATATAGGAACTTGTTTTAAGGCAATGCATCTTGTTTCAAGAAATTTTATCAAGAAAATTTTGCTGAGTTTTTTTTTTTTTAAGTTTTTTGCTTCCTGTATTTTTTTTTATATTTTTGCTTGTAATATGTAAACAAACAAAAAAAATTCTGCCAATGGCATACAGTAAGCAAAATTTCCTGGATACGTAAGAATTCTTGAAATGCTGTAAGATGCATTGCCTTACAGTAAAACGAGTTCAGATATCTCACTGAAATGTTTCTCTTTGTCTTATATTGAGTGTGATGAGATATTTTGACTAGAAATTAGAAAAATATACTTGCTAAGATTTGAGTTTTTGCTGTGTTGGCATACATAGGCCTATAAATAAGTCAAAGGTCAAACTATCTGTCTTGAACGATGGATAACAACAATGCTGAGAGAGCTTTGCTTTAGCCTGTTCCATGTGTGATGAGTGTACTTTGCAGTACCATACAATGCTGCATCCACAGCAGCAACAGATTTATTCAGGATATACAGTCAAATATTTTTGGTTCCTTTGTTGCTTGTGTCGACTTCTATTTGCATGCTATTTTTGCTCATATATGGCAATCATATATATGGAGCAAATCAATAAAAACAAAGGAGCTTTAGCTTTAGATCAACAGTGTGTAAATGATGCACACAAGTATGTGATAAAATGGGAAATGTGTTTGTGAGGTGAGACAAAGGCTTGCTTTTGAGATGCATTTACAATATTTTGAATTCTGTATTTCATTTTGCAGTAGACAGGGCGTTTTTGCATTTTGTGTGAGCAATAACTGGATTTGTGTGTAAAGTTTTGAGAAATAGACAAAGAGATTTGAAAATGTCTTAAGGTTAATGTTCACCTTAAGACATTTTTTTGGATTTTTACCCAAGATGAGGAGTTTCATTTTCTTGATCTGTAAGCAATTGAAAAAAACTGTAAAAAAATTCTCGTGACTATTTCATTACTCCAGCAGTTAATCTCAATTCTGGTCAGAACACATTTAGTTAAAGATACAAATATAATGTGTTACAAGATGACTAACCATATGCATTAAAATATGCATAAATCTGACCAAATTCTTCTTTCATTTCACTGATTAAGTAGATACGGTGGTGCTTTATAGAAAGAAAGAAAGAAAGAAAAAGAGAAAATGGAAAGCTGGTAATCAAAAAAGTTAACGACTAACTCGTCTGGATTCAAATACAGCCTTATATAGCAGGAAATCAGCAATTTGGATATCAAGGTCCAAATGTGACAGTAAAGTTTATGTTGGAGATTAACTACTGAGTTTGGCTTCCAGAGGACAACTTGTGATGAAACTTTGAAAGACTTTTTATGTGCATAAGAACGAGAAACTGAATGCATTTCAGAGAATATTTAACCAAGAAATCATGAGCAGGTTTGTAACTTGGATGAATTAAAAATTTATATATATATATATATATATATATATATATATATATATATATATATATATAACATACAGTTCCTCTAATTAGAGAAAAGGCAAACTTCACAATAGTAATTTAAATAACAACAAACTTAAGAAGCTAATTAAAAAAAATTCAGAATTTAGGGAAATCAAATATTGCTTTTGAACTGCGGCTGGAAATATTTAATGGGAAAAAAACAAAACAAACAAAACTGTCCCAGACATATAAGAGCACCTTTCCCATGAACATCCATCCATCCATATACATACACAGATATATGTGTGTATATATATTTATATATATATACAGTATGTACACACACACACACACACACACACACACATACCTATACTTTACCTACTCCATGTGTATTTACTACCTGTGTAGTTTTTTAAGGATTTGTCTTCTGTTAATGTTCACCTTAAGACATTTTGTGGACTTTGACCTCAGATGAGGAGTTTCATTTTCTTGATCTGACTGTGAAAACATGCAGCAGAATACAAGCATGGATCCTCTCAGCTCTCTGAACAATATCTCTCTATAACCACGGAATAAGCTAAAATTAATATTTTTGTGCATATATCTGCATAAAAACTGGAACTCTTTGTTATGCCAAAATGTTCGCAGCAGAGACTGAGGCCACGTCACCTGCCAAAAAGTGAGTCAAGTTTCATCATCTCTTCTTCCATGAAAAGACATGCAAATTATAGTTTTGTTCTTGAAAATATGTTTCACTTCTTGTAAATGATCTCTTATGTCAGATATTTATTGAACAGAAAAAAAATGCCAAACTCTTTCAGCTTGCATCTTTAGAATATGTTTTAAAAATGATTAAAACAAAATTGTGAATCTGAAGTTTCAAACGTTTTATTTCAGTGAAATATACTGATTTTACCGTAAAACCTCGAACAGTTTTGATTGAGAAGAGTGTAATTTTTGAAAAATTGCCATTTAGGTGTCTTGATTGACAAAGATCTGTCTTTCCTGGACTAAACAACATTTCTGTGAAGAGACGTGTCCAAGGATGAACTTTTCAATTAAACAAAAAAGCACAAGGGATGTTTCATTCTTCAAAATAAAATAAGACAATATTAAAGAAAACATTGTGAATTTTAATTTTGAGGATCAGCTGTAACATTCAAAATGTGAAATGTGATCCTGTTTTATATGTTACTGTTACTGTTTGCATGACAAAACTTAAATAAGTAGCAGGAATAACTTACAGTTTGTCTAATGAAAAAAATTTACCAAATGTGTTGAAGGGCGCTGCAGCATCCCAGACCAGTACCTCCTTCACCAAGCCTGCAAAGTGACATGTCCAAGGGGGATTCTTACAACTTCAGTAACAACGGACAGAGGTGAACTATTATGGAGATAGAAATATAGAGAAGAGATTGCCATGACTTAATTAGCTAAATTATTCAATTTCTATTTTGAATATCGAATGAAATGGCAAAGAAGTTAAACAGGGTGTTTCTTATGGAGAAGTTAAAACCAAAGTGGAAAAAAGTGAAGATTGTACACTCAATATTTTTTTATTAGCCTCCTGACTAACAGGGAAAAATGTTGCCCAATCACAATAATTTTAAATTCCCCAATTATTTGGAGGTTAATAAGAGTATCAAAAACATTTTTTAAAATAAAGTTTTAATTTCAAAGACATGGTTTGTCCACTACAGTGGACATCGGAACTCTATACACATGTGAGACACTATAATGTGAAGTCATCTTTGCCATCATTCGTGACTTCTGCTTGAAGGCGAATAATCACAGCACATCAAGGAGCAACCTAAATTTGAGGAACTTTAATAGTACTTGCCCTCTTCCTATGAAATGCTCTGTTGGTAATGTTTGCCATTTTTCTTTGACAAGGAAGAGGAAGTTCCCAAAGTCCCACCCCTACAAGTGAGGTATCATTTGAATGCCCTAAAGGTCCTCTTTAAAGAACAAAAGCAGTTAGTTCAGTAACATGCAGAGGGATGGAGATATTCAGGTTTACAAACGTCCTCCACAGAGGACAAGTTTAAGCTGCTGGTAGTCAAGAAGTTAGAATAATAATGGTAATACTTGTTGTGATTTAGCTTGGGCAACCACAATATATATAGCGTCACTTTGTATGATATTAATATTAATATTAATAATTCTATTAATATCAATACTAATGCAGCCTCGGAGCACCACCTTACTTATTTGATATGTAATGGAAGCAAGGAAAACCATTAAAGTCTTAAATCAACTCTTAGATTGATTTAATGAAGTGATCAGTCTCAGGACGCTTTCATGAGTTCTCGCTTGAAGTGACCTTTCATGATACATCAGAAAAACCACAAACAACGACTAGTTAAGATAATACAGAGTATTTATTAACTAGTCTACAAACTACATGAGATAATGTATGTACAAGATATATACAAGAAATATGTGAGCATGATGATCAACCAAAAGTTATCTTGTGAAAGAAATGTGAGATGGTATGAAAATGAAACATTAATTAAGCCTCAGTTAATTAATAAACGTTCAAAGAAGAGGAAGGAGGGATTCCTAATCCAACTAAACAAAGTTAAATTGGGTCTGGTAAACCGTAGGTCTGGATTAATTCACTATCACCAACTTCTTGTGACATCAGATCATATTTCATAGCAAATGATCAGGATTCTCCTCAGAGGTTCCGTCTGACTGAGGTGCTTCACTCACGCCCTGGTTCTGCTGGACTGTTCCTCAAATCCTTTGGAAGATTGTCGGGTGGATGGATCCCAAAAATCTTCCCGATCTCCTGGAAGTTCGTCCGGCTCTCTGCGGGCTGTCAGCTCAGTGGTGGTTCTGGTTCGTCCTCTCTCTCTCATCCGTCTCCCCAGAGACGTGCAGCTTCAGGACTGATGTCACGGGATGGTTGATAGTAAAGATGATTTGGGTCAAAGTCTTCTTCTCTCCATCACTCCTCCCGGAGTGATCCGTGGTTCTGAACTCTGCTGAGTTCAGAGCAGGTTTCGTCTCATTCTTTCCCCATTATTCCAAGTTTCTTCAGTTCTGCCTTGTTCGTTCTTCTGCGTGTTCAGATTCAATCTGTTCTCTCCAATTCCCCCAATTCTGATTCTCACAGTTCAGAACCTCGCGCTCTGCCTGGCAGTGGAATGTGGCTTGCAGCTTGTCAGCCAATGGGAAGCTGACAGAGTCAGGTTTCCTCCAATAGACAGACACATCTCAAATGATCATTTGACTATCAGTCAGCTTAATGGTTATAAGCATCTGTGAATTCTAAGTGAGGCATGTGTACAAATGGATCAATTATTCAGACAGGATGAAATAAAATGAACACAATAAAATAAAATAAAGCAAAGATCTGAATTATATGAATAAAGAAAGACATTGAATAAACAAATCAGTTAAACAGATGAAACAGGATTAATCTTGATGCCTTAAGATTCCTGTAAAAAGAAAATACATGTGTTAGACATCATTTGATATGAGGAAGTCCATTTCTATCATAAAAGTGGATTTCAGCCGTTGGGTAAAGTGTCTCTTTCTTCACCTTTATGCAGCAAATCCTGGAATGCCTGTGATGTGAGTTTGGGGAAGAAACATCTCGTTTCTAATCACCAAAGTATGTCATGTTGCATATCAAAAGAAAAGTCTTCATCATGAGATTAACATGAGCTTACTTTCCTGATAATACAAAACAGGTCTTGGATGTTAAGAACACATTACAAAATTGGCTATACAGAACCAATTTATAGCAGGTCGTAAATACTGTGAAGGAGTATCTCCAACCTTGGAGGATGGTTCAAAGTTCAACAATTGGACTGTTTGTTTTACCAAAATGCAGGTCCTCTCCTGAGTTGCCCTCAGGACCGTAAATTAGTGATTACTCAGAGAAGGTCCTTCTCTGAACAAAATTCCTCCTTGGGACGTCTGTTTAACATCCAACTGTGGCCTTTATCAATCAGTATGTGTTCCAAAGTATATTTGGTTAGATGTGTGCATCCTTTTGCTGAGACCTTTGGGCTTGAGATCACTACATACTGAATAAGTAATATTTTATCTAATAAAAATGTTTTACACATCCCAGATGTGACTCAATGTCATGGCGCAGACACACATTTTATGACAGGACAGGAAACACCAAGAAGAACCAGGGGAACCTCCTCTCTCTCTGAAGACAAAGGAGGATAAACTGTGATCTGCATCCGGTCACGGTTTCTGAACAGTGGTTTGACGACCTGCTGTCCTGATGGGATTTACTGGGCTTATAATGCTGCCCCGCATTGGGACAGCGGGCCGTTTTACTGGGTCAGACCAGACAGCTGAAAGAACCTCTCGTCAGCCCGCAGCTCCTGGAGTAAATTGTGAAACTCATCACAGTCAGAACATCTCAAATTATCTAGTGAACCCAGACACGGAGCAGAGACGCCCTACAACGACATTTCCTAGCTTTGTTTATCACATAAAGCCGAGTCGCTCTCTCTACTGCATCTGCCATGGTGCAGACAGACCGGTGAAAGGGGACAAAAAGGAGAGGCTCCTCCCAATGCGCATTGAGCGTGCCTTGGCTGGACATCACTCAACGCGCATCAGGGGCGTCACGACGCTGTGTCCAACTTTGGGCGCTTTTTTGACACCCAAATTGCATTTGGTCTGAACACACCGTTAGCCCTAGCCCTGAAGGGGTAGTGGTGTCCCGATTCTGGTTCAGACCGAGGAGTGGGGGGTAATAGGGCTATCTGGGGTACATTAGAAAACAAATGGTATGATATTACCCACAATTTCATGCAAAACACGCACAAAATGGCGAGGAAATCGATAGCCGCAGCCAAAGAAATGCGCAAATGTTTTTTTTTTTTTTGTAAATAAAATATGAAAATAGCTATTTTAAGGTCACTTTAATGTATTACAGATGAGAAAATTGCTAGTTTTATAACATTATTTGCATCTGCTCATGTCTGTAACGTAACGTGAATGTTAAGCTTGAGTCAAAGGTGTCTTCATTTCATTTTATTCTTATGTTTTTTGGCCCAAAGCCAAAAAAACTATCCTATCGCCCAGGAAAGGGAGGTTATTGCTGCTGCAGACGGCTTTGAAACTCTTCCGGAAACAGCCGTGATGTCAGTTTACTGCAACATGAACGACTGTTGGTAACGCATTAGGATTCCAAAGTGTTGTTCCATTTCTCAGGGGACTAATTCAAGAGCCAAGGGGAAGGGGTAGGGATGGAATTTGGAATCGGTCCCAAGACAGTCTACAAGACTGTGTAATGCCCCTGGTCTCAGTAATGTCTTGGTACTTGATCTCATTCATGTCTTGGTCTTGGTGGTGTGGTCTTGACTACAACATTACTTTCTCCTGTCAGCAAACATCGGTCCAGTGTTGACTCTTGTCCTATTTCTTGCTTTGTCTGTTGTTCTTTTTCTTGCTTTCTCCAATAATGTTCTCTTCCCTTCCTGTGATGAGTCAGCCATTATGTGTGTTCAAACTGGCAATTGTGCTGATATCCTGTTGCTAGTGTGTGATAAAGTTATGTTGTTGTAAAGTGAAGCTTTGGGACAGAAGGAAAACTTATGAAGTATGGTTCTCCAGCCTTACGATGCTGCAGGTAATGACAGCACAAGTTATGTACATACATCAGGGGGAAAAATATTGAACACGTCAACATTTTTCTCAGAAAACATATTTGTAAATTTTCACCGGATGTTGGCAACAACCCAAGTAATGCACACATACAAAGAAATCAAAACATTTATGTCCATAAATGAAGTTATGTGTAATATAGTGAAATGACACAAGGAATAAGTATTGAAAACACTTACTGAAATTTATTTAATACTTATTGCCAAAGACTTTATTGGTGATTCCAGTCCAAAGACACTTCCTGTATGGAGAAACCAATGGAATACGTTGCTCAGGTGTGATTTTGGCCCATTCTTCCACAAAAACTGCCTTCAAATATTCAAGGTTCCGGGGGTCTCTTCTGTGAACTCGGATCTTCAACTCTTTTCAAAGATTTTCAAGTGAGGTGATTGACTGGGCCATTCTAGCAGCTTTATTTTCTTTTTCTTAAACCAGTTGAGTGTTTCCTTGGCTGTGTGCTTGTGATGTTTGTCTTGCTCAAAGATCCAGCCTCTTTTCATCTTCAGTAACTGCAGTTGGCAGCAGATTCTGGTCCAGAATGTGTTTCTACTTTCCTTCATTTATTCTTCCTTTGATGATATGCAGTCTTACAGTACCACATGCTGAAAAACAGCCCCCACCATGATGTTCCACCTCCAAACTTCACTGTTGCTATGGTGTTTTTGGGCTCAAGTGTGGTGCCTTTTCTCCTCCAAACATGTTGTGTCTTATGTCATCCGAAGAGTTCAGTTCTGGTCTCATCTGACCAGACTATGTTTTCCAGAATGTCATGGGTTTGTCAGATGTTGTGTTGCAAACTTCAAACCAGCATCAACATGTTTTTTCTTCAGTAATGGAGTCTTGCGTGGTGTGATGAAGGCCATGGTGGTTGAGTGCATTTCTTGTCAGTGCTTATTCCCTGTGTCATTTCACTATATTACACATTAATGTTAGGATATCTTTGTATGTGTGCATTACCTTGGTTGTTGCCGACATCTGGTGAAAATTTCATGTCAATAGCTCTACTAGAAATAGATTTTCTGAGAAAAATGTTGACGTGTTCAATACTTTTGTTCCCCGCTGTAAATAAAAAGACGTGTACCTGTTGTTACTAACTGGCATATCAGGTAACAACTGAAGAAGGGATGAGCCCTTTTTAACAGCAACTGAAGTATTGGATTTCATGAACTGAAAATTACCCAATATTTCTAAATTGTAGACAAATACTGGCGTGTGAAAATCAGTGGGTGTAAAATGTGCGTACACTGTAATTTCCGGGCTAACCGGCTACTTTTGTCACATGCTTTGAAAACTTGAACAATGATGCATAAATCAATGAATTTTGACGGGCTTACAAGCTTCATGCCACAAAAACATTCAGCCTCGTCACATCAGACCAATGAAATTACCAAATGCATCACAGTGGACCAATGAAACTGCTCAAATGCGCTGACACTATTTTTCAGATGAGTCGTGCACTTCATGCACACAGCCTCATCATGGAAAACACAAAAAAATGCTGATGGTGAAGTTTCCATGTTAAATATGTTTGATCTGGCTGTTGAAGAAAATCGATAAATTGATTAGTCGTGACGTCACCATGACGCCATCAATAAAAAAAAAAAAAAAACCTTTGTACCTAAAGGGAAATTGTAAAACTTGTGTGAGATCTTATTTATATATTGGGTGTGTTCCATACATCAGTTTTTTTATCTTGTTTGTTGTATTTTGTCATTGTGTGGCTCTAGTTTGCTTTATTGTACAGTAGAGAAAGTGGATCAGGGAGGATGGGACTGAACTGGACTGTCTGAGCTCATGAGTAGGGATGGGAATCGTTAAGAATTTAGCGATTCCGGTTCCGCGATATCACTTTTCAATTCTGTTCCTTATGGATTTTCTTATCGATTCTCATTTAATGATTAAATATAGTATGAATAGCTTTGGTTGCAGTTATTTTCTCCATTAAAAATATGCATCAACCTTTTGCCTTCAACTTCAACTTAAAGCTGACTTCAGTTAAAAATAACTCATAAAATACAACTGCAGTGATCAACTTTTGAACAGTAACAGTTTTTGTGCAGAAAAAAATAGCATGTTTACCTTTTGATGATGGATACAAGATCTTTTAGGACTTGAGGGGAACAGATTAAATAAGTTAGACTTCGATTTACTCCTTTTAAACATGTTGAATTTAAATTATTATGTGTGTGTAAATATGTATGTATTTGTTTGTGTGTGTGTGTGTTTCGTTTCATTTGTCAAATATTTTGTCATAATTTACAGAGCAGTACACAGCTGTACACACTCCAAACTGTTTTCCTTTTCAACATGTTCAAAATGAACTAAAGACTTAAGGTTAATATGGCAGCACTTTATGAATAATCTTTAACATTATTACAGTCAACGGGAGTTTTATGTTACCTGTGACGTTGCAAACGGAAGACGTGCTGAGGCTCCCCACCGGGCGCCACCACAGTTGCTTAGCAACGGACGAAAGGCTTTATATTCTGATAAACTAACTGCTGTGTGGCCAAATGTTGGAGGTATTTCCTCCCTCAGATGTGATCAATGTGTAACTCGCGCTTATTGTATTTTTTCATGAAATACATCCAAACTTTAGAGCACGTTTGCCGCATCGCCATGCTGGAGACGCGTACGTGACATCATCATGCAAATGCGTCCGACGATTACGGAACCGATAAGAGGAATCATTAGGCAGGCAGATGAACAATTCCATGGAATCGAATGACAGAGAATCGGTTCTCGATTCCCATCCCTAATCATGTGGCGGCTGCTAGTCGCGCTGGTGTTTAATTAGCATAATGCTACATGGAGTAAACATTGCGCACACAGGAGCATTAAGTAGCAACAAAACCAGTTATTTTCCTCATCTTCCAGTCTGGTCTTTTTGCTCCAGAAGCAAAATTTCTATGATGGCTTAGTAACTGCTGCTCTGTCTGGTCTCCACGGTGAAAGCTCCAACATAAGCAGCTGTTAAATCCCTGCGGCAGAGGCAAGATGACGCTCCCGGGTAACTCTCTCCAATTTACCCGCAACAGTGAAGCAGACACAGACTCTGCTGCGGCTAGAAGAGCCGTGTGGAGTTTACTGGTGAAACTGGCAGCCAGAACATTCACACGAAACAGTTTCCCCCAGCTTCTCCCTTGCTGCCACGTCTCTTCCCTCCCCCACTTTGACTTGTGGGCATTCACCATGCAGCACGGCAGTTGATTGGACACAGTGCTGCACGTCATAACTCCTTAAAGGGTCTGCACTGTTGTTTGACCAGTGCTGTAAATAGCAGCATGTCTGCTCAATGAAACATGATTCATAACAAACAACTTTTAAAAACAAACGTCGATTTTTGCGCCATTTTGATTAGTTGTGCACATCCCTAATATACGTATATAAACACTTTCATCCTGTTAAATCGCTTAACTTCATCTTTGAGGATAATCATATAGGCCTAATCTAAATTTTCCTAAATAAGTTTATTTTAATGTGCTCACACAAATAAAATGTGTATGGAATGTTTTGTGTTTTGTTCTGCAGTGATGCCAAGTCGGACAAATCCAAAGATCCCAAGGGTGAGCACGATTCATATTAGCTTTAAGTTCTACATTTTTAGGAAAATTATTAGTAAATAATCTGATTTACAGCTGAACATGCTAACCTCAGTTTCCTGTCTGCAGATAAAGATGTGAAAAATGTTTTATTAAATAATAATGAAATGCATTTAATTAAAAAATCATATATTGTTAAAAATGTGAGTTCATCATAATTACCATACCCCCCCCCCTTTTTTTAATGAATGCAGATGTTGCCAAAAATCAACTCAAGAAAGACCTGCCGAAAAAGCTCCTAGAGGAGCTGAAGCTACATGAAGATGCCCCAATACACTGTGAAATAGTGCAACAAAAGGAAAATGAAAAAGAAATACAGCCAGTCAGTTACGGAGATCTATTAAAGAATGTTAACCGAACTGTCCTTATGAAGGGAGTAGCTGGTGTTGGTAAAACATTTCAAACAAGGATGTTCATGATTGACTGGGCAAGAGAAAAATCCAATAAAAAAATAGACTTAATTGTTTCCTTCAATTTCAGCGAGCTAAATGTCAGGAAGGATACAAGCATGGAGACTCTGCTAAACGACGTTCTTAGCAAAACAGAAAGCGTTTCCTCCTATGACAAGTGTAAAGTTCTCTTTATCCTTGATGGACTGGAACAATGCAAACTTCCTCTTGACTTTGAAAACAACAAGATCCTTACAGATTTAAAAGAAGCTGCCCCAATGAATGTCCTGATAACAAATCTGATCAAGGGGAGTTTGCTTCCTACCGCTCACCTTTGGATCGTGTCTCAGCCTTCAGGAGTTGATAAGATTCCTCCTGGACATATTCAGAAAGTTGTGGAATGTCAAGGTAAGAAACGGTCATATTTGAGACACTGCTTTAAGCTTAAATAAGTTATTCTTCCTTAACTTCATGTTGTCTTTATATCTGGAGAGTAACTATTTATTACTGTTCATTCAGAGACCTCAGAGCGGCGAAAGAAGTTGGCATCAAAGCTGAAAGAAAGGTTTCGTAGAGAAAAGAGTAAAGCTGGAAGTGGAGATGAAAGCAATCATCCTAACCAGAAAAACACAGAACACATCATGAGAGAAATGAGCGTTAGCGAGGTCACTGATGATGAGAAACGGAAACAGATGACGGCAAATTCCCCAAAACGAGTGAATACACTGGCTGATATCCTTAAAGATGAAGACGAAAAAACAATCAGAACTGTCCTGACCATTGGAGAAGCTTACATTGGAAAATCCTTTCATGTGCAGAAATTCATACAATCGTGGGCTGAAACTGACAGTCAGAAGTCAATGTTCACCTGGATTGTGTCCTTTTTCAGAAAAGCTAAAGATGAAGCAGAATTATTGTTTCCACTAAACTTCTCTGAGCTCAGTTCTATGAAAAAGAAAGAAGTCAGTTTGGTGGGACTTCTTAACCATTTCTTCAAAGAAACTGAAAAATGCGTCATCTCAAAATATGAGCAATCAAAAGTTGTGCTTATCTTGGATGGACTGGATTCATATCAACATCCTCTGGACTTCTCCAGTAGTGAGATCTTGACTGACGTCAGACAGCCAGCATCAGTGGATGTGCTATTAACGAACCTCATCAAGGGAAACCTGCTTCCCTCAGCCAAAGTCTGGATAACCTCCCGACCCCCAGCTGCTAAACAGCTGCCTGATGACATTGTTGACAGGGTGACAGAAATACGAGGTAAGCTTACAGCTGCTGCTTCCACTAAAAATGAAATTTAATCAAACATGAATAAATTCAAAACTGTACCAAAGACAAAAAAGTATTCAATGAAGGCTTTTCTTGTAAATAGAGATGTCTGATATTTTTAGTCTATTAATATTATTGTCCAATATCAGCATTAAAATGCAAAATCAGAAATGATCTGTATCAGTTTTTACTTTTTTAATGATACAACCTTTACACATCATGCACGTATTATACACCAGACTCTTCTGCTACTTCTCCTCTCACTCAAAATGTCAAAATATGAAGATAAAACGTCACAGTTGCCTGCATATATTGGTATTGATATATATCTGTATCAGAAATTAATAGTTGAACAATATCGGTATATCAGTATCAGTAAAAAGGCCAATACTGAACCTACTTAAAGTACTTGTAAAGCCTTTAGCAAGATGTCATGTAATAAAAATGTTGCAGTGTATTTGCCAATGAAGCACAAAGATATTTCCCAAACATTTGAGTTAAAAACATTTCTGATCCCATTTCTCAAATCACATTAAAGGTTGAATATGGCTACGGACAGCAGCAACATGTGTGTGTCGTGTGTTTAGGTTCTAGTTGCAATTGCAGAAAAACAACTCCAGCCGTGTGGATGCCAGGCTCGCTGCTGATATGGCATAGGGCTGGACGATAATTCAATATCAATATAAATCGATTGATAGAAGTTTTTTCAATAGGAAAAAATAGAGGGTCAATAAAAGTTCAATATAGAAGCACAATTTACTTCTGTAGCCTATCAGGTAGCATGATACTACAGTCACTCATTCCGACAAACCAATCACAAACGCAGACCAGGCAAAGGCTGAATTGGAATTCAGTGTTATGCTCCTTTCAGACTTGCACTGGAAAGCGGTAATATTGCGAACTCTGTCCTTTATAACGCTGCATTCAGACATGCGTACCGCTCTTTTACCTCAGAGATGTAGCGGACATGTACCGGCTGGTCTAAATGTCACTAAAGCGGAAATGTTGCGGCACGTGCTTTTGGCTGAAAGCACAAGAAAATGTTCCGGACAGAGTTGAAGGGAGAGCGGGGCTGTGCTGACTTTTCTGCAACATTTCCTGATGTAAAGCCCCCGGGACGCGATAAGTCCGTAAGGAAGCGACATGTTTGAATAGACGAGTCTGTTTAAAGAGCGGATGGACTGTACCGCTCATGTTCCACAATGCAAGTCTGAAAATGGCTTTAGTTTGACCTTTATTATAAGTTGGTCATTCAGCAAAAGCTTAAATGGCCAGGGCTGCACCTAAAATAGCTTTTAATTTGATCATTTTTATTTTTTTGGATAATTATCAATATCGTTCGATACAGACTTTTTTTTATCGATAATCTTTTTTCTATATCGTCCAGCCCTAATATGGCAACTGACCGGCAGCCTGCAGCATGTTCAATAAGTAATGCAGAGGAGTTTATAACTAACAGCTAACGTTAGCCACATTAGCAAACAAGTTATCTCACCGATCCAGGAGGAAAGTCGCCATTTCCGTGTTTTGATGGCATAGAAAACGTTTATGTGGGTCCATTTAGTGTAGTCTTCACTTAAAGGGGAAACTCAGTAACTTTTTTACCTCAATAAATACTTTTCGGAATCCCCGTGGGGCTAAACAAAGTGTTTACGGAGCAATTCAACCCCCCCCCCCCCCCGCCCCGCCCCCTGCCCCGCGCTCTCTCTCTCCCCTCCCCCCCCCCCCCGGAGCACCCTCCCAACAAAACCCCCCCCCTTCCCTCCCCCCCCCCCTATCTCCCGCTTCCTCCCCCCCTTTATTTTAACCACTACCCCCGCTCTTTCTAAAAAAACATTTCTCTTCCCTCCCCCCCCCCCACCCCCTCTCCCCTCTCTACACCTCTTTTCTGCCCCAAGTGATTCACCTACCTTCCCTCTCTGGCGCCCGGGGAAGCACCCCTCCTTCGCTCATATCCCCTTTCCCCCCCCAAAAGTAAATAAAAGTTCGTATTCTTACCTGCTACTCGCCAACACCAGTGAAAAATATAATCCACGGCATATTTACCCGCAAATCGCGGGTAAAACGTCCCGTTTCAGAAGACAGGTCTTTGCTTTGAGCAGAGGGAGACGTGGTGCTGCTACCAACGTAGCAAAGTAGCATCAACAAGCTAGAAAAAGCTTAGAAATACATCCAGGGATCAAAATAGAAGAAAGACAGGTAGAGAAGCCGTCTGTGTGCTGTGGGGGTGTAAGGGGGGGTTGAACACGACAGTGAAAGGACGCCACTAGGGGGAGCCCCGAGCTGAAGTTACTGAGTTCTGCTTTAAATTGACTCCAGTTTTGCTCTTATCAGGTCACTCCTCTTCAGAGACAGATACAATATCTCCAGAGCTCTGAAGAAGCTGCTGGACTTGCCGACTCCACCGTTTCCCCCTGTATCAGCCTAAATGTGCCCAACATACTGTTGACACACAGAGATCGTATTTGGCAACCTGCAATGGCGGCGTGTATTGGCTTGTAGATCTAAACATAACGCCATTGTCAGACCCGTTAAAATTGATTTTATATTTCTCTTTTTTTCCTCTCCCTTTTCTTTTTTTTATTTTCAGTCTAAATATATATTGTTTTAGCAAATGTTGTATTTTCGTTCTGCAACCCTCCAAATGATCCGTGGAGGTAGGGATGTAACGATAACCGGTAAAATGGTTAATTGCAATAAAATTGCCAATGATTAGTAAGACCATTTCAAATTTTACTTATCGTTAAAACCGTGACTGATTACTGCACTTTGAAAAACTCCCAGTGATGCTGCTCATTGGCTCAAAAAGCAGTAGCAGTTGCAGTTTGCAATGTTTTAATTTATAAAAGCATAGCAGAAAGCAACAAAGGCATCCACATGGACATGGATTTTTCCCCGTTTATAAAAGCACAAAGTAGACATTTAGACCCATTTTGGATTTTTTTAAAGATGCTGGGGGGTATTTCTATAATACCGCAATAAAAATGATAACAGTGATCATTTTGGGCACAATAACCGTGATATTAAATTTTCATTTTACCTCCCATGGAGGTATTATTTTTAAAAAATAGCTTTTAATAAAAATGTTCCATATTCAATCTTTAACTCAGGAGCAGACAGAATTATGATCTGTTTAATTTGAAAAGTGTGTACCGGTATAGTTTCAATAATGTCCATTAACTTTTTCTGTTTTCTGCAGAAAAGCCTGATGTTGCAAGTCAACGAGAACTCAAATCTCAGCTGACCAGACAATTTACTCATGTGTCTGAAGGGACTGATGGGGAGAAAACCTCTGCCCTTCTTAATGACATCTACACCGACCTCTACATCATAGAGGGGGAAAGAGTAGAGAATGAAGCCATGCAGGTTCAAGATGCAAAGTTCAAACCAGCACAAACAGAAACACAAATTAAATACTGTGATATCTTCAAACCTGATCAAAAACCGATCAAAACAGTGCTGACGACTGGGGTGGCAGGTATAGGAAAATCATTTGCCTCGATGAAGTACATGCTGGACTGGGCCGAGGGAAAAGCCAATGAAAACATTTTCTTCACATTTCCACTTCCTTTCCGAGAGCTGAATCTGAGAAAAGAGGATGAACACAGTTTTGAGAAGCTTCTTCATCAGTTCTTTCCAGCAATGAAGACCTCAGAAATAACCGACTACGACAAGTACAAGATTCTGATTGTCCTGGATGGCTTTGATGAATGTCGCTTTGATCTAGATTTCACTGAAAGTTGTGAAAATTGGAACAATGTGAAAGAGCCAACCTCAGTTAGTACTCTGCTGGCAAATCTCATCCAGGGAAATCTGCTCCCTGAAGCACAGATCTGGATCACTTCCCCACCTGCAGCATCCAACCGCATTCCTGCTACAAAAGTCGATCGTGTTACGGAAGTGCGAGGATTCAACGATGAGCAAAAGGAAGAGTATTTCAGGAAGAGATTCAGTGACAAGGAACTGGCTGAAAAGGTCGTGTCACATGTGAAGAAGTCCAGAAGTCTTTATATCATGTGTCACATCCCTGTTTTCTGTTGGATCACCTCAAAGGTTCTGGAGGACTTTGTGCTCCGGGAACAAGACGAGGGGCTGCCGAAGACTCTGACTGACATGTACGCACATTTCCTCGTGCTGCAGCAGAAACAGACTAATAAGAAATACGGTGAAGACAACACAGATGCAAGTCCTGAAAATCACTCCAGTCAAACCAGTAATGTTGAAACCATCCTGTCTTTGGGAAAACTGGCTTTTGAAGAGCTACAGAAAGGAAACATCTTCACTGAAGATAGACTGAAGGAGAGCGGTATTGATGTCACAAAAGCTACAGTCTACTCTGGACTGATCACACAGATCAAACGAGACGGCAGAATGTATCAGCAGCAACTATTCAGCTTCGTTCATCTGACCATTCAAGAGTTTCTGGCTGCTCTCCATGTCCAGCACACATTCAGTGACAAACGTGAAAATCTGCTCACTGATCCCCCTTCAGTGGCTCCAGACCTGCCTGATTCAGACTTCTACAAGAGAGCAGTGGACAAGGCTTTAAACAGCGAGCATGGGGAGTGGGATATGTTTCTCCGCTTCCTGCTTGGTCTCTCTCTGGAGACGAATCAAGATCTACTGCATGGACTGCTGAAAAAGACCACAAATAATGAAGACACCAACAAGGAAACTGTTCAGTACATCAAAAAGAGGATCAATGAAGACACCAGTGACCCCGACAAAAACCTCAATCTCTTATACTGTCTGAATGAATTGAACGATCAATCTCTTGTTGAAGAAGTCAAAAAGTACCTTCGGTCAGAAACAAATGCTTTTGAAAGTTTCACTCCCGCACAGTGGTCAGCTCTGACTTTTGTGCTGTTGACATCAGATGAAAATCTTGATTTGTTTGATCTTAAGAAGTTCCTAAAATCGGAGAAGGTTCTCCTTGGAATGCTGCCAGTGGTCAAAGTCTCAAAAAGTGCTTTGTAAGTGACACGCTTTCTGTGTGACATTGTAATGTTTTCCACATGCATGTGTGGGTTCTCTCCAGATCCTGTAGCTTCCTCCACACTCCAAAAACATACATCTTAGATTGATTGCTTATTGTAAATTGACCCAGTAATTGTGAGCTGCCATGGTTGCCTTGTTGGTTTCTGTTAACCCTGTGGTGGGCATCCAGGGTGTACCCCACCTGACTACAGTTGAGGTAGACTCTGGTCATGTCTCAGGGTCATGAATTACATGAAGTGTAATGGATGGATGGATAAATTGGGTAAATGTTGGACTTTGGCTGCCCATGTTAAACATCCAGTGTGAGGGGATAACAGGAGAACCCTAAAAAAATCTATTTGTGTTTTCCCACTTATCAGTATCCAAAAGTCGTCTGGAAGAAACCACTTTACCAAGGAAGTCTCAATTCCTGTACAGTTTCTACTTGAAGAATCTTACAACAATGCTCATATATCTTAAATATCAGAACCCATAGATCACAGATACAGTATTTCATATTACACCTTTTACAGTCAATATATCTACCTGCTTTTCTGATCACAGGTTGAGTTGGTGTGAGCTCACTGAAGCATCTTGCAGTGGTCTGAAATCCTCAGTCCTCAGTTCTCCATCTTCAAATCTCACAATGCTGGACCTGAGTCACAATGATCTGCTGGATTCAGGTGTGCAACATCTAGCTGAAGGGCTGAAGAGTCTGCACTGTAAACTGGAAATTCTCAAGTGAGTGTACCATAAAATTTACTTTCCATGTAGCAACAACACGCTAGACCAGTGGTTCCCAAGCTATTTTTCCTGAGGACCCCCTTCATACAACTTCCAAAAAGCTGTGGACCCCATCGCTGCCGTTTGCTAAAGCTGTGTGACAGTTGATGGTCCTGTCACTATGCCTCAGAGTGATCATGCAATCATGGCTCTTACCCAGGAGTCCCACCCAGGTCCATCTTGCGTATCTTGTCACATTCTGGCATTGTCGGCAAGATCCATGTGCGATACTGGTCAACAGTCCATGGATTCGTCATTGGTGGCAGCCTGTGCAGAGCGTGAGGATGAGCTTGTAGAAAGCGGGGGAGAGATGTGACAGTTTGGAGTCCTGTTTCTGTGCCCTGGCTACTTGGCCACAGGGAAAGCTCTTTGGCTGACTAGTAAGCACACCTGACTCTCATTCCGTACCTTGCCACAATTGCTTGGGTTTATGCTGTCATTTGCTAGGTTCTCGTCACAAATAACACATTCTGGGTAATTCCTTTCTTGTCCTTTGGTAGAGTGATGATGTAACCAAACCAAACGTCTATCTATCTATCTATCTATCTATCTATCTATCTATCTATCTATCTATCTATCTATCTATCTATCCATCCATCCATCCATCCATCCATCCATCCATCCATCCATCCATCCATCCACCATCCATCCATCCATCCATCCATCCATCCATCCATCCATCCATCCATCCATCCATCTACTGTTATTACAATTTCTACAATTGGAAAATACAGGAAAACGAGACGTAATAATCATAAAAATCAGTTGATATGGAAAATGGCAAGTGTATTAAGGTAGTATTAAAAGGATAGAATAAAAGAATAATATCAGTGTACACAGTACTGTCCTCAAAATTATTCATACACTCAAACTAAAGAAGGAAAACAATCAGCTGTCAGAAATAAGATAGATAGATAGATAGATAGATAGATAGATAGATAGATAGATAGATAGATAGATAGATAGATAGATAGATAGATAGATAGATAGATAGATAGATAGATAGATAGATAGATAGATAGATAGATAGATAGATAGATAGATAGATAGCAAAGATTTAGCCCAAACATAATATCATCACTATAGATTTGAACTGCAGGTAAAGTCAGGAACATCTTGGACTTTTATTTTAATCATCTGCTGCTCAGAAAGTCAAAATACTTTGATATGAAAAATTACAAGAAAATCCTGCTGCTGGTATACTATACCGGGCTGATACTGGTAATGCAATATCGGTCCATGATATCGGCAGGTTGTATCGGCTATCGGCTCAGGCTGATGAGAAAATATCGGTATCGGCCCCAAAAAAGCTGTATCAGTTGAACCTTACCCTTAATCCAGTTCAGGGTTGTGGGGGGGAGTGACGTGCTATTAGGCAAATGTAGGAACACAGCCTGAATGAATAACCAGCACATGAAAGAGATAAACAAGATAAAAATAATTTTTTTAAAAACCTCTGCAAACTCACATTTACTTCAGTTGAAAATCAAAGATTAACCTTACATGCATGTTTTTGGACTCTGGTCAGATGAGAAGAGAATGTAAACTCAAAACAGAAAAGCCTCTTGCAGTAGCAACAATGCTAACTACCACTGAACATTATTCTTGATACAGATGTGGGCATGAAAAAGTTCCCCTTTCAGCCGACTGCCAGCCACTTACCAGCAACTTTTCTGCTAATTCAATCGCACAGAGAAACGCCTGTGTGCCCAGGGGAAATGATTTCAGAGCATAAATGAATGGCCGGAACAAGGATGTTTCCACATGCCAAGTTTGGACACCGTACGTGATGATGTATTTGCGGGACAAATCGATCAGCCAGTGATAGTGCAGTAATGGTGCACTATTAGTGTACCACTTCTGGCAGAAAAAGGAGGAACTTTTTAATATCCGCATCTGTATGTCTGATGTTTTGTTCCTAAAAGGTAGTGTGCTTATCATATTTTTTATGATAAAATGTCTTATGATTGGACAAGGATTGACATTTCTTATTTACTGTAGTTGTAGTCATCAATATGTCACTGTGTATATGGTTTCTGCATCAGCCTACAAACCAGTTGGAACTCTGCAATCACATCAGTGATCCCATTTGTACCACTTTAAAAAAAATTTTTTTACAGAAATTAATATATGTTCAGTCAGTCCATTAAGTTCACATCATTACAAATATTTGAGTTGTATGTGTCATGAGCAACTTCACAGCAGAAATAAACATGTTTACAGCCTTGTTCAAAACATCATTTTAGGTTTAATAGACTATATGCACATTTTCACTACTTCCTGAACTTAGTAGTGCTCCTCTGTTTCCTGTTTTTCATGATTGGCCAAACTGACTAATCCAGGTGTGCCTGATCTCAGTTACCATGACAACCATGGCCAGACAAGTCTGGCCAAACAAGTCTGAGCGTGGCTTACTTTTACACCACCTACCTTTGTTTGTTCCTGTTCACTACAGATTAGCTTGATTAGCATTAGCGTGCATGTCAATCATTTGCCTTGGGGCTCGGAGTGGCCCTGTCTTTGCCCATTTTGGTATTTTCTGGGAGTGACGATGCACGTTACACAGCAAGATGGCTATGGTGGAAAACAGCCCAACTGGCTTCACTTTCAGCTATTCAAATGTAACCAGTTAGTACGTCCATTTTTTTTTTTTACAGTCTTTGGTCATGACACAGGGGTCCACATGGACTTTTGCAGACTAGCAGATGACAAAATTTACATTGCAAAGGCCTTGCACATGAGCAGAGGCAGAAAGCAAGAACTACCTTAGCTGCACATTTATTTACCCACACGTCTACTGCATTTGCTCAACAAGCATTTCTTTTTCTTATTTTAGAAAGGTATTGCTCAAATCTAAAATCCTTTTTTCTGGATGGTGTTGTCTAGTGCAGTGGTTCCAAATAATGGGTCATGAAGAGGAAAAAAACATATATGTCGCACTGGAGTATAAGTCGTGGTCATTTTCTGTAAATAACAGCAAAGTAGGGCGATTTTCGTATTTTCATATAGCCTACAATTGAGGTAAATATATGACGTGAAAGTGTCTGGAAAATATAATGTTTGAGTCCTGGTATTTGTTCGGTTGCAAAAATCATAATGGTAATGCATGTAAACAGTTGCCATGGTGATAACAGGACAGTAGGAGTGACTTCTGCATCACCGCCGCGATCTGTTCACGGTTGCATCACAACACTGTAGCGGTGTGTGACAGCCGTCCACTGCTCAGACACGGCAAATAAAAAGAGAAAAAAACTGATGGTGGAGCTGTTTACAAACATTCACGCTGCATAACAACGCATACCGGAGATTTAATACGAAGTACGGGGGTCGTAAATCAGATGGCGTTTGAGTTTATACCATTAGCTTGTTAGCAGTTAGCTAGTCTGTCTACTGTCCACCAGGATTACATCCACAATAAAGCATAACGTCACACAAGCAGCGAGACTCAACGACAGCAATGCGTGTTAGTCCCTAACAGTTGGAATCGCCTCCTTTCTAAACGTAGTGATGATGTCGTCTTTGCCCGGTTTAATCCCAAACTAGTGAAAGTTGCTCCTGTATGGAGGAGGTGAAGACGACACAGAGCAGAACCTGCTGTTACAGCAGACTGTTGGAGACTATTTTGGTTTTAACAAAGAGTCTAAACGAAAGTTTAAGCCGCTTTCTAACTCAGGTTTTTCAGGCAAATTTCAAATGAGGTCCAACACGAATAATATCCATGTTTTAAACATTTAAACATATCCATGTTTAAATGTTGTTTCCAGGTGATGACTCCCTTGCCAAGTTAGTGCAATGGTAATAGAAACACAAAAGAGCAACCGTGCGTTGGTATTTTTATATTCGTCATCAAAATACAGATTTATACAATATAATTTCAAACACGATGATCTCTGTTTGTTTCGTCAGGTTACTTTACATTTGAAGAATGATATGAATGCATTTGACTGTAGACTACAAACAGGCTTTTTGTCCCCGGTTGCCTAGCAACTGCCAATGTTTGTAGGCCTTTTTGTGATCTTCACCCTTGGAACAGAATATAGCTGTCACAAGCCTCGAGTGCCAACATGTGACATTAGACGGTAACGTTTACTCCTTGGCTCATGTCGGTCAGTATGAATTAACACACAGAATTATGTTGAATTGTATATATTTTGATATACAAGTCGCACTGGACTATACGTCGCACAAGCAGACAAACTATGAAAAAAAGTGTGACTTATAGTCCGGAAAATACGGTACTCACTTTCAATCCATGCGAAGTCCGACACTTATGATCTATCAGCTGATGGATAAAAGACGACGGTTTGGATTTGATATTTAAAGTCAGGCAGCACTTTCCACTGCTGTCGATCAGCTGGTTGTGGCTGCAGCTGAATATGATCAAGGACACGATTAAAACTAATTTTACAACTTATAATATAAAGAGCTTCGATAAGCCAGAGCTGCAGGCTTCCAGCACTGCAAGAGGAGGAGAGGAGAGGGGGCGCAGCATCTCCAGCAACTGCTGTCTGTCTGTAAACTATGCCGAAGGGCGCGTATCTGCCAATGCACCCGCTGATGCCGATACTAGCAAAAAACGAAAATATCGGCTGGCCGATATATTGGTCAATCCTTAATTAAGGGTCTATGGGAAACGGATGAAGGGATGGAAAAATCTGTATTTGTTGAGCAATCAAATGTCGAAGGGCCCGGTTACTCTGCAACTGTCTCACTTTTTCTGCCTCCTGCAACCATGTGATATGTTTTTTTAAAATGACATTTTTATACGTAAGATGTGTTAAAGTAAATTAGAACTTAAATGCATGTTTTTAATCTGCAGGTTGTCCGGTTGTCAGGTGACAGAGAAAGGTTGCTCAAATCTGGTCACGGCTCTCGAGTCTACTGCCTCCTCCCCTCTTAAACACCTGGATCTGAGTTATAATCACCCGGGAGAGAGGATGCTCGCTGCAGTAGCTGAAAATCCAGATATGAAGCTACAGGAAGTGCGGTACGTTGTCATGATGTCTGTTTATGCGTTCATTTGTAGTCATTTCTGTTGGCTTGCATAAGTGTTGCCCCTACATGGTGGTTTTCTTTTTCTTTTTTGAGGGGATTTGTGTAAAAACAAAAAAACAACTATATAAAACAGTCTTAATTTTAAGAAAAAAAGTACACTAAAAAGAAAATCTAAAAAATAAGTTTGGTTTTTTACCCCCATTTTCAGTTGTTCTCCTTCAACTTGCAAACACATGGATAAACACAATTTTGTCTTTGTTTACAGTTTGGATCATGGGGGAGCACATCGGCTGAAACCAGGGCTGAAGAAGTGTAAGTCTTCTTTTTCCCAATATTTAACTAGTTTTAACATAAAATGATCTGATCGCTTGAAAATGAGGATCCGATTTGACATATAATTAAACTTGGGTAAGCTATCAGTAATTATAAATAATATAGATTGTTGCTGTTTTGCAGACGGTGTACAATTAAAGCTCAATGAAGACACTGCAAGCCAACGACTTGTTCTGTCTGAGGATAAAAGAAAAGTAAAAACTCTGGAAAAGGTGAAGGAGAGGGTTGAACGGCCTAAAAATGAGGAGAGGTTTAAGAGAAGCCAGGTGCTCTGTGATGAGGGTCTGGAGGGCATCTGCTACTGGGAGGTGGAGTGGGAAGGCTCAGTTGGGATTGCTGTGTCGTATAAAGATGTGGGTAGAAAATGGGACAAAGCTGGTGGCCTGGGTGGCAATGAGATGACCTGGAGTCTGCTCTGCTCCAACACTGAATACATTGCCATGCACGGGAACACGTCGGTCAAAAAGAGCATTCCTCCTTGTCAAAAGATAGCAGTGTTGATGGATGGGGAAAGTGGATCTCTGACTTATTACAGTGTGTCATCGTCAGGGCAACTGGGTCTCATACACACTTTTGATGTTAAATTTACAGATCTGCTCTACCCCGCCTTCTGGTTTCAGAGGGGCTCTATCACTTTGTGTGATGTATGAACTCATTCAAGACAAGATTAATGTAGCGTAATCATACTACAACAGACAGATTTGTGCATTTTTGTACAATTTGTAAGTTTTTATCATATTTTTTTTTAACCCTTTTTAGGGCACTCATTGAAAAACTTTTAGATTAATAATTTCAACCTCAGAATGTCATTGTGTTATATAACAATCATAATAATCTGCAATTACATTTAAAAAAAATCATTTTCATGCTGAAAATCACAGGAAACAAAGTGATCAAATATGGTAACTTGCCCTGTTCTGGTAAAAAAAAAAATCTAAAAAGAGCACAAGGTAGAAGATGTTGAAAAAACATGAATAAGTATAATAAACATGAGTTCAGACCATTTAAAAACATTATAAAACCACTTCAACAAGATATTCCATAAAAAAAATTTAAGATCACTACAGAATATTGGGGACTTGGGGTGTGTGTGGGAGAGGGGAGTGTGGGCTGGGAGAGGGAGGGGGAGGGGAAGGGTTGGGTGGTTAGGGGGAGGGGGATGTGTACTTGTGTGTGGTGGGGGTGGGGAAGGAGGAAGGAGGCTGTAATATGGTCACTTGCCCACCCCACCCCCGTGTCTGGTCGGGGGTGGGGTGGTGCATGTGGGTGGGGGGAGTGCATGTGGGTATTGGGGGAATGAGGAGGTGGGGGTGTATGAATGTGGGATGAAGGGAGGTGTGGGAGTGTGTGTAAGGTTGGAGGGAGGGGCGGGTCGGAGCATGTGTGTGGGGGAAGTGCATGTGGGTATTGGGGGAATGAGGAGGTGGGGGTGTATGAATGTGGGATGGAGGGAGGTGTGGGAGTGTGTGTAAGGTTGGAGGGTGGGGCGGGTCGGAGCATGTGTGTGGGGGAAGTGCATGTGGGTATTGGGGGTATAGAGAGGTGAGGGTGTATGTGTTTGGGGGTGGAGGGAGGAGTGTGTGTGTTTGAGTGTGGTGGTAGCGCCCTGGTGCCGGGTATGTGGGGCAGGGGCATTGGGGAGGGTGCTGGGCCATGCCGGTGGAGGGGGGTCGTCCGGGGGGGGGGGGGGGGGGGGGGGGCTGGTCCTCCTGGGTGTCGGGTGGGGGGGCTGCCCCTGGACCCTGGGCTCTGCGCTGCGCCTGTTTTGGGGGGGGGGGGGGGTCGGCAGTTGCTGGTCTTTGGTCCACTTGGGCCTAGGCCCCAAGACCGCGGGATACCTCTGCTAACCTCTGGGGGATGCATGTTGCCCCCTTGGGGGGGTGGCTGCACGGGGTCCGGGCCTCTGGGTGGCTGCTGGGGGCCGGGTCTCGGGCAGTGCAGGCTTCCTCCTACTTTTTAGCTATATAATCTGTAGAAGTGGGATATGTATTTTATCAAATCATTATAGAAGCTCCTAAAAGCATCAGGCAAGATTCTAATATATTATTAGAAGTCAAAATGCTTGTTTGGTAAAAAGAAACAAAAAAATATGGCTTAGAAACAAGGACATATGAGTTTAATATGGAGAAACTGATGCAGGTCTGTTTTTACTTGTTTGGGGTATATGCTCATATATGTGCTCCCTGTTTTTCATGCTATGATTTTGCTGATTTCCTAAAGTCTCACAAATAAAACATGTCTGTCATCATTTACTACTACTTCTCAACCATGTAATGTAAAAGTTTCATAATTTTACCATGGTTAGTTCTGGAGAGCTGAGTGAAAACGCCAGAGAAATCGAACCGCAAAGTGGCGATTTTCTGCTTCCAGGAAAACGCTGGTGTTTCACACGTCACAGACATGCGCTGATTGGTCGAAAAGGGTAATGGCGCAAACTGCAACAAGCTTAATCCCCGCTGATTGGCCGGACCTAATGACGTGATTCTACAAGCATGCACAAAGCCGCAGTGACATATTTAGAATGTCACTGGAAGTGCTCAAATATGGTCACTTGCCCTATTCGGTTGCTTTTGTACCATGAAATGAAACAAAGATGTCACATTTTTTTACCTTCATATGTTTATGTTTAGATCTGTATGAACATGAATACTGTAAAGTGATTTCAGTTTAAAGTTGTTTCGAGCAAAGCACAGGTGATTATAAAGTGCTGACATATTACTGATTACATATTACTATTATTGTTTGCTTTAAGATGTTGTCAAAAAGTCTGTCAATATTTAAGCCTGTAATGATGAACATGCTTGTTAAACTTTTGTTCACAGCATCCTTTTAGTGTCCTCTGTTTATACCAGCTATATGCAACAGTTATCCTGTTTTTCATTAGCTGATTGTAAGTGGCATCATTTTTGAAAATATACTCAGAGTACAGACACACATGATTATTACTTTTACCAATATTCTTCTGCTTCTCCATTTCAACTCGGAAGTCAGAAATTCCCAGTTCCTAGTAGGAAGTTTCAACTGGAACGCCCCCCTGAAGTCGGATTTCCGCTATGCGCTATGTGACGTCTCGGGAGATGACAGGTGTCAGCATGGACAGCAAACACGGGATCAGACAGAGACAATGACAAGAAAAATAAAAAAACATTTAAAAAAAACTAAAAAACATTGTCCACAAGTCTGAAACTGCGAGTCGAAATCAAGCCTGTGAAGTCTCTGGATGTGACTAGTGTGCGCTCCCTCAATTTCTTGCACAAACTACTGCACAGCTGCCGTTGTTGTGGCAAAAAGTGATCGTCTGCCAAAAACTGATTAAACAGCCACAGGAATGGAGTAGAGTCTGGCTGCAGCTTGGAAACCAGAGGCGTGGCGTTACCGGCACTACTGCACCACAGCTATAGCTGACCTCTTATGTACCGTTACCAAAGTACAAAAACTAGCACATTTGGCTAGCGTTAGCTAACTTAAATGAATGTTCGGAATGTTAAAGATAACTTCATATTTCTTTCCAGCAAAGTGACAACATATTGCCTCAAATGCGATGTTGCCTTACCTTAGAACAGATGTAGACATCCTTGTTAATTTTTTCCACGTTCAGTTGATGTTGTGGTCTGCCGCATAACTTTATCCAAAACAGGCGCTTTTCTCGTTTGAGATGTGGCTTGGGAAAGGGCCAAAAAATACACCCG
This sequence comes from Atherinomorus stipes, assembly GCA_023101725.1. Lineage (NCBI taxonomy): Eukaryota > Metazoa > Chordata > Actinopteri > Atheriniformes > Atherinidae > Atherinomorus > Atherinomorus stipes. The sequence goes on along the minus strand of JALJCO010007652.1, from coordinate 823,128 downwards.
TCGCCCAGCCTCTCAGGATGTCAGAGTTGCATGTAGTCCATGCACAACGTTTGACTATTTTTAACAAAAAAAAAAGAAGCAAAAAGACCCATAAAAACTAACAAAAATGGACTAACTTCAAGGCATACCAGTCAATGTTCAAGCAGAGAATGTCCAAATGTATTGGGTTAGCTGTGCGCACTGTGATTGTCTCATTGCGTTTGGGGGTGTGGTTTAGTCATAGGTCAATTTTGGGGAGAGGGACTGCAATCACAATACGTCGCCATATATCCAGTCCACACCAGAAGTCCCTAGTGGAAGTTTCTTTTTCATGTACAGATGGTACGTAAAGTATTCAGACCCCTTCTCACTCTTTGTTTCATTGCAGCCATTTGCCAAAATAAAAAGTTCATTTTATTTCTCATTGATGTCACTCAGCACCCCATCTTGACAGAAAAAAAAAAACAAATGTAGAAATATTTGCAAATTTATTTAAAAAGAAAAACCAGCATTGTTCTGCTGGGGGACTTCAATGCTCTCGTGGGCAATGACGGTGAGACCTGGAGGGGCGTGGTCAGGAGGAGCGGCCCCCCTGATCTGAACCCGAGTGGTGTTTTGTTGTTGGACTTCTGTGCTCGTCATGGATTGTCCATAACAAACACCATGTTTAAGCATAAGAGTGTCCACATTTACACCTGGCATCAGGACACCTTAAGCCGCAGCTTGATGATCGACTTTGTAGTTGTGTCATCGGACTTGCGGTCCCTTATCCTGGACACTTCAGGTGAAGAGAGGGGCGGAGCTGTCCACTGATCACCACCTGGTGGGGAGTGGGATCAGATGGTAGGGGAGGATGCCGGTCAGACCTGGTAGGCCCAAACGTGTCGTGAGGATCAGCTGGGAACGTCTGGCTGAGTCCCCTGTCAGAGAGAGCTTTAACTCCCACCTCCGGGAGAGTTTCACCCATGTTCCGAGGGAGGTGGGGGACATTGAGTCGGAATGGGCTATGTTCCACGCCTCTATCGCTGTAGCTGCTAGTTGGAGCTGTGGCCGTAAGGTTGTCGGTGCCTGTCGTGGTGGTAATCCCCGAACTCGCTGGTGGACACCAGCGGTGAGGGATGCTGTCAAGCTGAAGAATGAGTCCTACCAGGCCTTCCTGGCCTGTGGGACTGAAGGAGTCCTACCGGCCTTCCTGGCCTGTGGGACTGAAGGAGGCCTACCGGGCCTTCCTGGCCTGTGGGAGTCCTGAGGCAGCTGACAGGTATCAGCGGGCCAAGCAGAGCGCGGCCCTGGCGGTCGCTGAGGCAAAAACTCCGACATGGGAGGAGTTCGGTGAGGCCATGGAGTACGACTTCCGGACGGCTTCGACGCGATTCTGGTCCACCATCCGGCGGCTCAGGAGGGGGAAGCAGTGCACTGTGTACAGTGTGGATGGTGGGCTGCTGACCTCAACTCGGGACATTGTGGGTCAATGGAAAGAATACTTCGAAGAACTCCTCAATCCCACCAATGCATCTTCTGAGGAGGAAGCAGAGTTTGGGGACTCAGGTGTGGACTCTTCTGTCACCGGGGCTGAGGTCACCGAGGTAGTCAAAAAGCGTGACCAGGCCCCGGGGGTGGATGAGATCCACCTGGAGTTCCTTAAGGCTCTGGATGCTGTGGGGCTGTCTTGGTTGACACGCCTCTGCAGCATCACGTGGACATCTGGGGCAGTACCTCTGGACTGGCAGGCTGGGGTGGTGGTCCCCCTCTTCAAAAAGGGGGATCGGAGGGTGTGCTCCAACTTCAGGGGGATCACACTCCTCAGCCTCCCTGGTAAGGGATGGCCCTTGAGTTTGATGGACATATCATCATTCAATCAATAAGCACGGGTCATTCAAGACAATTGGATTGTTTTTTTTTCAGTCCTGTCCGTTCCACAGGTGACTAATTCTTTAATTTTTGTGAGAGAACATTTAATTAATTGTCTGCAATTGGGGTGTGAAGGAGATTTTAAGCAATATAGTGAAAAATGCTCCTGGAAAACATCATCCACCCTGCCTTTAGAATAAAACAGTAAAACTAAACTAGATGTTTATGTGAAGCATGATGCCTTATTCACATGGCATGGTTTAAGGCTCATTCATTCAACAGTAGTATAGGATTGGTATTGGATATCGGCGATACACTCAGCCCAGGTATTAGTATCAGACTGAATCGGAACAACCTGGATCGGTACATCTCTAATTAGAGCATGCCACACATAATCAAAGAGGCAGGTGGCAGTCCGGACTCCCACCTGCTTCTTTCTCCCTAAAGAAAGGAAAAAGAGAATTTATTTGCCATAAATCTTGCAGCTGTGGTGCAGGAATACATAAGTTCTTTACTGTAAAATCTTTACTTTAAGAAATTATGCAAATTTGCTACCTTATAAGAATTTAAATTTTGTTAGTGGGAGTGACTAAGTAGAATCAACTAGAATGGTTTAAGTTGGTATAGGTTTTTTGAACTTGATTAATCTGATTAAACTCTGCTTTAATAGATTTTTGCAACGATGATGCTTGAATATTCTGTATGTTGTTGGGTTTCAGCACACTGACACATCATATATTTTCTGAGTAAAACATCAAACACCTGAGAAAAAGACAGGCTGTTATAATCTTTCTGTGTTAATATTTACAGCCATCCCATCATGACATGAAAACATTCTGCAACAGTTTGGAATGTTTAGCTTTCTATCTGCCATATCTAGTTTTTTGTTGCCAAACTGTTTGATTCCACTTTAAAACCCCTTTAAAGGCTGGGTCAGCTGGAAGATGGCCACGATTTGCATCAGCGGGGATATCAGAAATAGTTTAACACTTCAAAAGGAAGTTGTAATGACCTGCTTATTAAATAAGCTGAGCTCACCTGATTGACCCTCAGATGTCTGGTGAATGAATGAAAATGAGGGCTTTCACCACCTCGTACCTCTGCCCTGCAGCCTGGAAGGACAAAGTCAGTTAGACTCTGTTAACTGCAGCTCTGCAGGTATCAAATGTGTGTGCGTGTGCATATGGTTCCAAGTGCCATGCCATTTGATACTTTGGCAAAAAGAACGAGGTTTGAACCTGCCTGTAGTCATGTGTGAGTTGTACTGTTTGAATGTGTGAGTGTGTGTAGGTGTGTCTGTGCGGGTGTGTGTGTATTCCAGCTGTCATTTAATCCATCCATCCTCAGGTTGCGCATCCACTCTGCTTCTCGCAGTCCACTCACATTGCACATTCCTGCACCTTCCCAGGGTCCTGGGGAGCCAGGGTGCATGGCTGCAGGGCGATACCATGGAGAAGGGTGATAGGGTCATCTCCCTCTGGTACGTCAGTGATTAGATGAGAGCTGATGGGGTAAGATGGGCAGGGATAAAAGGAGAAGAACCAGAGAGAGAACATTTAAAAAACCATACTTGTAAAATGAGCCCATACTGACATCTGTTTCCATGTGAATGTTCATTCATGCTGCTATAAAGCTTCTGCTTGTACTACAGTAAAATGCATCCCTCAGAGACTTCCTGTATTTTGGGAAGACCAGCAAAAACATCCTCGATCCAAAGGTCAACTCAAACTTAACAGTTTAGACAGTCATCACTGAAGGCACGAAGATGAAATATGGTGTAATAAGGAAGTCAACCTGTCTCCTTTCACCACTACACTTATGTGTATTTACACCATAAGTGAGAGTTGAAAATGCTCACCTGTCAAACATGATGTAAACAGGTAATGGTTAACGTCAGGGGGAAAGCTTGTCAGAGGACAGACCTTCAAGATAGCCATGGTTCAGGCTAACATCGTCTCAGAGAACCATCGGCTTGAAGACTCTAAAGAAGATCTACATCCCTGCCAAACGTTGGAGGGACAAATGTTTGGGTAAGTCCTGCAGTGATGCGGTCGGTGCTTTAAGCAGGATTTGGGCTGGAGTGTTAAAGTGAGTAATCTCTGCTGTCGAGCTTCCAGCTTTGACATCTACTAAACACTCTTATCTCCAAACATTCCCCATCCCTCTTCTCCTGGCACGATAAGGATGTCTAATTGTTGCTTTTTTTTTATTGCAGCTTCTTTTATCCTCAAGCTTTAAGGGACACACAGAACTTCCTGAATACAGAAAGCCCGCCACAGCCCTGACCAGATGCTGAGCCACATTGGGGGGGGGCTGTTGTTAATCACACTGAGCAGCAACTGTGATACAGGATCTTTGCCTTGCTTGATTACATACAGTATAAAATTATGCTAAGGATTTCGCGATATAGCTAAATGTATGCAATATTAATATGGTATATTGTAATTGCAATATGACTTTTGTTGTGTAAATAAATAGTTCAGAAAGTAATGTGCATAAATAGGGACATTAGCAATACTGTGCATGCCCTACTAAATTAAGCTAAATTTCTGTGATATACACTGCCTGGCCCAAAAAAAAGTCGCCACCTGGATGTAACTAAGCAAATAGGTAGGAGCCTCCTATTGGATAATTACTGCATGGGTGATTATCTTTCAGCTGGCAACAAGTTATTTAACCCCAACTGGTGCAATGAGTTGCTTCTCATTTCTTAAACAACCATGTGGAAAGACACATCCGTGGTCTTGGAAAAGATGTTAGTCTGTCTGAGAAGGGTCAAATCATTGGTATCAAGAGGTGAAAACATCTAAGGAGATGCAGAAACTACTAAAACTGGGTTCAGAACAGTCCAACGCATTATGAAAAACTGGAAGGATAGTGGACCATCGTCTTCCAGGAAGAAATGTGGCCGGAAAGGCAGATGAAGTGATGCAGCATCATGCCTAGTGCTACTGTACAAGCCTGTGGGGGGGGGGGGGGGGGGGCAGTGTGATGATCTGGGGTTGCTGCAGTTGCTCAGGTCCAGGTTCAGCAACAGTATGAGCTCAGATAATGAGGTCAGCTGATACCTGAATATACTGAATGACCAGGTTATTCCATCAATGGATGTTTCTTTCCTGATGGCACGGCCATATTCCAAGATGACCGTGCCAGAATTTATCGGGCTCTGATTGTGAAAGATGGTTCAGGGATCATCAGACATCATTTTCACACATGGATTGGCCACCACAGAGTCCAGACCTGAACCCCATTGAGAATCTTTGGGATGTGCTGTGGTCAGACTCTACAATCATCATCAAGATCTTGGTGAAAAATTGATGCAACAGGATGCAAATAAATCTGGTGACATTGCAGAAGCTTCTGGAAACACAGCGAATGCTGCCGCAATCAAAGCTAAAGGCCGTCCAACCAAATGTTAAATGTTTGACCTTTTTTTTTTGTTGGCGACTTTTTTTTGGGGCCGGGCAGTGTATATTGCAACTGTTTTAGCAGGTTTGCAGGCTGACATGGTAACAGTGGATTTAAAATATGTTGTGCTGACGTGGTGGTAATTGGCTTATTAAAGAACATATTGAATCACTGGACAAAGCGTTTAACGATGTGCAGAGAAAATGACAGGAAAGCCATTAGAACTATTCACCACACCATCGGCAAGGTTATTTAGTTAACTAAAATTAACAAAAAAAATAAATAAATAAAATCGAAAAAACATTTTTGTTAACTGAAACAAAATCGACAGTTTTTTTTTTAAAAAAAAGATAACTAACTGAAACTGTATTGTGTCTTTACAAATATAGATATAGATATATATATATATATATACTTTATTAACCCCAATTAGTGTGCCAATTAGGAAATTCGTTCTCTGCCTTTTAACCCATCTCAGGTTGAACCTGAGAGCAGTGGGCTGCTACTTACAGCAACCGGGGAGCAGACAAATACCTATGATTTACGAAAAAAAAAAAAAAAAAAACTAACACTGAAACTGGTAAAACTAAACTAAAACTAAGCATCCCCCCCCCCCCCCAAAAAAAAAAAAACCAAAAAAAAAAAAACTAGAAAACCTGCTCAAAAAACTAACTAGAACTAACTGAAATGAAAAACAAAGTCAAATAGAAACTGAAACTATTTAAAAATCCAAAACTATTCTAACCGTGATCATTGGTACCCATCTACCGAGCATCAGTGATGTCAGGTGAGGCTCCAACAACCCAAACGTTACTAACAGTCACTGGTAACATATCTCTGGTAACGATGCATCGTCTGGTCTGGTGTCATTTATGTAAGAGAATCTGGACACTAACACAAGTTAATATGATAAAAGATTATATTAATGATTTAACTGCATAGCTGACAGAAAGTGTGTTAATTCTCTGCAAACCTCATTGTTCCTGGATCAGCAGATAAACTTGATTCCTTCACTGGTCAGCTTTTATGCTGCCTTCATGTGGTATCGTATTTATGGTAAATACCAAAGTCCGACATGAAAATTGCACTTTAACACCCACTCATGTCGCAATTTCCACTGGAGAGCTGGAAAAAAGTTATGATACCCGGGCTGCCAAGATGAGATAAACTTTGATCTTTCAACATGGCGGAGAGCAACAAAAATATCCTGAATTACAATATGTTTTAAGTTCTCTGCTGCTGCTATTTGGTTAGTTTGTAATCTGCATAATTCTGTGACGTACAGAACTTTAATTACACTTCCATTTAGACTCAGTTTTGTGTTTACAAATATGGTTATTGTTTGATTTACCTCCTCAGAGCAGATGCTAAGCAGCTAGCTGGCTAGTCAGTCGACGATTACCTCCAGTGATTCATCAGTATTTATTTTTCTGTTCTAAGCAGCCTGAACACTGTTAATATCTGCAAGGATATGTTTATGCCACTTTGTGATGTACATTTATGACCCTAAAAAATAAATTAAAGAAAGAAAGAAACTCCAGTGATTCACTTCATTGCGACAACAAATCACTTAAACACAACGTACTGTTAATTTCCACTTAACAAGTGGAAAGGATCATCTTTCCCATACCACGTGAAGGCAGCATAGACTCGGAAAATAAAGTAATGATCCTTTCACAATAAAAACTGCATCTGCTCTGCTCATCCCTCTTACCGTCTCCCTCACTCTCCGTCCTCTTCATTCTTCATCCTCTTCTCTCTGCAGATTTATGGCTGAGGTTATCACACAGCCAACATGTGTTTCCATGTATCCGCTCTCTGTTTCGTGGGGGAACACATGTTAAGAACACACAGCAGTGACCTTTTATTTATAATCCACAATTGGCCTGTTCTTTCTCTACCTACACACACACACACCCACCCACCCACACACACACGCACACACACACGCACACACACACGTGAATATTCACCAGATGAGAGACAGAGTGCAGACAGCTGGAATGGAGGAAAGAGATGAAGAGTGTTGAAGGATATATGGCCAGTCCTGTCACAGCAAATCCACACATAAACACACTCTTATAAACACGTGTGCACATACATGCAGTGGATGAAGAAAATAAAGGTAAAATGTGATGAGAAAGTTTTAGATTTGAAATATGTGCACGTGTTTTTAGCACAAAAGAATTTGGAGCTAAAATTTTTCATACAAGTCTTTTGCACTTTACATGATACATTTTACATGATAACTTTTGGATTCTATGTTTTTTCCAGCTTCAGCAAGTAAAGTGAAATAGTTTATTATGGTGAAAGCCAGTTTAGTTCCAGCTGTGGAAGTAATTGAGCTCTGTGGAAACTTGTTCGCTCACTTGTGAGCGGAGCTCTGTTTTGTGATCCCTGCATGCAGGTTTTACATCTGCGCCCTCAGTTTGGACACTTTGTGTGGATTTGGGATATGCTGTTGGGTTAGGTAACCATAAACATGGCTTTCCTCAGTCTGTGATTATAATATACAAACCTGTGTAGAAAGTTTAGAAAACAAAGGGAGTAATTCATGAAGCTCTCCCTCTTCCATGGCTGTACGGTGGCAGGTTCTGAACCCCGGGGCTAAACTATCATGCTATTTTACATTTTGTAAACTTAATCTTAGAGGAATGTCTATCTGTACTCTGATGTTCAGTGTTTATGACATACCTGTGTGGCTTAGATTGACTTGAAGTCATTACCAGCCATGAAATTAAGCATCTAGATAGTTTATTCCTGGTTTGTAGGAAAGAGCTGTTGGAAAAAGTTGCTGCAAAGTTCCATTCATTCATAACGTGCATTACAACATAGGTGGTAAATAATGTGGAAAAGGGTTTCCGTGATAACTGTGTGGTAAAATGCTCCTTAAAAAGTAGAATAAACTGTTCTTCAACAGCATCAGACAAATATTATGATGACAAAAAACAATGTTGATTCTGAGGGAGATTGTATTTGGAGAACAAGATGATGATGATGAATCATCACATCCTCTCTGCAGTGTCTAATAATCCTTTTTCATCACATACTTTCTTCTTCTGGTTCTCTCTGTTGTGACTGGTTTCGTTAAATGCTGATATTTATCACATGTGGCCAAAACTTATCGCTTACAAACGGGCCCATGTGGATGTCTCTTGGGGAGAGATGTAGTGTACGGTCTTGCCAAAGACAGGAAACCCTGCAGAAATCTCACGGTAAAGTTATGTCTCCATCACTGAGAAGAAAAATGTTGAAGAAAGACATACACGCCACGATTTTCCTAAACAGCACAACTGTGCTGTGAAAAGTCTAATGAGCTTTGGAGCAGATTTAGGCCCAATTATGTTGTCAGGAACAGATGAAACCAGATGTGAAATAATGAGTCCCAGTTTTTATATGCAGAGATTTTAAATCACAACAGCCTTGAAAAGTTGATAAGGTTATCAACGTGATATTCCTGAGGCTCTTAAACCGTTTTTTTTACTGTTGACCAACACTCAAAAAAATGATTTTGCCTGTTGCTAAAGTTCCTCGAATGTAACATGTAGCTTCTACTTAAATAAAATATGTTAATGAGATGTACATAATTACTGTATGTACTTTTAACTTAAATCCTTACAAAGCAGTATTTACCTAATTAATTCATGTTGAGGTAACATGAAGAAATCAAGCTCAAATGATTGGCGGAATTGTAGAAGATTGAGCTTTCTCAACATAAAACAATTGAGCTGTTTAAACTAAATATCCTTAGTTTAGTTTAACAAAATGTATTGGGGTTAATCAAACTTATTTTTCATGGCAGGGTGCCCAAATGTTTTGCCTCTAAAACCTTTGTGAAATGTGCTGCTGAGCCACTGGCCTAATAGACTTTAAGGTTGAAACTTGATTCAGTGTGAAGAGAAGTTGTTTTAATTATCTAACTATATATATCATCATTAATTATATATATAAAAAAAGCATTATTTTACATCAGTGCAAGTAAAAATATGGCAAATTAACAATAAAGCAGAGAGAAGGACAGCACTTCATGAGAGGGATCCAACTGCAGTCACTGTACGTCGCCATATATCCAATCCACGCCGGAAGTCCCAATTGGAAGATTCTTTTTCATGTAACTTACTAAAATGTAGCCCTAACCCTAACCACCCGACTACACTAAACGCATCTGTTTCCAAGCTGCAGAAAGTTACTCTTGGCTGTATTTAACTAACTTCCGCATGAGACTTCCTGTATGAACTGGATATATGGTGGCGAGGCGTCCTTGTCTGTCATTGTAACTGCAGTTGGGTACTCTTGCACTTAACTGCAACCACCAACAACAACAACAAGGTACCTTTGATCTGGACTTTTATTAGTATATGTTTATATCAATAATATATATACAAATAAGGGAAATGTTGACTGTGAAATTAAAATAGAAAACATACAAATGAGTCATAACACTGTTCTTTTTTTTAATGTCTTAATTTTTCACGTTGATATTGCAGTGGTTGCTGGGATTGGTGCTGGTAAATGGGCTTATTTACATATTTCCCATCATGCATTGTGGCACCCTGTGCTCTTTTTTTGCACCATGACTTAAATGTCCATGTAATCCCATGACTTTCTCCCAGTCTGACACTATAAAACATAAGATTATGACCTTGCAATCAGAGAGTCCGGCTGAGAGGGAGCATGTGTGGCTGTCTGTAAGCACGGTCTCAAGCAAGGGCTTGTCAAATAAAACTTGGTCATGATAACTTTTGGAGTTTAATGAAGAAGTCTGAAAGTGATATATTCTATCAGCAGAACAAGATGGCTGTGTATGGTGGGCGGGGTTGGATGTCCAACTCCTCCCGCATGTCATTATGATTGGATCATTCCACCTTTAAAAATTATGTTGGATTTACCCCTTGTAATTAAGTAACAGTAATGACAACACATTATGTTTATCTGGCATGTTTACATTAAGTTCACTCAACAAAACTGTGTCTTGCTAAATGAGCGTATTATAATTGGGTGGAAATGCTTTCCATAATTTTTTTATGTTCACCCAACAAATAAATATTATGCTGGACTTACCACTTGCAATAGGGGATTATCACGCTTCCGTGTTCCGAACTTCCGGTTTGAAACAGTTAGACGGCCCACTTCCGGCCCAGTTCAATGTCCCTGCTTTACTTCGTAGATAACGTGAATAAACGCCAACCCTACTGAAATTTTCACAGATTTCAGAATGAAGTGATACTAAGGAAGAAGTGGATCAAAGCGATTCACCAGAGTGAAGGGCCGCACTTTATAATAAAACAACGTAGCATGTTTGTTTGTAGCCGGTGGGGCACAACACCGGCATGCTAGCATTAGCCGGCTAGCGTTTACCGACGTGCCTAACGTTTTGCGTCTTAAAACACACATACATCTGAAAATCGGGTCTGTACCCGCCTGTTTCCAGTGGAACAACTGGGGACTGCCAAGAAAGGAGACGCCTTCAGATGCTTGTGTGTTTTCAGCCGCACAAAGTTAGGCACGTCATCAAGCTGGCTAATGCTAACCTGCTAACAGTAGTCCGCCAGCTACTATGTTAAACTTTGTTAATCGGATAAACGCCAATGCCAAGTTTTCATTCCAGACTGAAGTGATGCTAAGGAAGAAGGGGATCAAAACGACCGATTCGCCGCGGTGAAGGACCGAACTTTATAATAAAACGACACACGTTTGTTTGTGGCCGGCAGACTGCGCAGTCGTGTTAGCAGGTTAGCATTAGCCAGCTTGATGATGTGCCTAACTTTGTGCGGCTGAAAACACACAAGCATCTGAAAGCGTCTCCTTTCTTGGCAGTCCCCAGTTGTTCCACTGGAAACGGGGAGGTACAGACCCGATTTTCAGATGTTTGTGTGTTTTAAGACGCACAAAGTTAAGCACGTCAGTAAACGCTAACTGGCTAATGCTAGCATGCTGTGAAGTGCCGGTGTTGTGCCCCACAGACAAACAAACGTGTGTTTTATTATAAAGTTCGGCCCTTCACCGCGGCGAATCGATCGCTTTGATCCACTTCTTCCTTAGTATCATTTCAGTCTACAATGAAAACTTGAGTATGTTTGGAGTTTATCCAATTTAAACAGTATAACAGAGCAGGAACGGCTGTCGTTAACATGGCCCGGAAGAGGAAGTGCCCAAAATCCGGGAACTTCCGGTAAGCGTGATAATCCCCTATTGAGTAACATAAACACCATATGTTGAACCAGCATATTTACATTTATGTCAATCAATTAAACAATTTGTTGCTACATTAACGTATAATGATTGGGTGGAAATGCTTTCCATAATTTTTTTATGTTCACCCAACAAATTTTTTCTTTGAGTGAAGGTTTTTGTTTCTTATTTTGTTAAAGTTTTTGATACGTTCAGTGAACTTGACAGACACTGCAGCTAATATAGCTGTGTGAAAAAGTGTTTGCCCCCTTCCTGATTTCTTTTTTCTTTTTTTTTTTGCATGTTTGTCACACTTATATGTTTCGGACCAAACAAATTTAAATATTAGACAAAGATAACACAAGTAAACACAAAATGCAGTTTTTAAATGAAGATTTTTATTTGTAAAGGGGTGGGATCCAAACCTACATGGCCCTGTGTGAAAAAGTGATTGCCCCCTAAACCTAATAACTGGTTGTTCCACCCTTAGCAGCAACAACTGCAATCAAGCGTTTGTGATAACTGGCAGTGAGTCTTCTACAGCGCTGTGGAGGAATCTTGTTCCACTCATCTTTGCAGAATTGTTGTAATTCAGCCACATTGGAGGGTTTTCCAGCATGAACCGCCTTTTTAAGGTCATGCTACAGCATCTCAATGGGATTCAGGTGGGGACTTTGACTAGGCCACTCCAAAATCTTCATTTTGTTGTTCTTAAGCCATTCAGAGGTGGACTTGCTGGTGTGTTCTGGATCATTGTCCTGCTGCAGAACCCAAGTGCGCTTCAGCTTGAGGTCATCAACAGATGGCCGGACATTCTCCTTCAGGATTTTTTGGTAGACAGCAGAATTCATGGTTCCATTTACCACAGCAATCTACCAGGTCCTGAAGCAGCAAAACAGCCCCAGACCATCACACTACCACCACCATATTTTACTGTTGCTATGATGTTCCTTTTCTGAAATGCCGTGTTACTTTTACGCCAGATGTAATGGGACCTACACCTTCCAAAAAGTTTGTCTCGTCAGAACAAAGTATTTTCCCAAAAGTCTTGGGGATCATCAAGATGCTTTCTGGCTAAACTCAGACGAGCCTTTATGTTGTTTTTGCTCAACAGTGGTTTTGGTCTTGGAACTCTGCCATGCAGGCCATTTTTGCCCCCCAGTCTCTTTCTGATGGTGGAGTCATGAACACTGACCTTAACTGAGGCAAGTGAGACCTGCAGTTCTTTGGATGTTGTTCTGGGGTCTTTTGTGACCTCTTGGATGAGTCGTTGCTGTGCTCTTGGGGTCATTTCGGCCACTCCTGGGAAGGTTCACCACTGTTCCATGTTTTCACCATTTGTGTCCCAGAGCTTTAGAAATGGCTTTGGAACCTTTTCCAGACTGATAGATCTCAATTACTCTGTTTCTAATTTTTTCCTGAATTTCTTTGGATCGCAGCATGATGTCTAGCTTTTGAGGATCTACTTAACTTTGTCAGGCAGGTCCTATTTAAATGATGTCTTGATTGAAAACAGGTGGGGCAGTAATCCGGCCTGGGTGTGGCTAGAGATACTGAACTCTGCTTTCCAAAGATGTGATAAACCACAGTTAATTTATGTTTTAACAGCGGGCAAAATCGCTTTTTCACACAGGGCCATGAAGTTTTGTATTTCTTCCCTTACTAATAAAAATCTTCATTTAAAAACTGCATTTTGTGTTTACTTGTGTTGTCTTTGTCTAATATTTGAATTCGTTTGATGATCTGAAATATATGAGTGACAAACATGCAAAGAAATCAGGAAGGGGGCAAACACTTTTTCACACATGTATTAGCCTTAAACTGGTCTTTGTATAATTACATGAGAAAAAGCCCTGTCGCCGAAGAAAACATTGTAGCTTTACACCTTTAGGTATTACACACATGTGCTTTTTAACGTTTATCAGTCCAAAGGAGCCAGTCACTCCCACTTTGTCGGTGCTTCGTGGGGAACATAGGATTTTAAAAATTACAATCTACGCCAAGCCAGGATCTTTTAAATGCTTTATTTAACTAATGTGCACAGGAGATTTAAATTGAGTCACAATCTACTGTAGACTTTTCTTTCAAACTGTGAATGAAAATAGAAAGAAAACTTTGAAAAATGGCTACAGTGAGTTTATAGATATCTTTAGTGTGGGATTTGTGCATTTGAAGGAAAAAAATGGGGTTGAAAGAGGATTTGAGAATAAGCTAATGGAGAGAAAAGCAGCTGTGATGTTTTATTTAGCTGCAGAAAATAATTTCCTTTAACTGTGTACTCTAATGATGGCTGAACACAATAAAAGCATACAAATACTCTTTTCCCAATGAAAGATACAATACATTAATGCACTCCTCTCTGTTGCTGTAATTGAAATCTGACACTTTAGTTCGTTCCAGCCACCAGACCAAGCATGTTTTGTCTGAACCACTGACCTCAGTCTGGGGTCAGGACTATCAGGAGCAGAACACCACTGTGATTACAAGTCATTTCAAAGATGAGCGGTCAGAAAAATGTAGACTTGTTTCTTTTTTATTCATTAGGCTTTTCCATTGGGATTTCTGGGAACCAAAACGGTTCCAACAGAGGTCAAACAAGTCCCCAGCAAAACAAGGACGAGTACATTATCCCTGTTAGTTTGTTACAGCTTTCACAACTCCAAAAACAATAAACCCTGAATACATTTGATGAACTGTTATGATCCCCAAAGGAAAGGGGAAATTAGGGCTCTGCATTTCACCCATCTCTTTACAGCAGTATCAGAGAGCAGTGGGCTGCTACTTAAAGCGCCCAGGGAGCAATTGGTGGGGGTTAAGGACCTTGCTCAGGGGTCCACAGTGGTTCACGGTCCTTTTTTAATTTCTTAAATACCTGCACACATTTATTGATTCAGTCCCTCTTTTGGCGAAACCATACTTTCACCTGAGTAGATGCATTTTGCAAACTCATTCACTGTTTCTGCAAAACTCTGAACACATTCTCATACAATACAGCACATTGTGCAGTTTGATGCAGTTTCCATTGTCAACCAAACAGGGCAACAGGTGAACACAATCAGAGCGCTGTTGTCATCAACTGGATACTTCAAATCAAAATTAACTTAGATCAAATTAAATCTTGATTTAGGAGCTCGTATGGTAGGAGGAAGAAGAGAGTCATAAATGGTGAAATTCAGGCAACGACCATTGACCATGTTCTGGTCCATGGAACGACAATGAGAGAAGCAGGACTTGGAGTTCAGCCCAACATCAGCCGTTTCCCTGTGGCTTTGTGGTTGTTTCGCCTTTCTGGTAGCTAATCAGAAGTGCTGTTCATTTGGCATAATGATAACAAAGGTTAATGATGTCTAATGAGTGTGGATTTCAGTACGGTTGGTTCAGTCAACTCAAGCGAGAGAGCCGGAGGAGGCAGCGAAAATAATCACAGGAGCGTCGCTGAAGGTTACACGTTTATTACAAGATAACTTAGTGATAAACCGTGGTGAACTGTGTAAATCAGACTCCGCTTCTGTGTCCGGTGGTCAAGTTTATCTTCAGCTGTCTACTCCTCCAAGCGTGTCCAGTCTTCTCTTCCTCCTAATTTTTCTGATTCCCTGGTGTTTTAAAGCAGTGTCTTTAGGTCCACCTCCTACACTGATTTGTTGTCACTTCCTGCTTCCCTGCGCTGAGAAATGCCCCAATTGACTACAAAATCCATCAGCCTTTTCAGTCTGTTAAAGACACGTCTGCATTAAAGTGATCTTCCATTGTTTACATTTCTAAGCAGCTATCAAATGCCACGTCGAGTTAAACTGTCTGTAGGACACTGTAATCTACTCTCGTGTCCTTGCCACGTAGTCTTAAACAGTCAGTAAACCACCACAGCTTCAACAATCCAGCGATTCCAACAGGAGAAAAGGTTCATTATACAGTGTCCAGTCCAAAATCCACAATTATGTACAGTAAAGCTGTTACAGAAAACTTTAGGACAAAGCTCAATGCTGTCCTGTTTGCTTTATGTGTAGATGTTCACTCGTGTAGAATTGCAAGACTGCAACGAGGTTGAAGAAGCACTTTGTTCTCTCAGCGGGAGACCCTGATAGTTGACATGGTCCTTCAAAATAACACCATTAGATGCAGAGAAATACAGCAGCAAGTGATGGAAGACAACGTGAATTTTGAAGGAATCAACTCAGTCAGCCTTTCCACCACTGACAGAGTCCTCAAATGCAACAGGAAGCAACTGTACAAAGTGTCCTTTGAGCACAACTCTGAGAGTGAAACAGCTGAGATATGTACGGCATCCTCAAAATTATTCACCCTCCAATTAAAGCAAAAGGTACATTCACAATCGTTATCCAAATAAGAAACTAAAAAAAGTGATAATAAATGAAAATTTACAAAATTACAATTTGGTGACGTAACATATTGCTTTTAAATTGTGGTTGAAAAGAATATATATATATATATATATATATATATATATTAAAATAAATAAATAAATAAAAACCTGTCCCAGACAAATTAGAGCACCTTGCTCATCAACAGTGGACCAGAATACCTGTTAACAGGTCCAGAAGTCTCACTGGATGCTGCAGAAAACACCTGATTGCAGTGATTGTCTCAAAGTGTTGATCAACAAAATTTTAGTGCAGAAGCTCCATCGTGCTTTTTTATTTGTTTGTTGTTGTTGTTGTTGTTGTTGTTGTTTGTTTGTTTATATATTTATATTATATTTCTGTTAAAGGTAGGGTGGATGATGTTTTCCGGGAGCATTTTTACTATATTGCTTAAAATCTCCTTTACACCCCAATTGCAGACAATTAACTAAATGCTCTGACACAAAAATTAAAAAATGTAGTCACCTGTGGAACGTACAGAACCAAAAAAACCCAATCCAAGTGTCTTGAACAGCCTGTACTTATTGATTGAATGATGATATGTCTATCAAACTCAAAGGCCGTTTCGTATAGAGAATATTTGAATTGGGTGCCAGTGAAAGACCCCATGAATATGTATTTTTGGATGAAGCAGATTTTGATCTGGCAAAGACGGAGGGGCCGGAACATAATTGGTCACCGAGCCGTTGTTGATGTCCCAGGCCAGTGTGGAGGCAATGTGACCATTGGTGCTGCCATGAGCAACCGTGGGGTTCTCCATCAACACGTCACACCGGGACCACGTAACACTCAACACCCACCTACTTTACTTGCAGGTCTTTGGGATGTTTTGTGCTCGGCAGGATGAGATGAATGACCAATGTTATGTCATTATTTGGGACAATGTCAGCTTCCATCATGCTGCTTCAATGAGGGAATGATTTAACATCAATGAACAATCATCAGTGTTCATCCCAACATTCTCTCCTTTCCTGAACCCCATGGAGCAGCTTTCCTCCAGTTGGAGATGGAAAGTTTATGACAGGCAACCTTGTATCAGGGTTGATCTCCTCGGGGCCGTGAAGCTGGATATGACACACATGAGCCTTCTTCCCTCGTTGCCTCAGAAGGGAAGTCCTGAAGTCCTGCAGCCTGACCCAGGTCAAAGGCGTGATGAAGCTCAAAGAGCTTATCTTTGGATTTCCAACTTGTTTTTATATGGGCCCCAATTCTATTTACAGTTTACAGTTATGAACTATAATAAATCTACATTTCTCCAGGAGCCACGTCCCCTGACCTGAACTCTGTCTGTGTGATGTATTGTGCAATAACTGCCAAGCAAGGTTCATTTTGACTGCTGAGTGATTCTGAGACTATTAGCTGGTTTTAAGCAAAGTTAACTGTGTTTTTAGGTGATTGGTCAGTTTTGTTTCAGTAATCTGGAGTTTGGAAAAATGAGGTTTGTTCAGTTTTGAGAAAAAGGTAAATGGTTTCAGAAAAAATGATGTGAGAAACTATAATGAAAATGCTGAGCAGCTGTTACAAAAACGCCTCATTAAAGCATTTTTGCTATTCTGTTGACTCTGCTGCCCTCTGCAGGCCAAATGGTGAAATTACATTTTAAAGGGTGACTTTGCAGGCAGTTTTTACTGATCGCTCAGATGCAGCCGTCAAATCAAACTCCACATTTTTAAAACGGTTAACACACAGGCCTAAAAAGCAGCCTCGTGGTCAAAATAACACATTGTGTTGGCAAAAGGCTGTAACCATGCCAAAACATTTAAAATATGCAACAAAAGCAAATGTTGCCTTCAAACAGCACAACTTGCAAACAAGTATGAACTCTTTCAATCAATCATAACAGTGGACAACAAAATACAGCCGTCAGTATGAATCAGTGCTCCATTGCTTGACATTGTTGCTTATTGCCAGAGACATTTGTTGTCTTGCTACATGGGCAGTTTCAAATTTGCCTTCTTGCAAAGAATTACATCCAAAATCAGAAATGCTTTAATATTTTATTCATTCTTTCACATTTTCAAACTGAAAAAACTGCTGAAAACTGAAATTCAAAATTACAGAAAATGCATGTAAACCAAAATACAAACCGTTATTTCTGCAACAATCAGTCTCTCCTGTCCGAGGGAAGGATCTTCTCGCGTGCCTTATCCAAGCTTGACGCTCCTCTGCACCTGTTTGTTGGGCAGCAGCAGTCATTGCATTCAGTAAAGTATCACTGAAGATGTTTCTGTATCTACTGTACAGCAACATTACCTGCTCTCCTGTTGAAACCTTCTGACAATGGATGCAACAGTTTCTGTTCAGAACAGGTTGGACTCTTTGTCCAGTCTCTCCATGAGAAAGGCCATGATTGACTACGTGATCAACAACAATTGCCCGAATTTCATCTGAAATTTGAGCCATTCCTACTACATCTCCACCTCACACATGGACTCCTCTTCCTCTTCCTCTCACCCCTCTATCTCTTCCTCTCACACTCATCTGCCTTTCTACTTCGGTTTTGACAAAGAACACAGATGTGACACCTTTTAAGGCAGGGTTCTCCAATCCGGTCCTACGAGGGCCGCAATCCTGCAAGTTTTCAATGCATCCCTGCTCTGACACACGTGACTCAAATTAATGACTCATTGTCCTGACATCATGGGCTGTTGGATCCATTTAATTTGAGTCAGGTGTGTTTGAACAGGGATACATTGAAAACCTGCAGGATTGTGGCCCTTGTAGGACCGGATTGTGGAACCCCGTTTTAAGGCGTTCAGACTGATTGCTGATTGAGGATTTGTGTACAGGAGTGTCAGACAGGTGCTTCAGTGATTCATACTGGTGTAGGAAGTTTCTAACAGTTTGGACTAGATGGTTTCTGTTGGGTTACCACAGCTAAAACAATGCAGTTCGGACTGCTTACATGACATATGAGTAACTGTTTTACAAACGGTGGTGAAAATGTGTCAGTGCAATGAGAAAGTGTTACTTCTGCTCTGCTGAGATGGTGATGATGAAAACTGAGAGGACCCCAGTTTGTTGAAGCAGATCTAAGCAATCAGTAAAACTGTAAAACATAGTTTTGCTATCCTGCTGACTCTGCTGCCCTCTGCAGGCCAAATGGTGAAATTACATTTTAAAGCTTGACTTGCATGTGCAGACTTAATTGTTTCTACAGTAAAATGTGGGATCAGACTCTAGAATCATATCACAGTCCGTTTCTAATGTTAAACATGTCCTAACTTTCCTCCACTGAGGAATCATTTTCATTTTTCTACTCATTTACAGGTCAACAATGACATCATTGTGTTCTCCTTTCCACTTGCATGGACAAAAGAAGAAACACTACATTGCTTAACCAGGGACCAACACCACCTCAACCTAGTTTGGATTAACGGACTTTTGTAAAGGCCAAACAGCCCAGGTTGGAGGCTTCTGTGAAAGAAATTAACGGGTTTGTCTACTCAAACTAGAAAGCCATGAATGCTTACTGTATAAGAAACACTGATGTCCAGCGGCTTAAAAAAAAAAAAAACAACACAAAAAACCCCCAAAAAACAGGATGCAGAAGCTTCTGGATGATGGTGCTGATGAGAGAGCTGCTGCTGGGAAACCAAGTACATCTCCCATAAAGACTGAGAAGTATCTGAATCCCAGACCACAGATCAGTAAAAACTGGCTCTGATGTGGTTATTTTGCATTTTCTATTACATTAAGCTACATGAGGCCTAATTTAACTCACAACTGTTTACTGTTAAACATTTTTCCTCATAAACAGGTTTAAGCCATTTAAAAAAATAAGATGAAAATGGACATGAAGCCTGTTAATTCAGTAAACATATACTGACCAACCAATTTAATGATTTTTTTCTTTTAATTTGTTTTACATTAAATAATGGATTTTTTTTTCTAGAATATTTAGTCAGGCAAAAACAAATAAGGTAATAAAAAAAAAAAAAAAAGATAAAATAAAGTCTGGGTAAAACTAAGCATTCTTTAAGGCAAGACACTGCAGGCAAATAGGATAAAAAATTAAACTAACTGGTATCACCATGAAACTTTCCTGGTTTATTCCTCACATTATTTTTTGTATCGCAAGTTTTCTGAACTTTTATGTTCAAATATGCAAATTAGGTGTTATATAGCCAAAAATAGGCCAATTTGCATACATTTCTAGGAAAAAAATCTAAACACAGGATTAAACCAGGTTCAAAGTTTATTTTGAATTTTGTTCACATATTAAAACCAAAAGTTTTTACAGAGGGGATTTTGGATATCTCTATACAGATCATTTCACAATTTAGAATATGCTGTCAACAAGCAGAAAAAACTCATTTTTTTGGCATATTTCTGGGATGAAATGTTCTATAAAACAGGTTGTGAATGAGATATCAAAAAATCCTTCTGTAAAAACTTACAGAATACAGTCAGGAGCAAAACTTGAAAGTTTGGTTTCTGTAGGTGCTCCTGAAGAGGACTTTTTTTTTTTTTTTTTTTTTACCCCGAATAAGAGAAAAAAAAAACTCATTTTGAGAAAACAGCCTTTAAAGTTTTGGATTGTAAAATTCTCCACATTTTTGTTCTATAGCAGTATTTACAGACATCAGATCCAGTCAGATTCATGAGCTGGAAATATCAAGTTTGGTTGAGGTGACATCGTTCAGGAAAAAGAGACATTTCCAACGATACCTGACATGATGAGCACCACGGTGCTGCGCTCTGTTTAAGAACACCAACTTTAGCTGCATTTTGAGGAGATTTGGGTGCATCAAAGTATCAGGAAATAAACTCCTAAAATGTTTATTTTTGACGGGTTTTTTTACACTAATCTAAAAGAAAACATGTTGAAGGAGGGGAAGAAAACGAAAATCTCAAAATTGACCAGGTGATGAAAAAATGGGGTTTTTACCTGCAGTGCCTCGCCTTACATTAGCATATTATCAGAAGATGTTTTAGACAGAATTTCCAAAAGCATACACATACCACAGTTGTATAAGGTTAATAATGTTTTAACTTAAATGTAAAGTGTAGGTAGCCTGCTCTAAATGGTGTAAATTATCCATACTTTACATAGGCCTAATGAATATGCCAAATAAACTCAATTTAGTCCACATAATGAATTGGGAAATAAAAGCAATAAGCTGCTTATTTGTTAACAAATAGGCTGAAAATATATCAGCTTGTTCCCCTTGTTTGATTAAATGTGTGCTCTAATGTGATGCATGGCCTTTTGAGTCATGTCACAACATTTTTTGTACCGCTTATCCAGTTCAGGGTCGCGGGGGTCACCAAACACAAGATTTCAACATTGTTTGATGTCTTTTCAAACAAATTTATCCCAGCTATTATCAGGAGAGAGGCGGGGTTCACCCCGGACAGGTCGCCAGTCTGCTGCAGCCTTTTGAGTTTATATCTTAATAAAACTTGACTTGTGAAGAGGGAAGGACGCAACCCCCTTCTTTGAAAATCCCCATTTTGACTTCACTGACCCAAAAATCTTAATAAAAGTGTTGCTCAACACAATTTAGACTCTCATCTAAAAGGTTACCCTGTGTCCTTGTGATGACCAACAATGGGATAATGTGACATCATTGAGGTTTGCAAGGAATTACTGTTCAAGATTTCTTTTGTGTGCCAACGTATTTAATCATTTCCCAGCATCTGTGTATTGCAAAATACACATCTGCAAAACTGCAGCAATGTGTTTCCATCTTTATTCATCAATAATACAGTATATATAGTTTCAACATCTTTATTTACAAAAACACTGTATAACAACAGCATGTGCTTGAGGAGAGAGAGAAAATATCAGAGCATAAGTAAAGGACCAAAAAATACAAATCATTTTGTTCAAATAAGGTTTCACAGTGTCAGAATTACTGCAGTTTTACAGTCCTGTGAATCAGGTGGGACCTGAACAAAATAAAATTGGGTTGTTCTGCAAATTTACCGGCATGAACCCTCCAAATAAAGAAGGAAAAAAAATCAGCAGTCCGTAAAATAAGTTGAAATTGACAAAAGTAATAATAAATAAAAATTCTATGAAAATCATGACATTGATTGTCAATTGTGGTTTGAAATGACTAATAAAAACAAACACACAAAAAATAGAGCAAGTAAACAAACAAAATGGGGCACCGAAGCTAAACATTTTGTTGAGCAACACTTTCAGGCAATCATGTGTTTTCTGCAGCATCCAATCAGACGTCTGCACCTGTTGACAGGTATGGTCCACTGTTGATGAGCAAGGTACTCTCATTTGTCTGGGATAGTTTTTTTTGTTTGTTTGTTTAAAAATTATTCTGTTCAACCATAATTCAAAAGCAACAGGCAAAATTTCACTAAATTGTAATTTTGTAAATCTTTTATTTATCATTACTTTTTTTAGTTTATTGTTAATTGAATTACTATCATGAATTTAGCCTTTTCTTTAATTGGAGGGTATGAATAATTACTTTTTAAAAAAGACTATTGACAAGTAAGCGTACAGAGTATGTGACATAAATGGAGATAAAAACAGGAATGTATCAAAAAAATATCTATACACACAAAAAAAGTACAAAAAAGAGGGGAAACATGAATAATTACTTCTTTTTAAAAATGTTATTGAAACATAATAGAACAAGGTATACAACAAGTTGGGATACAAAAAGACAAAGAAGAAGAAAACAAACAAACATAACATAACTAGTACAACTTGAGTATACCACAACCAAAATGCCAGGTTTTAACCGAGTTACAGGGTAAAGCAGGCTTCAGACAAATAAGTTAAACTGCCTGAGGAGGCTACAAGTTTTTAATGCTTTTTTGTTGGAACTATCTCTTATTGTAGTGGTATGTTGTTTTATATAGAAAATTAACTCAGTAAAGTTTGGCCTGTAATTGGAAAACTTGGATCTGTTTGTAATATTTTGAGAGAATGAGGAGCAGGTTAATTATGAAAAAGTTTGATTTTAGTCTGTTTTCATAATTGGTATAATCAAATAATACATTTTCCCATCACAAAGAAAAGTGAGGGTAGATATGATCAATACTAAAACGTGCAAGTTTACTCCATAGACGTTTATAAGCAATGTCAGAAGTTGAATCATTGTTTCTCTTTGGACGCCGCAGAAAATGCAGTTAACATTAATGTCATTTTTAAGTCTTTGAAGATAGTGATTAGTAGGATAAAACCTGTGCAGCATTTTAAAAGAAATTTCCTTTACCTTGTTGGTCAAAACATGAATAATGACTACAGTTTCACTTGCGTTGACGTTTACATTAGTGCGCTTGCGCAGAAGAATGACGAAACAGACCCGGAAGCGTATCGTCAAGCGTTAAAGAAAACAGCTTTCACAGCTGTGTTTCACTCTGGAAGATGGTGTACGTGTCCAACGGTGAGTGGATTGTCCTTTCTTTACAACTATTTTATTAACGCTAGAGCTTATTTTTTTATTCTTCCGGTGGATACGACCATATATTTAGGACATTTTATAAAAGCACGACAGTAATGTGTCATATTAGCCTGTTAGCTCGGTTCTTGGCTCAGTCGTCGTAGCAGAGATTATTTGGAAATTTATGTAATGTAATAAACATTAGTCAGTGCAGCTGTAGTCCTGAATTCCCAAGGTTTATGGCAGCATCGGTAGTCTTTCTGTGGAAGCGCACTGAAATAACTAATAATGTAAAGCTAAGGATGTTTGGGACGTGGCCATGTTGTGTTGATCTACATTAACGCCATTAACCTGGAGGCTTGTGTGAACTGTCACGTCTGCAGGAGGAAAGTAGGCTAAGCTCCTTGTGGCAGGCTGCAGAGAAAAGTGGGTTTCCTCCACCATTCAGGCTTTCTGTTTCTCTCAGGTCAGGTCCTGGACAGCCGGGCACAGTCACCATGGCGACTGTCTTTACTGGTCGACCTTTTCTGGGGAGCAGTGGAGTTTATCGGCTTGTTGTAAGTCGGACACACAAGTAAAAACAAAGTAAACCAAACACACACCTTTTGCTCTGAAAGGGGTCCCAAACTCTGGTCCTTGAGGGCTACCCTCCAGCAGGTTTCAGTGTTTCCCTGCTGCAACACACCAGACGTCAAGTCATTGGCTCATTAACAGGCTGGTGCAGAAGTTTTTGGAGAACCAGTTCACTTGAATCAGGTGTTTTGTAAGGTGGAAACTAAAAACCTGCAGGATGCTGGTCCTCGAGGACCGGATTTAGTGACCCCCGCTCTAGAACAGGGGTAGGCAACCACAATCCTCAAGGGCCAGCATCCTGCAGGTATTAGGAGTTTCCCTGCTGCAAAGGTTATTATAGTTAACTAAAACTAAAAGTGAAAAAACATTTTTGTTGACTGAAATAAAAAAAAAAAAATGACAGTTTTTCAAAAAAAACAATAACTAACTGAAACTGTATTGTGTAAAAACTAACTAAAACTCACTAAAATTATTGCAAAAACATTCTTAGTTTTAGTGAATTTGTTTAAATAATAAACTTTTTGAGTTGATACAAAATCTATTTCTATTTAATCTATTTACTTTGCTTTTATTTCAAGTGACTTTCTGATAATTTTGAATGTCATGCCAGAAAAATGCCTATAATTTACCAAAAACAATCCCCAAAAACTAAGACTGAAACTAATAAAAACTAAACTAAAACTAAGCATTTTCCAAAAAATAAAAACTAATAAAAATAAGCAAACCTGCTCACAGAACTAACTAAAACTAACTGAGTTGAAAAACAAAAAGTCAAAACTAAATAAAAACTGAAACCAATGAAAAATCCAAAACTATTATGACCTTGCCTGCTGCAACACACTTTAAGCTCGGCTCATGCTAAGTACCCACTGATCTGAGTCAGGTGTGTTGCCGCAGTAAAATGAGTTGAAATTGACAAAATTAATAAATAAAACATTTATGAAAGTCGTGACATTAGTTTTGAATTGTGGTTCAACAGAAATGTTTTAAAGAAAACAAACAAAGTAAAACCAGCAAACAAACATGACGGGGCTCCTGAATGAAAATTTTATTGAGCAAAACTTTGGGAAAATCACTGCAGTCATGTGTTTTCTGTAACGTCCAATCAGACGTCTGCACCTGTTGACAGGTATTTGGTCCACTGTTCATGAGCAAGGTGCTGTAATTTGTCTGGGGTTAGTTTGTTTTTTTTTTTTAAATTATTTCCAGCCATAATTCAAAAGCAATATTTTATTTCCCTTAAGTATAGTTCAGTAATTTTTTATTTATTCATACCTTTTCAGTTTCTTGTTATTGTGAATTTAGCCTTTTCTTTAATGGGAGGGTATGTAAACTTTTTTCCCCCACTGTACTTGCGGGATGCCGGCCCTTGAGGACCGGAGTTACCTCCCCCTGCTCTAGAATTACCTTTTTGTTAAGAGGTTTGCTAACAATTTGCAATTGTGTCACGAGTCATCTTTTTCTTGTAATGCTATATAAATTTAGCGAGTTAGGTTTAGTTTTGCTTTTAAAACATAACACTTTTTATATTTTACTGGCAACACATACATTAAAATGTGACCAGACTAAGTTACCGTTGTCTTATAGTTTCATGTTTAGTGCAGCTGTGTGGTTAAAACGCTTGCAGCCTGTCAAGCATCTGTGAAAGTTTAATTACATCAGTGATTTTTGCTAAATATTAATGACTGCATCTCATTACGCTCCGTCACCTATAGCATGTATATGTAGCAGTTACGTCCATCTCAGCTGACATTATAATTGTCTACAAGAATATAAACTGATCAGTTGTATAACTATTATAAATCAGTTAAACTGTTTTTCAGTTCTCATTATTGCTTTCCTCTCTGATTTTCTTTGTGCTTTCAGTTTTAAGACTATAATTCATCCTGACCTGTCGAAGGATGGCACCTGTGCTTCATCACGCTTCAGTGATGGTAGAGGGTAAGTCCCCGGAGCTTTCTTTCCACTGCTGTCACTATAACACACCGGGGGCATGTTCTGCACAGCTCTGGGTTAACCCGGTCTGTTCTACAAATGTGTCAACTACATTAATGTTTTAACTGGGACGATCAGTTGTGAGTGAAGAGTTTTGTTTTTTTAACCAACTAGTGACCACTTGCTCATTTAAAAGCTGTAACCAATCCTACAAGTTTCCTCATAAGTGAAGAGTTTAGCAGCTTTGGAATGAATTGGATTTATATTCAGTATGGATGCATGATATAATTGGCCCCCTATCAGTATCGGCCTATATCGGCCTTAAAACTGAGTATTGGACATCGGCCACCCGACCGATGTTTAACCGATATTTAACCAATCAGGACGCTGTTTCTAAAGTTTAAAAAATACAAACAAAAAACTACTACTTCTTCAAAAACGTATTTTTTAAATTTCTAAAGACTAGGGGTAGGAAAAAATATTGATACACTTACATATTGTGATATTCATATGCTGATATCACACTGATATTTAAAAACATGGTATCTATTTTACTACCGAAACCTCACGAGAATTCACAAATATTTTGCGATATTTTCATATGCTGATATCACACTGACATTGAAAAACGGGTATAGATCTATTTTACTAATGAAATCTTGTGATATTTTAATGTTCTGTTACGAAATCTTACGAGAATTCATGAAATATCGGGAGATTTTGTAAAGAAATCTCACGAGATTTTGTAAGTAAAGCGTTTTTAAACATCGATTTGATATTTGCATATGAAAATATTGTGATATTCCAGAGTATTTATTTTTTCCCACCCCTATTTTCCCAAGTGTCGGAACAGAATAACAACTGCTATTTGCAATGGCTGCCTATTATTTTCAGCTTTATTATCGGTATCAGATATCGGCTACATGACTTTTTAAAATATCGGCATATCGGATATCGTCCAAAATTCTAATATTGTGCATCCCCAACATTTAGACCATTCATCCTCTTTGTTGTTCTGTTGCTTGCCTGGGTTTGCAGCCCTCCAGGTCCCCCTGGTGGCAGACGGCGGATGGGAAGAATAGCTCATGGTGGAGGTGTCAACCCTCCACCGATGGGGGGAGGAGGATGAGGACGGTGAGGCATTGTTTCCTTTAACAATACTTGTGTAAAACCCTTGTTCCTTTTTTATCTGCACCTTGTTGATCATGTGAAATGCAAGCTAGAGTAGAGGAGGATGTGGAAATATGAAAAATGTCTCAGGTCTCACTGACGGTCAAGTTGGTCGCTTCATGCCTCAGTTTTGTACAGCTGTTTCTTAGCAGAGTCATTTTATTAGTGAGGGACCATCTTAAAACATTTACACTCACGCTTGTTTAAGCTGCAAACGTGTGTTTGTAGAAGGTGGTGCTCTTACAGCCATGGCTTCTTTGCTTGTATTTCCTTAAGTAGAAGTTTACTGAAGAAACAACTGGGTTTAATGTAGAAACTAAAAATGTTTCAGTATCAAAGCTGTACAAAGTAGCAAACATGTTGTCACACGATATAAATGTAAGATTAATTCACCACTGTACCATTTCCACTTGTCTTTAGGTAAATGCCTGCACGTGCAGTGTAGGCGTGGGGCCTTCCTCAGCTGACGCCCCTCTTCATCAGCTGCCGCTGCCGTGAGCAGCCGAGTGACGCCTTTCTGGGAATTCCTGCGAGCAGGGGCCAGAACGGCCGATACAGCAGCTGTCTGCATCACTTCTGTTTTTCTCAGCGCGACATCAGCTTGTTAGAAATATCTACCACCGGTATTTCACACATCCCTGCTTGGAATCATCTTAGTTTGTCTCTGTTTTGTATCTTTCTGTTGGAATAAAAAATTACTTGTGAGTTTGACTCATTTCATCATTGAAGCACTGTAAAGATGCAACTTGGCTTCATGAGGAGGTAAACACACCACGTTTCACATTTGTCTGTTCTTCAGCGTTAATCATATTAACTATTTAATTATAAGGGGTGGAGATTTGGTGTCTGGAAATGATGCAAATAAATACAGTTCTTAATTACTCATACCCTCCCATTAAATGAGGAAAAAAGATTAGCTGTCGCAAAATAAGTTGAAATTGGAAAAATGTGTAAAAAAAAAAAAAATAAATCACGACTGATTTTGAATTGTGGTTTAAAAAAATATTAGAATGAAAACAAGCGTGATGGAGCTGCTGAACAATAATGTTGAAATGCGTAAGCAGTCAGTGTTCATGAGCAAGGTGCTCTAATTTGGGGCATTTTTTTTTTAATTAGCTACTAAATTATAATATACTCTTTTTTTTTTTTTTTTTTTTTTTTAGTTTCTTAATTTGAATAATTATTGTAAATGTAGCATTTTCTTTAACCGGAGGGTATGATTAATTTTGAGGACTGTATATTCAGATTTATCTCTCACTAATCAGCTTTTACTGAAACCTAGATGTCAACAAAAATGTTTAATTTTTTTCCTACCAAATCCAAGTTTGAGTTTATTTACAATTTCAAACATTTCAGCACTACTTACAGAACCAGAGAAATACTTCTGTTATATGTTGATCTTACAACATATAACACACTTTTCCTCACGCAATACTGCTTTCCAAATAAACTTCATCTGGGGTCGCCAGTGTGAATCGTCTTTTTTTTCTCTCGGTCCGTCTCACGCCGACACGTCTGCCTCCGGTGGATGTTTTCACCAAACGAAAGCAGCCCTCTCTCTGAGCATCCGCACACCGAAGCGCTGCCACTCCCCGTGATGGATCCACATCTCCTGCGTGGTGTCAAGACATGCCAACACCGCTCCCCCCTTCCACGCGATCAGCCGGGGGTCCATGTCCTACAGGACACACACATCAGTACATAGTACAAGGATTGACCTCAAGTATTTCATTAAGTCCATTTACAGCAGACAGTTGTGTTTAAAAGTTCGTGAATGCTTGAAAATTCTCCATTTCTGCATGAATAAAACTAGAAAAGCATTCAGAGAGCGCAGACTTCCGCCAAGCAGATCTCACAATGATAAAGAATCCGACAAAAAAATTCCTGGATCCAGAAGGTGATCCGGATCACCACCAACATTTAACGTGGTCGTCCTTGGGCCGAGGCACACGGCTGGTGAAAATTCCAGGTCAATCTGTCCAGAACTTTTTCCGATAAGTTGTTGACAGACAGACAAACCAACACCACCAAAAACATACCCCTTGGCAGAGGTAAAAAAAATAAATAAAATGCTATCATCAAAGACAAACTAAACCACGACTGACATCTTGGTT
This sequence comes from Atherinomorus stipes, assembly GCA_023101725.1. Classification (NCBI taxonomy): domain Eukaryota; kingdom Metazoa; phylum Chordata; class Actinopteri; order Atheriniformes; family Atherinidae; genus Atherinomorus; species Atherinomorus stipes. Next base: position 794,190 of record JALJCO010007652.1, on the reverse strand, counting down.
TGGGCCCATCTTGGTTTAGCGATACCCTGGAGTCGATACTTTGATACAAGCTAGATAAAATATCGGACTCAATGCTTTTTTTGAGGATGGAGGTACCACTGTACAGATACTAAACATGCAATTTGTTTCTACTTCTGGGAGTTTTAGGCAATTAAATGATGTGAAAGCAGCCAGATTCCAGCTTCTGTAATACATGATGGTGGTAGCCAATCAGATTCTAGCTTCCATATCACATGATGGTGGTAGCCTATCACCTCATGATGATGCTGCTTCTGTTAGTGATGACGATGTTTTGGTATCTTTCAGTGGTTTAACGCAGGTTATTGCACATTATGTTTTGGTAAATTTACAATATTACTATTACATTTATATTTGAACATTTTCCACTGAGTAAATTTAAATAATCTTAACTTTAAATAATCTTAAGTTTATTTGATAATTGACATAAGTTTTTTTTTGTCTTATTTTTAATTTACTCATCAATATAATTTGTTGATGCAGATGCATTTCCTTCCAGTCTTTTTCAAGTTTTATTTATGTTTAATATTGCCCTTACATTTAACCTTCATATTATGTTGAAAAAAATTACATTGATTATGTTGCAGGTCATTTTGACCCACACAGTGTAAATCCATTCAGAACAGTCAAAAAACTGCGTTAAAACATTTAACAAATTTATTTTTGATCAGATAAACATATATAAAAGAGACAGACAGTACAATTTTTAATTCCAAAACTATTTTTGATAACTATTTAGATTGAGTTGCTCTTTTTCCCAAAACCATTTCTTTGTAACTTGCCCCATTTGCTGAGATTATTGATGTTAATCATTTTCAGTGTTCTCCATGTGGACCAATTATAAATGTGCTTTCTGGAAATGTAAATTTTGCATTTCACACAAACGGTGCTTGTTTTACTGTCCTCTTGGGAGGGATAGACCTGGTATGTTTCTGTTTCTTTACACCTGTATCTACTCGATCCTTTGTAAATTGGTTGTGTAACAGGATGAAGAATGGCCCAGGTAGAGTTTGAACCCAAATCTCCTGAGTAAGAGCCATGCATGCTAACCATTTAGCCAATGAAATATCCCTGTGGCCAAGTACAACAGGGCGCATGATCAATTGGAGGCATAGTGACAGGACCATCAACTGTTACAATTGGATGGTACAAACTTGACTTTTTTACTGATAGCTACAATACAGCTGCTGGGGATCGAGCTGACCTGGCTCAACTCTGGATCTTGGGAGAGACAAGTGCTTTGCTCAGTTCTTCAGGAAAAACGACATTGGTGCAATTTTGCCAGCATTCCATTCTTGGTTGACTTCAGACTCCTCCCTTGAATCCTTCTCATCATAAAAATTACAAAATTACAATCTGGATCATCAAAAATATGGTTCTCGGGTTCTGAGTGGCAAGTTCTGAGATCCAGGTTCTGTATCTGTAATCTGTTCTTCTTCATCACCAGCCCGGTTAAAAATCTGTGATAAAGCTTCTTCAGCTGAAACCTTCTGGAGCTCATTTTTTAGTGTGTTTTCAAAGAGATGACATGAGAACAGTGACAAAGACCAGGACCAGGTAGAGAAAGTCTCTACCCTCATCACACCTGGCTGTCTGGGTCTAAATATCTATTCAGATGCAATGAAAATATAAATAATTATGAAATCAAAATAAATTACATCAAAGTGACCTGTTCATGTTTAATCTGAACATGTTCTTACCCATATTAAAGAGTCCGGGTCAAAATGACCCTTAACATCATCTTTTATACAAACACTGCAGAGACACTCCAGAACACATCAGAGTGTTCAAAATTTACACATCAGTTCATGACCCCAGATGAGGAAAAGTCACAAAATTTCATGAGGAAAAAGAAAAGAAAATAGTACTTTTTTCAACACAAACTGAAACGGCAAATTGACCCTTAACATAATATGAGGGTTAAGATATTACCACAAGCTGTAGAATCATGTGATTTTCTTTTAAGGGACAAAAAGTATTAGTATTGATATCGATGAAAAAGTACCCAAAATTACTTGTACTGACAATAAAAAATTTAGCATCGCCCGTCCCTAACCTTTACCACCAAAATCGAAATGAAAATGTCATATTTCTAAATATTGTCTCAACTCTCATAGTGCTCTCATGCAGAAGTAAAATTTAACAAGATTTACAAACTTTCAAGCACCACGTATTCCCGCAGCACAACTCAAACCTAACTTATGAAACAACGGCAGCGCATCGTTACCTTCGGCCGCGTGATGACCTCCACATTGTCAACCAGCCTTCTGAAGGACGGTGGCATCTTGTTGATGATGCGATGAAGGAGAAATTCTTGAACACTGTGAAACATGAGCCCTCCGCCCACAACCAGGATGGAGCTGTACATCTTCCGTTTGGTTTCATCTGATGCTGATGACAAAAAAGGCAGAAAGAAGTTTTGATCAATAAAAGAAGAAAGATGTTTCAATAATTTTCCACCATTCCATTTTTTTTATTCTTAGACTAATTTCTTTTTTACTATTTTACCCCTTCTTCATTTCCCCGTGCGCTTCCTTACCACAGCAGTCGATGCTATGCAGGATTGCCTTGTCCAGCCCCAACGCTTTGCTCTCAAACTGGCTCATGATGGCGGTCTTCCTGGAAAGGTGACTGGATAAGGAATCTTCCATTTCTCCCGCACCAATGAGACACTCCGCCTGGGCAGACCCCAGCTCCATCTCTCCTTGCATCCCTCCTCCACTGCCGCCACCGCTCCCACTGCCCCTGGGCAGGTCTGACATCTCGCCAACCCCAACCTGACTGCTCATCTCACCATCCAAACCCCCACCTGTCCTGGAAACAGCCTTACGGTCTGCGGCAGATTTGGAGGACTGTTGGACAAAAGGACGGAAATCGTTTGTCTGAGTTTCATCTATAAAGCGGCATATCTGTGTGTTACCTGGTCCTGTTTGCTCTGCGTGGCCAGCAGGTAGTGTTCATCATGAGGGTCTTCCGAGTCTCCTTGGGAACGATATTGAAGCAAAGTCATCTTCTGACCTACGATACCAAATGTAGCAGGGTAAAAAAGACCCATGGGTGCCTACAGAGGAAAAAAAGATACACAAGACCTTAAACACGAGGAGAAAAAAATACACTGCTTGGCCCCCAAAAAAAGTCGCCATCAAAAAAAAGGTCATCCATACTAATATTTGGTTGGATCGCCTTTAGCTTTGATTACGTCAGCATTCGCTGTGTCATTGTTTCCAGAAGCTTCTGCAATGTCGGCAGATTTATCTCCATCCTGTGCTGCATTCATTTTCCACCAAGATCTTGCATTGATGATGGTAGAGTCTGACCAAAACCTTCTCCAGCACATCCCAAAGATTCTCCATGGGGGTCAGGTCTGGACTCTCCAATCTTTATGCTCCCTTCCAAACCGAAGCCTTTTTTTTAGTCTCGCTGATTAGTGGTTTTCTTAAAGCTAGTGTTGGCAATGTTGGAAAAACAGTTCTAGCAAGCAACATAAAAAACACAAAAAAACAAAACACACCTTCAGAGCGCAGGGACGTGTGCGCCAATGTTTTATGAGCAGGTTAACGAGAACAGCCGAGTGAATGGTAAACAGCTGACCAACCACGTTTCTAAAAACTTGAATCCACTTACCCCCAACTCCTTCTGTGGAGTAAAAAGTCCACACTGCAAATGTCTACGCCTACAAGACTTTAAGGATAAATTTGTTTTTCTTCAACCTGGACCTTACTTCTAGGAGTTTATACGTGCATTTACTCACCAGTAAAGTTTATGCATCACTTTGAGTCCTTCAGAAGATATTTGGTTAAGTTGCCCTTCGGTGCACGTCTGGTAAAGTGGGAGATACGGGGCAGCCACTATAAGAGACATTATCTGCAGTAAAACTCCTTGATTTTTGTCAATACTTCAAGTAGAATGAACGAATGAATGAGTACTATTGTCCTGTGAGTCCAGAGTTTCGCATATCGTGTTTTTGTTGTTGTCTGGGTAACGAGCTGCTACGGAAGCGCGCATCGTAAACGCGGGGCCCCATAAAGTGTGTAGAACACCCTGATAACTAACGGAAAGCTAAATCTGGACTCACAGGACAATAGTACTCGTTCATTCATTCATTATTCTAAAGTATTTGTGAAAATCAAGGAGTTTTGCTGCAGATAATGTCTTATATAGTGGCTGCCCCGTATCTCCCATTTTACCAGACGTGCACCGAAGGGCAACTTAACCTAATATCTTCTGAAGAACTTAAAGTGATGCAGAAACTTTACCGGTGAGTAAATGCACGTTTATACTCCTAGAAATAAGGTTGAGGTTGAAAAAAAAACAAACTTATCCTTTAATCCTTATCTGTTGGTTTGTTTTTTTGGCGCAGCAGCAGTTAGCAGTCCGTTAGCTATATTTGTTTACAGTGAGCGGCGCACAGGGGGGGTCACGTGGGGGGCGGTGAGAGGAGAGGGACAGAAACGAGACATAAAGGCATCAATTTGTTCTTTCTATAAGTTGTGAATGACCAATTCCTGCCTTTCGGTGCGAATGATGGGTTGATCAGAGGTTTTACAGACCTGCTGCTCTCACAGAGGTCTGACTTTTTTCCTTCCTTTTTATAAATACATGATGTATTGATACTGTCAGGATGGAAGGACCAGTTCACCCAGTAGAACAATAAATGTTTCTGAACAGGATTACCAACTCTGGCTTTAAGGCTACACAGCTGTTCAGTCCCAATCCCTTGAGTTCCCTTCGCATTGTGTGTGTGGAAATGCTCTTACTTTCACTATTAAACATAGCCCTGAGTTCTACTGTTGTTTGTATTTGATTTGATCTCACAAAAGGTTTAAATGATCGCCGATCACGATCATTCAGGATTTCTTTCCAGCCACATTTCTGCCTGGAAGACGATGGGTTCCCGCTGTCCCTCCAGTTTTTAATAATGCGTTGGACTGTTCTGAACCCAGTTTTAGTAGTTTCTGCATCTCCTTAGACGTTTTCTCTGCTTGATGCCAATGATCTGACCCTTCCCAGACAGACTTACATGTTTTCCACCACCACAGATGTGTCTTTCCACATGGTTGTTTAGGAAATGAGAAGTAACTCATTGCACCAGTTGGAGTTAAATAACTTATTGCAGCTGAAATATAATCACTCATGCAGTAATTATTCAGTAGGAGGCTCCGACCTGTTTCCTCAATTAAATCCAGGTGGCGACTTTTTTTTTGACCAGGCAGTGCAGTACCACAGATGAAGTGGTAATTATCGAATATTGAAACAGCAGGAGAAGAAACAGAGTATTTTGGTACCAATCCTAAAAAATGTTAACTAGATACAGTCTTCCTCAGAAGTATACTTACCCTACAGTTAAAGGGACACAGTGTAACTTTTGGCCACTAGCAGCACTAAACCTGTAATCTCCCACAGGCCACATAACTGTTGCAAAATTAAGCTGTCTCTGTCCATGTTCTGGAATCGTGTTTGCAGACCACTTTGATCAGCTGATGGCAAAGTTATTGAGCCATAAAGCAAAGCGCTCCTGGTCACATGATCCAATGAGAGACAGATCTGCTCCTGCAAAGTTACAATGTCTCATTTTAGAGGAGGGCAGCCCCCTCAGAGCACCGACATATGTCAAGCTCTGTATATTGACCCAGAAATCATCTATTTTTACTTACATTCCGGACGTCTCTGTATTCTCTCTTTTTAATCTTAAATGCTTTTAATTTTGAATCATGCTTCTAATTGTTTTTTTCTCTCCCTTTTGCTTATAATGTTTTATGTAAAGCACTTTGAATTGTTCTGTACATGAAATGTGCTATACAAATAAACTTGCCTTGCCTTGCCTTACATTGGGGCAATGTTTGGGTCAAAAGGTGCACAGTGTCCCTTTAAAGAAAAGGCTAAATTCATCATAGTAATTCATATAACAAGAAACTGAAAAAAGAATTAATGAATAAAAACATACTAAATTATAAATGAGTGAAATGAAATGTTGCTTTTGACGTCTGGTTGGACGTTACAGAAATCAACAGTGATTGCCTCAAAGTTTTGCTCAAAAAAAGTTTGTTCAGGAGCCCCATCATGCTTGTTTACTTGTTTTATTTTTTGTTGTTTTTAATATTTCTGTTGAACCACAATTTAAAATCAATGCCATGATTTTCATAAAATTTTTATGTATTATTACTTTTTTTTTTTTTAGTTTCAGCTTATTTTACTGACTACTGATTTTTTTTCTTATTTAATGGGGAGTTTGAATAATTTGGACAACTGTACCTGTAATTTTTCATCCCCAAGTCGAATCTGGTACAAAAGGGCTGGGGCTTCTGGGAAACGCGTCTGAAATTCATGATCTTGTAATCCTGATATGTCCTGTAGAGAACAAACACAGGAAAGATGAAGAAATTATTAAAGTAAATGCAAAAATCTCAACTAGTTCTCACAAATAACTTCAGTTAACTACTAATATGACTTTGAAGGTGACACACACTTGATCCAGATGGCAGAAAGTCTCTTTTAGATGCTGTAAAAGCTGACAATCCAGCCTGTTGGGCAGCTGACAGTCTCTGTAGGGAAATCCAGCCCTCTGCAGCAGCCAGAAAAAAGTCCGGGTCACGTCTGAACCGCCGTAAGCCAAACATAACCTGTTCAAAAGACCGACCACAAACATGTTACATGCAAAACATCAGCATGCAATTACTCAAACTTTCAATTCTATTATTTGTGACACTGTTCTGGATTTGTGTACTTGTGAGGACCATTTTACATGTTTAACCAACAAAGTGAGGACATTTTGGCCGGTCCTCACAAAAAAAGCCTAAGAAAACCCCCCTTTTGATGGTCAAGATTAGGATTTAGAGTTTAGGTAACAATTAGGTTTAGGGCAGGGTTAGGGTAGGGGGCTAGGGAACGCATTCCCGTTAATATTTCTTCCCCGGTGGAATGGGACGTGGATCGCTTGGGGAGGGTCGGCGCGCCCGGCGGGGGCGATACCCGTGTTGTTTTTTTCTTTACTCGCCACTTCCGAACATCCCCACCACCCCCCCCCCCCCCTCCCCCCCTCGGGGGGATCGCGCCCGGGAAAATTCTCTGAGCAGGCGGCACGCTGGCCTTACATTTAAGTTGTCTTTACATCTCCCTTCCCTTCCTATGCCCAGGGCTGCGAGCCCCGGCCTCTCCCCTCTCTCCATCCCTCCCGCCACATTCGCTCGGGGGTTTTTTTCCGAGTCCCCCCCGCGCACCCCCCCCCCCCCCCCTTCCCCCCCAAGCCCCCCTGGCCCTCCTTTCGTCTATCCTCTCCCCCCCTTGGCTTTCCCGGGAGGGGTCCGGCCCTCCCCATTTGTATATTTCTTTTGTTGAGATATGGATTTCCTTTTTTTTTTTTTGATTTTCTCCCTTTTTTCTTTTCTTTTTCGGTTTTCTTTTTGTTTTTATTTTTTAATCTTTCGTTTGTTAATAAATATTTTCATTTCTCTCCTTCTCAACCCTCCTCTCACCTTCTCCCCGCTTGAGTTTTTTCTTTCCTCCTCCTCAATTTGTTAATTCCTCTTCCTGAATGTCTCCCCCATTTTCTCTCTCTTTTAATTATGTCAAAGAATGTCCTCACTAAAGCCTGCTTCATACTCCGCAAGAAATGAGAGTTTTCCTCTTAATTTCGGGGTCACAAGAACAAAACGTCATTTTGTTTTCGCGGACGTGATTGAGGACGGCTTGTGGCTTTTTCTCGGCTAAGCAGAACTTTCTTCTCGGGGAGCTCCGAGACGTTTTGTATGATTGGTCAGGCATTTGAGGCAGGCGGGGTTAACACACACACTTGAAGCAGAGAACTGTCACTTCCACATTTCTGCAGATGCAGGTTGACCGCACCGTTTTAATAAACAGCTGATTGAGGTGGTGAGAAAGTACAAAAAAGTAAACAACACACATGGCATTTAAATACACGGACACCACCATGTGCGCAACCCCTGTCCTGCCATAGACCAGGTTTGTTGTAAATGTATAATCACTGGGTGAACCCTGGTGCCCCTCCCCCCGCATCGCCCGGTCACAGAGCTTCTTGTGGAGTATGTATTGACTTGACGAAAACTAGCTTTTTTCTTGTTCTTGCAGCCTCACGGCCAGGAAGAAAGTTCCCGCTTCTTGTGGAGTCTGGAACAAGCTTCGGTCAAGCCCCGTTTCCACCCGCGTGTCTGGCTCGGGTTTTGGTACGGATATGTTGATTATTTTCAGTTTTTATTTAGTTTTGACTTTTTGTTTTTCAATTCAGTTTCAATTCAATTCAATAGCAGTTTTTTGAGCAGGCTTGCTAGTTTTTATTAGTTTTTATGTTTTGGAAAATGCTTAGTTTTAGTTTAGTTTTTATTAGTTTCAGTGTTAGCTTTGGCTTTTTTTTTTGCAAATTATAGGTATTTGTCTGGTGTGACGTTCAGAATGATCAGAAAGTCACTTGGAGTAAAACTGGTAGAGCAAAGTAAATAGATGAAATAGAGATAGATTTCATATCAACCTAAAAGGCTGAAGTATTAAATAAATTTACAAAGACTAAAACTAAGGATGTTTTCGCAGTAATTTTAGTTAGTTTTGTAAAGACACAATACAGTTTCTGTTAGTCATCGTTTTATTTTTTTTTTTTTAAAATGTCATTTATACATTTTCAACTTTAGTTTTTTGTTTTTTCGTTAGTTTTAATTAACTAAAATAACCTTGCCACACGTGAAAGAAACAAAGGGGGTCATCCCTGCTTTGTTGTTATGCCGTTTTGTGCAGGAAGTGATGTATTTTTTTAACCAATCAACAGACTGCAGTGCGTTAAGCTCCACCTTATTGGACCAGATCGGTTAGATCAGTGCCCCTACGGAGGGATATTTAAAAAGTAGGACGGGTCAGGTCGGATATAAAGGTACTCGTCCCAGTTTTTTTCTGTGGAGACACAAAAACATGTAGCCCGACCCGGCCCAGACCCGCTGGTGGAAACGGGGCTATAGATGTACAAGAACGTGTGTGTGCATTAGGGCTGGACAATTAATCAAATTTGAATCGTGATTTCAATTTTGCCTTTTCACAATCATAAAAACACTGTAATCGAAGAAAAGTAATTAATCCTGAAGTGAACAGACTGGATTCAGTATAGAACAGGAATGTATGTAGACTGATGAGTATTCATTTTTATTGCTATTATTATCTTAAATAATGTTCTTATTTTACTCCTTTATTTGTTTTCTAATTTATTTTTCGTTTTTTTAAGTTATATTTGAAGTTGAGTTTTGGTGGGTCAATAAACACTTTTTTATAAAAATCAATGAATAATCATGTATATTAATCGTGATTTCAATATCAGTCAAAATAATCGTGATTATAATTTTTTCCATAATCGCCCAGCCCTAGTGTGCATGTGTGTATGATCATCCCCACCTGGAGTTTCGATGGGATACTCCGTCCTCCACACAGCAGATACTCGTCTTCTGGTCACCTACGTCCACCACGCAAGCGCTGCTTAACCCACTGCCAAACGTAGCGCACACTGACTCCTGGTGTACAATGATCGCTGCACACAAGCGACACAAACAGAGGATTCAAACGCTCACTAGACAAATTCAGGAACAGCAGCGTAAAGATATAAACAGCATGATAGTTCAGATGTATGTTAGTGTGCATACGGCTGAAATACCTGAGAAGCCCATATTAAGCAGCAACATGTTGACGACTTCCTTGATGTGGTGTCTGTTGTAGATGTCAGGGACCAACAGGATGCATCTGTAATACTGCCCGCCAGCAACAAAAACAAAAAAGAACCATGAGTGTCATCTTGAACAGTTACTAACTGTACTGCTGGAAACTTCACAATGCAAAACAGCTGCTGTCTTGTTACAAAATTGTGTAACTACAAACTTTTTCTTTATGCATTCTTGCAACATTTACTGCTTTTCAGTTTCAACCTGTCCCCTGGAATTCACTGAAGAGTTTTCCAACCTTTAAATCTTTCAAGGGGATATCCAGATGCTTCTGAATAACGTGGCTCCAGATGGTCTCCAGATCAGCCAGCACTGCAGTCAGTGAGCCTCCTGGACCTGAATGCACGTTCAGCTGCCCTCTGACAACCGGCCAGTGGATGTTGTAACAGTCTGATGGATTCACGTAAACAGCCTGCAAATATTAGAAGGGGGGGGGGGGAGTAAAAATAGAGCACGCAAAGACTTTAGGTAATGCAAACTGCTGTCTTTTTTTTGTTTGTTTTTTTTTTACATGAACTAACCTCCTCTCCCACCAGATAAGGAGGATGGTGACTTGTGTTTGTCCACTTCACCCTGGAGCTGCTGTCAAGTACTGCTGGACGGATCTGACAGTTGTACGCTCTGGCCTGGACAGACACAAACACAACATCTGGTGTAGGACCGAGACATTTATGCGAGCTGAAAGCACACGCTTTTAGCCGCACACACCACATTACTACTCCTCTTCATAAGCCAACCTGTTCGGCAGACACGGGAGTCCTTCGCACACCGTTTGACATCTTCTTCGACCAGATGGCCTGATCAACCATTTTAAGCCCGTTCTGTCTCTGCTCATTACTCTCTGGTTTCTGTAGATGTGTGGAAACAAAAAATCACACCAGCATTAACAAACCAATAAAGAGGTGGAGTCAGGTCAACTACGGGTTTGTGTAACTACCATGAGTGACTTACATTCAGACCTTCCCTCAAAAGCCAAGCGTCTTCATATCTGGGCTGTCCACCTTGTTTATGTCTGCGTGCAATTACATGAGGGATTGTAACCGGGAGGGTGTCCGTTGCTCGGCCGATGCGGAGAGTTCTTGAACCAGGGTGAATGACAACAACAAAACTGCTCTGTATTTGCTGTAAAAAGGAAAAAATATGAATTTAAAAATGAAGACAGTATGTTCCATTAAATAGAATAAGCAAGGGTTATGCAATGTGAAGAAAAACAGGAGAAAAACTGCACATCATACGACGACAATAACTGCATCCAACCCTGTGAGAAGATTTCCCACAACATTAGGGAATATTTTTACTATACAGCAGCGGTCAGCTATTTGGGATTTTTACAATGGCTCTCAATAACTGACTAACAGCAATAAAAAAACAACTAATATTTTAGAATATATACAGAATAACATTTTCAGGTTTTACCACTTTGTTTCATGGAATAATTTTGTTGAATTTCCACAATATGACATAAAAGTACCTTTAACATATTTTTAAATTTATTTCTCTAGTCGTTAGCTTGGAAATTAGTTGTTGTTTTTTTTTCCCCAAACAATTTCAGATCACAATTTTTATATATTATTTAACCTTTGTGTATGTTTAAGTCCCATTAAAGAAAATGTATTAATTCTCTTTCTACAAGTTTTTTTTTTTTTTCAAAACCTAAAAGTAGAAATAAAACTGTGATTAATTTAAAATGACAGCAAATTTTATAAGTATTTCTCAAAAATGGTGTTACCTTTTTTCAAAAGACTTTTAATTATCAGGTTGAGGATAAAACTGTTTGGATAGTAAAAGTTGCAGGCAGCTGCTGAAGGGACTTGGTGGTCTTAAGTGATCCTCAAGGGATATGTTAAGAGCAAACTAAATACAAATTTTTCATAATCCTCAAATTATTCAAAGGGCGTTCTTGCCCTACGATCAGATCACTTTTAAACACAAACTAAACCAGCAAAATGCCAAACAGACCGATCAGCTTCTTCGTTTTAGGTCTTTTTCATCTGTATTTGTATTGTTTATGTCGTGGAACCATGAAAACTTAGTACATTTGTGATTTTTACCTAGGTCCCATTATTAAAACCTGATACATATTTTTGTTAATGTGTTAGTTAACCAGGTAAACTTTCCGCCTCACCTCCTGCAGAGGTTCTGGGATGGCTGCAGGAGTGATGGGTCTCTTCACCCCCGCGCTGCTGCTCCTTGTCTTTTTCTTTTTCTCGCTCCTTTTCCTTCTCTTTCCCGTTGTCCTGCTCCTTCTCAGCCTGAGTCATTGTCTTCGCTCTCTGTTTTGTACTAAATAATAATATTAATAATCAAATCACGACGTCAAAGCGTTCCAGTGAATGAAAATTGCCTCAAAATTAAGCAGCAGGGCAGCACCGTCGCATTCATCCCGGCGCTACTTCCGTGTTTGATCACGTGGCACAAAACGTCGATTTCTATTTGTCGTGAATTTTTCTTCTTCTTTTGTTGTATTAAAAACGTCCGTTTCCATACTTTTTTATATTTTCAAAATCAGGATGTACAAACTCTTTTGACAGAATTATTACAATTAATTGAATTTTTTTCTTTTTCTTTCTTTTTTGTTACTAACGTGTCTATATGCCGTTGGTGGACTGCCTATTTAAAGGTTGAATATGGAACATTTTTATTAAAAGCTATATTTTTCAAAAATAATGTCTCCACAGTCGTTTGGGTACAAATGAAAGACAACATTTTCAGAAAATAATTTACCAAAAAATAAAACAAATTTTACGCATAATGGCATTTTATTTACGTCTATAACCAAACACCCTTGCAGGTTGCCAAATACGACTCTTATGGAAACAATATTTCAGTCATTGTCAGGCTGACAGGAAAAACCGAGAGACGACAGTGAAGCAGCTGCTTCAGAGCCCTGAGATATTGTTATCTGTTTCTGAGGAGGAGTGACCTGAAAGGGCAAAACCTGGAGTAAATTTAGGTGAAGACTTCACTAAATGGACCCACATAAACGTTTTCCACGGAGAAAACACGGAAATGCGACTTTTCTCCTGATCGGAAGCTAGCTTGTCAACATGCTAACGTTAGCTGTCAGTTATAAACTCCTCTCGTTACTTTTGGACATGCTGCAGGCTGGGACACTCGACGGCAGTGAGTCTGGCATCCCAGCACTAAGTGTTTTTCTGCCATTGCAACACAACCTACACACTATGTCGCTTTCTTCCATATTCCATATTCAACCTTTAATATCTGACTTCCAAAAATAAGTTCCTCTATGCTGGTCCCCTCTTCACAAGTAGGCTACTTTATATGGAATAATGTCAACATCACACACCGGAAACAAGCCATTATAGGAACCGGTTTGACAACATCTTGCTTGTATAACTATTGTGAGGGGGTTATATACTCTTATGAGGAGTTTTTACAAAAACACAAAGTTCCTATCTCTCAAAAAGAGTACAGCACTGTGATAAATGCAATTATGACCTGGGATCATGTGTCTGTCACGCTGTAGCACAGACTATAATTTTAACATGACTGTTGATGGCTTTTCCTTTTCAGACAAAAAAAATCCTTTTTTCCCCTTTTTTTTTTAAAATGAGAAAATCTCTTATTTCAAGAATACCAGTCAAACATAAATGGACTGAATTGGCCTTCAGTGGTAGATTATGGAGCTCTGTTTTTCTCTCCCCTATAATGTGTTACCTAACAAAATTAATGTTTTGTGTTATACAAAAATGCTACCCTCTAAACTCTATTCTTTATAAATAGATCCCTGGTGTTAAAGACAAATGCTCTTTTTGTGTGGTGTGGCTTTATTTTCCCACAGGGACACAACACTTCATTAACCTTTATATACAAAAGGAGAGATGCAGGTGCCAGGTTATAGCAAAAGCTGCTCATTTCCACCCGCAGTCTCTGGACAGGTTGATATTAGTAAGAGGAAACTTTACATTTATTTGTTCAAAGTATACATGTGACTTGTTTTGGAATGATTTCCTGATGGACTTCAAAACATACTGTATATTTTGGAAAGGACATTGGTAGGCTATTAGGAGTTTCCCTGCAGCAACACAACTTGTGACTTGTGCAGAGCTTGACACCAAGCTAGGGATGGGTGATATACCAAATTTTTCCTGTCAATTCAATTCCAGTAGTTTATGGTACTTTTTCATCGATACCAATATCAATACTTTTAGTCCCTTTAAAGATAATCATGTGATTGTACAGTTTGCATTAATATCTTGAATGCAAGGGCAATATTAGACCAAATTAAAACTTGAGAACAGATGGAGGGAAATGTTTTTAAATCAATGATAAATTATATTGAGAGGAGGGAGGGGGGCCAGAAGTGTTCACCCAGTGATTGTATATCTATAATAAACTTCGTCTGTGGTGGTGGTGGTGGTGTGTATATATTTAAATGCTACGTGTGTTGTTTTACATTTTCGCATTTTCTCGTCACTTCGATCAGCTGTTTATCAAAACTATCCGTTCAACCTCACACCTCCTCGCATAGCAGAAATGTGGCGGTAACAACTCTCTGCTTCAAGGGTCTCCGCATTAACCCCGCCCGCCACAAATGTCCGACTAATCACACAAAATTTCTCACTTCTCAGAGACCCTCGAGAAGAAAGTTCTGCTCGGCCGAGGGGGCGGGAACAAGCCACAAGCCGTCCTCAGTCACGTCTTCGAGAATGTGAAGAAAATTATGTCATTTTGTTCACGTGGTCCCGAGAACAAGAGGAAGGTTCTCGCTTTTCGCGGAGTATGGAACAAGCTTAACATTGCCTACGTTACATCTGCTCTAGAAAATCAGCCGCTGATTTTTGCCCATTTTGAGGACCAACCAAAGTGCAACAAGAAAGCGGCCTGACGACGGCCTCACCAGAGGCCATGCAGCTTCCCAGCGGGGGATCAGACCCGGCTGTTTTCACCACTGGGAAAGGAGCCTGCTAATGGTAAAGAGGTTCAACCCGGGTTTGAAAAACCTGCTAATTTCAGTGGGAAAACAGCTCGTGCCTCTGATGGATCATGCGCCTGGCTACTTGACTGCAGGGGTATGGCTTTGGCTGAATGGTTAGTGTCCATGATTCCTCACCTGGGAATCTAGGAGTCACATCATGCCGGGACCCTCCCTTGTGTACTTGCCACACATGTTAACAGTGCAGATGGGAACTGTAACTCAATTGTAAAAACTTTGCAAATGTCAACATGGCTAATTGCACACAGTTCCTGGAGTAAAAAGAACATGCGATGATGGTCATCACTGCAAGCAGGCATTTGAAAAAGTGCAAATACTCTTTGCGTTGGTACTGTAACAACAAAGAAGACAGGTATACAAACAGTTTTAACTGCTTGCAACAACTGAGGATGCATATTAAATAATCTGTATGTTTAAGAGATGTTTGCAAGTTGTACACACCCATATTCCCAATAATTCTTCTGTACATAGATTAAACAGAAGTGAGTACAAATGAATTTTACCTTTCAAAGTCATGCATGTCATATGAAACCAGACCAATAATTTTGTTTTTCAAACATATTTTTTCAGTTTCACACTTTTTTACACTCTTATGTTTAAATAAAACAATGATTACAATACAGTTATAGACAGAAATAAGAGAGTTATTGTAGAACTACTTTGGGGAGCAGCCAAGCCGCAACCTCTGGTTGCCAACTATGAGGCTACCCGAAAGAAGTCATTTTTTGTAGTTCTCCCTCTGCTAGGAACTGAAAAACAGAGCAAATCTCTATAGACTCCCATGTTAAAAATGCCAACTTCACCGCAGAAATAAACATGTTTACAGCCTGGTTCAAAAAATCATTTTAGGCTTAATAGGTCAAGTTTACCTTCATGTCAACTATGAGGTTTTTTTTTTAACAGCACTCTTAAAATTGCCAAGCTTCTGAAGCGTGATCATCGAACAATCAAGCGTTTCATTCAAAACAGTCAACAGGGTTGCAAGAAACGTGTGGAAAAACCAAGGCGCAAAATAACTGCCCATGAACTGAGAAAAGTCAAGCGTGCAGCTGCCAAGATGCCACTTGCCAGCAGTTTTGCCATATTTCAGAGCTGCAACATCACTGGAGTGCCCAAAAGCACAAGGTGTGTAATACTCAGAGACATGGCCAAGGTAAGAAAGGCTGAAAAACCACCACCACTGAACAAGACACACAAGCTGAAACGTCAAGACTGGGCCAAGAAATATCTCAAGACTGATTTTTCTAAGGTTTTATGGACTGATGAAATGAGAGTGAGTCTTGATGGGCCAGATGGATGGGCCCGTGGCTGGATCGGTAAAGGACAGAGAGCTCCAGTCTGACTCAGACGCCAGCAAGGTGGAGGTGGGGTACTGGTATGGGCTGGTATCATCAAAGATGAGCTTGTGGGACCTTTTCGGGTTGAGGAAGGAGTCAAGCTCAACTCCCAGTCCTACTGCCAGTTTCTGGAAGACACCTTCTTCAAGCAGTGGTACAGGAAGAAGTCCACATCCTTCAAGAAAAACATGATTTTCATGCAGGACAATGCTCCATCACACGCATCCAAGTACTCCACAGCGTGGCTGCAAGAAAGGGTCTAAAAGAAGAAAAACTAATGACATGGCCTCCTTGTTCACCTGATCTGAACCCCATAGAGAACCTGTGGTCCCTCATCAAATGTGAGATTTACAAGGAGGGAAAACAGTCCACCTCTCTGAACAGTGTCTGGGAGGCTGTGGTTGCTGCTGCACGCAATGTTGATGGTGAAAAGATCAAAACACTGACAGGATCCATGGATGGCAGCTTTTGAGTGTCCTTGCAAAGAAAGGTTGCGATATTGGTCACTGATTTGTTTTTGTTTTGTTTTTGAATGTCAGAAATGTATATTTGTGAATGTTGAGCTGTTATATTGGTTTCCCTGGTGAAAATAAATAATTGAAATGGGAATATATGTGTTTGTTGTTAAGTTGCCTAATAATTCTGTTTGCCTAATAAACCTGATATAGGGTGTTGATGTCATTAGACCACACCCCTTCTCATTACAGAGATGCACATCACCTGATTGAGTGTCCTTGCAAAGAAAGGTGGCTACATTGGTCACTGATTTGTTTTGTTTTTGAATGTCAGAAATGTATTGTGAATGTTGATCTGTTATATTGGTTTCCCTGGTGAAAATAAATAATTTAAATGGGTATATATTTGTTTTTTGTTAAGTTGCCTAATAATTATGCACAGTAATAGTCACCTGTACACACAGATATCCTCCTAAAATAGCTAAAACTAAAAAAAGCCCCACTACAACTTCCAAAAATATTCAGCTTTGATATTAATGAGTATTTTGGGTTCATTAAGAAGATGGTTGTTGTTCAATAATAAAATTAATCCTCAAAAATACCTGTACCCTGTAATTAAGGACATGTCCTTTTGATTGACAGGCGGCAGACCAGATGCCTTGGTAAAGTCTCAATATGTAGCAGAGTAGCCAGGGCCGTTTCAAGGAATTTGGGGGCCCCAAGCAGAATGTACTTTCCCCTCCCCAAACATGCCTCACAACCCTCTTAAACCTACAGAAATCAAAAAGACCACGGCAAAGACGCACTCTTTATGTTCACCAACAATGTTTATCAAAAAAGTGCAAATACTACTCATATTTTTCATGTGGTGCACAGATAGTATTTTTACATTTGAAAAAAGGACACCACCACCCTCATACCATAATAAACAACATATAGGCCTACTTTTTAACAAATGGTCAGTTATAGCAGGGGAACACACACTGATGGACAGAGCGGGACTGAGAGTGGACACGTATCCAAATGAGCCCAGTCACTGACCCTTCACCGCTGGCTGACAACTGTCAGTTGCAAGTGAAGGGGCCCCTTGAGGTGTATTCTGATAACGGCGTCATTGCACTTTTCTGCAGTGATAATCAATGAATTTAAAGTGAAGCTCACACAATTTGTCGTTACATTCAGTTCATAACCAGGCCAGTTATTGTCTTGGAGCTCTGGTCCAGCTCAGGGCCCTAGGTAATTGCTTGGTTTGCTTGCGTTGTTGCAACGGCCCTGAGAGTAGCGCAACGGCAGTTTTTAGTCAGCTAATAGCAAGTCAAAGCATGTCTTACCTTTACCCCACCGCATAGGGAGCTAATCTTTGCTGGCTCCTGTTAGTTTCAAGTTAGCTCGGTAAGCTGTACGTTGACTGTCAATCATTTGCCCTGAGGCCGATGGCGACGGTGGGAACGTCCAACTGGCTTCATTTTTAGCTCTTAAGAACCCAACAGGTGACGTAGTGGAAGGTTTGTCCCCCTTTTTTTACAGTCTATGTTCCACACCAGCGGCCTTTCCCACCACCACCGAAACAATCATACACCAGCGATGCCCTCTCTGGAGGCAAAGAGGGTGAAGTGTCTTGCCAAAGGACACGACAGTGGGAGCAGGGGGAGCAGGAATCGAACCCCTGACCCTTCGAGTTGTTTTTTTGCGAAGGTGTTAACGAGCCATTCATTTGAGTTCGGTGTGTAGAAGTATGGGCACCTCCAGAACATGCAGGGCAGTGGTCCCTGAGGACCAGGATGGACAGAAAACTGTTGTAGAAGGACTTCCTGTCACTGGTCTGACATGTCAGTTGAGTTCCTGTCTCATTCAGACCCCTATCTGGACAAACCTGTTCTTCTGCAGCGTCTTTCTGGACGGAGTTCAGACCAACACTCTCAAAACAAAATGAACCCTTTATCAAACATGACAGATCTGCAAATTTTGCTGCATGTGAAACTTCAGTCACATTGGAAATGAAACAACCGCACTGATACACACTGTTGTTACAGTTTAATCTGAGTTAACACCATTGTTTTCATGAAGGGTGTTTTTCATCAGCGTTGAGACAATATTTAATCACTGCTGATCAGTGAATCACATGCATGCTTAACAAAGCAAATGGTTCTTTATAAAGACTGAGTTTCCATTTCAGGTCATCCTTTAACCAGCTGCTGATTCTTTCACATCATCTCATCAAAACAAGGTAAAGTTTTATTTCTTGGTTTTCATCAATTCAATTAAAAAACTAGAAAAGCACTCAAAGAGTGCAGACCTCCGCCAAGCAGCTCGACTCCCTTATTTTTGTGTGTTCTGGCTCATAGTATCCGGAATTTTCTCTGGATCTGGATCAAATTTCAAAACATAATAGAATTAATTGAGATCCTTTCTTGTAATTTTTTTCTTTTTCTTTTTTTTACCAAACACTTGGTTCATTTGTATGGAGTTATATGGAGCAATTCCAAAAATGTGGCCTGTTAGGGTGATGTTGATGTAAGACTGTTTCGGTGTTGGTAAGGAGGTTTGATGTTCACCATGGGGTGTTGGTCAGAACACACAGGACTCACTTGTACAGTTAACTGTCTTTAATGGTCACTCTTAATCACAACAGCACAGTAATGCAACAAACAACAGGCTTACAGGTGAGGAACTCCAGGCTAGTTAAGGTGAATGCTGGATGGAAGTGAGTGTGGTCTATAAACACAGAAATACAAAGCCATGAGGAACATTTGTTTTGCAAAGAAACACATTCAAGATATTAGTTATTACTAATAAATCCCTTCCAGTTAGGACTAAACATGCATATGTGTTCAAGGCTAACAGTTACAGGAACTGGCATGTAACAGGTCAGCTAGCTTAAAGCTTAAACTTTCTTTTTTTTTCAACCTGGACCTTATTTCTAGTAGTATATACATGCATTTACTCACCAGTAAAGTTTCTGAATCACTTTGGTCTTCGAAAGATATACATTGAGCCCTTCGGCGTGCATCCAGTAAAAATGGCGGAGACTGGGCAGTCACTATACCGTAGAAGGCATTTTCTGCAGCAAAACTCCTTGATTTTTGCCAACACTTTAAGTAGAATGAATGAGCGAACGAGTATTGTCTTGTGAGTCCAGATTTAGCTGTCTGTTAATTATCAGGGTGTTCTACACACTTTTCGGGGCCACGCATTCATGCTGCATGCTTCCATTGTACAGCTGAGAAGAGCAGCTCGTTACCCAGACAACAACAAAAACACAATTTGTAAAACTCTGAACTCACAGGACAATAGTACTCATTCACTCGTTCAGTACTTAAAGCATTGATGAAATCAAGGAGTTTTTCTGCAGATAATGTCAAGCCATGGCTTTATTGTTTAGGTGAGAAAGGTCTGTGGTGGGCAGGCTGATGATTTTGGATGCAGTGTCTGTGACCTTGGTGAGTTTATTTCTATTGGTGATGGATAGCATGTTAAAGTAACAGGGGGAGCAGTAGAGAAGGATGGGTTGGATGATGCTGGTGTGTAACAGAAGGAGAAGTTGTGGGGCGACAGAGAGAGCACGGAGCTTACGGAGAAAGTGGGGTTTCTGCTGGGAACGCTCAAAGGTGAGTTTACTGTCCAGTGTAAGTCCAAGATATTTGAAGTGATTGACGCGTTCCACTGTTTTGTTGTGTATGACGGTGGGTGCTGGGTCCGGGGTGTGTGGTTGGGTGTGAATGAGTAGTTCCTTGGTCTTGTCCACATTCAGCACCAGGAAGTTGTCAGAACACCATGTGATAAAGTGGGCGACAGCCTGATGGTGAGCAGTTATGGAGTTATTGTCTAAGAAGTGCTAAGATAGCAGTGTTGTCACAGTATTTGAAATATGTGGTGACAGGTGAGGAGCTGATACAGTCATTGGTGTAGAGTGTGTACAAAAGGGGACTGAGTTCACACCCCTGGGGGCGCCGGTGTTGGTGATTATGATGATCATCTCATAATTACACGAATGAGATGATTGTGATCCTAGATGTTTACAGAAAAGAAGCAGCATGTAAAGCAGAATGTTATAAAACTCTCAATGAAAGAGGAATAAAATGTCAGGAATTTTGTACAAACACCAAATGATTTCAGCTTTCTCAGTAAATATCGTCTCTGATGGCATTTTTTGAGGTTTGTCTCTGTTTTAGAGGAAAAACTGAGGAATCATATTACCGAGGTAATTGTATTCCTGTACGATCTCCACCAGCTGTCCCTGGATGATGGTGTTCAGACTCTGCTGTGTTTTAGAGAATGTAACAATCATGTCTTTGGTCTTACTGATGTTTATTTCCTGACACGACCTCTCACACCAGCCTACAAACTCCTGTAGGGCTGAGCTGTGGTGGTGGAAGCTGCCGCAGAGCAAAGACATCAGCTTCACAATCAGCTCTTGGTCACATTTAGTAGATGTATTAGCTGGAAACGTAGACACGTTCTGACAGGACCTAATAAGTCATCTTACATTTGTTTGTGTTTTATGTTAAAACCTTTTATTTCAGATTCTCTGTCTGTGGAGACTGAAGGAGCTTTCATTTTTCCACAGATGGCATCGTGTCTTCTTTTCACTCTGCTCCTCTGTGGACTGATGATTGGAGCAAATGTGAGTCAGGTTTGGACAGACTCCAGTCCCTTTTGACTCAGTTCAGGTTTATGCTTCAGTAGCTTTTTTGTGATCAAATGTTTTTAACAAGCAGGCTGAAGTTAGAAAGATTACATTAACCAATGATAAATTAATCAGTTCAAGGGAAATGACTTCATTGTTTCTGATACACTTTTCCTTTATGTCCACAGGCCAGATGTGCTCCACGAGCAGGTCGGTGCTTCTTTCATTTACATTTGGAAAGTTTAGTTTATATATTTATTTAGTTATTTCATTACTTCTTGAGACAAATCAACAAAAAAAGAAAAATTGTCTAAATATAAGAAATACAAATACAAAGATCGAAAAGGAGCCAGTGAGAAAAATAAATCTCCTTTAAGCTGCCTCATGTTCTACATTACAGCTTAAGTCAACCTGGTTGCAGACAGACTGGGTTCAGAAGTCTTTACAAACTTCAAACAGATATTAATAAAAACTGAGTGTGTGAATACGAACAATACAACCAACAATACAAGCATGTAGGACAGCACCCACGTTTAGAAAATCATCCTTGGAAAGAAGCTTTCAGCCCTCTGACTGAACAAAACTGGAGCTACCAGCAAAAAAGCGTCCTTGTAAGAATATGTTCCTCCTCTGATGGCAAATCTGGTCCCATGAACACGTGGGTGGGATAGAGAAACATATTCAGAGGATCATACTCATACACTGCAAGTTGCATTTTGGCATTTTTCTTGTCCTAATGTATTATTTGATGTCAAATTAACAACCTTCTGGTATGTTTTTGTTATAAATTTAATTACTGAATCAAACACATCTTTAAACACAGAGAAAATTGTTCCATTTTACTCAAAATTTCAAGGCAGCCCATTAACTCATATTTTTAAATTAAATATTCTACAGTGTGTAGAACGCAGCCACCATCTTCTGGAGTAACTGAACATTCAATGTTATTCCGCTTTCAGGTTGTCTTTTATTATTGTTATTATTGCTATTATTATTGGCATTATGATTATTATTAGTATTCTTTTTTGGTGTGTCTTGTACTGCAGCTAAATATCAGCTTTTCTTGACTCTACTTGTCATAATAATTTATAAAGCAGCTGTTTCTTTGCCTCTCTGAGTTTGCAAATGTTTTGCAGGTTCTTTCTGTGAGTCCTGCCCTCATGGTTGGACTTATTATGAAGGTCAATGTTACCTGTTCCAGAAAAGTTTAAAGGACTGGGCTGATGCTGAGGTACGACCAACCTAACTTTAACAGCTTGCTGCCACAAGAATTAGTGTGATAATGAAACAGCTTTTAAATATTTAAAGTTGTCATAACCTATTGATTTACATACTCAATCCTTCTTTAATTATTTTCAAATGAATTTTTAATTATAGTTGGGTGGGAGGAAAATTTAATGAGCTCATTTTAACCTCCTTTTATCACCAACTTTTGTTTGTTGTGAGAATACACACGAGAATTAGACCTGTCGGTAAGCGCGTTCAAGTTTTATCAGGACAGAGCAGGTGAAGGAAAATGATGTCCCAACAAAGAAAAAACGTGATAAAAACATAACGATACTGCTGATAGAGAGGATCCGCGGAGTTAAAGGGCTGGACTCTGATGAATATAAGGAGCGGACGTCTGACATGAAGTTAACCAAACAGTGTTAGCTTTTGTAGCTACATTAGCAGCTTTTTTACCGTTCATCTACCATCGTTTCCTGGTCTCTTACACAAAAGATAATAAGTTACACAAGCAGCAACACTTACCGACTGCACATCCTCACTGATAAATATAATCCACTGCTCCCTGATCGAGTGCTGTCCCTCCTGTTACAGCACTGAAAACGGCTGAATTTCTGCCTAAGCAACTCAGCATGGCAGATTTTTTTTTCCTTGTCGTCGTCGTTGTCCTAGTCTCTGATAAAGCTGGTCATCAAACGCTGCTCCGCAGCAGGTAATCAGCAGATTCCAGGTGGTGCTAAAGAGGCTAGCTTAGCAGCGGAGAAAAAAGAAAATCACGTACTGTTGAGAGTGCGTTCTTGTGGCCGATTCTGGTGAGAAGAGAAAGCCCACACTCAAAGACAAAGCAGATTTCACTCTGCAGTTTCTGGCACGTTTTAACTGAGGTCCTATTCCAATACATGTTTAAACATGAAAAAGTGGGATTTCTGGGTGATGACTCCTTTAACTTTATCAGTCCTAAAGAGTTGTAAGCACTTTATCCACTAATATTTACACTCGGTTAATATGTCAGGATAAGAGAGAGTTCGATATTATTGGCCTACAGATATTATCGGCCGGTATTGGCATTGAAATGTGATATTGGAAAATATTAGTATCAATTTTCTTGGACTCGATATTTTGATTTCATTCATAAAATCTCGCAAGATCTTGTTCCAGCATGTATAAAGTCCCTGTAATCCTGGAAGAACCTCATATCCCAGCATTCCTTATAGAGTCATGTGACTACGGTGCAGCTGCTGCTGCTGCAGACTGACTTGCTTTGAAGCTGCTTATAATATGTCTGGTTTTAAGTTCAATTCAGTTCAATTAAACTTTATTTGTTAAGCGTCAATTCATGGCAATAGCTGGGTTTCCATTACACCTGGAATTGCGCAAAACCTAAATATCGCAATTGAAAACTGCTTATGGAAACACCTACATTTTGAAAAAACTCTCAAATATCGCAAAAAAAAAGTTTTTACGCTTTCATGAGGCGTAAATTCAGACGTTTCGATAAAGCAGTTTTGCACATAAGTGTAATGGAAACATTTTTTTTTTCACAATTACATGCCATCAGGCGTTACGCAGGGGGGTTAAAATTCAGTTATTCCTTCTTAATTATGATGAATGTGATCATTTACAAGCATTAACTGTGAAATCGGAGTTATGGGGGAAGTTTTATCAGTCACATTAATGAAAAATCCCCAAATCGCCGTTACTCAGCAGGCTGAGATCATTTAGGACATTATACAGATGGTTCAAGTTCTTCATGTATGAACGACTGAACACGAGCTGTTTATGTCGTTTCCACACATTTGTAACACCACGACTCGGTTATCTCGTTCCCACAAGTTAATTATACATCACCAGGATTTAATATAACGTGAATGCGGAAAACATCGTATGATTGCGCCTTCGTATCAACAGCTGCATCACCACATCAGTCAGGAACTGGAGACGGATAGAAGTGGAATAAAGAACCAGAAATGACACCCACACTCCAGAAGTTGATCCTGAGGGGTTTTTAATTTGTGTTACGTTTCAGGCGTCTGTCCTGGAAGTCTCCACGAGTGTTTTACCCTGCTGATGTGATCCGAGGCTCCGTACATACGGACTTTACCTCTGAATCATCATCTGCTGCTTTCATCTCCTGATGAGGAGCAGTAGCAACTTTAAAACACAACATGTTTATATCTCCATCCTCCTCAAAGTGGAGTCTCGCGGGACGGGATTTTACCAGAATTACGGCTTATACCGTTCAATGGAAACACCTACATATCGCAATTGTACTTTTTCAAAATTTAAGAAATATTGCTTTTATTTTTTTCGAAAAAGTGTAATGGAAACCCAGCTAATGTCCCCTCAGGGCGCTTAACAGACAGAAAAACTCAGGTCAGATTCATAATAGCCTAGCTAATAAAACCAACAGATTGGATCGAATCTTGACTTGACCCGGTCCAATCCCCCATCCTGAGCAAGCACGGAGGGGTGGCGACAGTGGGAAGGAAAACACCCTTTTAACAGGGAGGAAAAACCTCCGGCAGAACCGGGCTCAGGTAGGGCGGCCATCTGCCTCGACTGGCTGGGGGGAAGAAGACAGAAACAAACAGTGCAACGTTATCCAGTCAGATCTGCTGAGAGAGAAGAACACAGTTAATGATGCAATACTGTCACAGGTTTCTATATGGAGAAGCAGAGATGATGGGAGAGGAAGAGCCCAGTGCATCATGGATGTCCCGCAGCAGTCTGAACCTATAGCAGCTTAACTAAGGGATGGCTAACCACCCCTAACTATAAGACTTATAAAAAAGGAAGGTTTTAAGCCTGATCTTAAAGGCAGAGAGGGTGTCTGCCTCCCGAACCTGAAGTGGTGACTGATTCCATAATAGGGGGGCCTGATAGCCAAACGCTCTGCCTCCCATTCTACTCTTAGAGACCCTTGGAACTACCAAAAGGCCTGCAGTCTGAGAGCGAAGTGCTCTGCTTGGAATATATGGAACTATGAGATCTCTAATATATAATGGACCTTGGTCATGGAGAGCTTTATATGTGAGAAGAAGAATTTTAAATTCTATCCTGGATTTAACAGGGAGCCAATGAAGAGAAGCTAGAACTGGAGAAATATGATCTCTCCTGCTGGTTCTAGTCAGAACCCTAGCTGCAGAATTCTGGATCAGCTGGAGACTTTTCAAGGCATATTTGGGGCAGCCCAATAATAGGGAATTACAGTAATCCAATCTGGTAGTAAGAAAAGCATGGCTAGTTTTTCTGCATCATCCTGAGATAGGATGTTCCTAATTTTAGCAATATTACGTAGGTGAAAGAAGGCGGTTCTAGAAACCTGTTTTATATGGGAGTTGAAAGACTAATCCTGGTCAAAAATGACTCAAAGATTCTTCACTGTAGTGCTGGAAGCCAAATTAATGCCATCCAGATCAACTATAAAGCTAGATAATTTAGTCCTGAGTATGTCTTTGAGTTTTTTTTTTCTTTTTTTTTTTTTTTTTTTTTTCTCTTTTCTTTTTTTTTTTTTTTTTTTTTTTTTTTTTTTTTTTTTTTTTTTTTTTATTTTTTTGGAGCGTATTGGTTAGAAACGTGGACAGGTTGGTGGTGACCTGCGAGCTTAGCTTTAGCCTTAGAGCTACGTTTCCTCACAACCGTCGCCCATCCCTCCTGCTGTTCCGGCTGCTCGGAAGCCACCGTGGGACGTCTAGGGTCAGCCTGTCTAACCTGTCTAGCAGGCTCCGCTCCAGCTAAAGCTAAAGCAGGGCCCTGGCTAGCTACTGGAGTCTTTTCCATGAAGCAAGGCCGAGCTTCTAATTCGCCTCGCCTCGCCTCTAAGGCTACAAACAAGCTACATTTGTTACACGTACCATTATCACTAAAGAAGGCAGAGGTGTAACTAAACATGAAGCACACCGAGCAAGAAAAAAGAGTGGCAGGGGGAGGAAGAGCGGAGGAAAAGCGCTAGCAGCCATGCTATCAGAGAGAGCTAACAGGCGTAGCAGATAGCAAGGACTAGAGAATCCCAAAAACAGAGAACGAGTGAGGAAGTGTGTTTAAGTGTTACATGTTGTGAAAGGTCAAACGGTGAATGGTATAAGACAATAAGCAACTAAAAGGGCAGCAGAGAGAGCTAGCCCTTCAGAGCAAAAACAAGCGAAGTACACAGGAGCAGACAGGAAGTGACACAGCACGCCTTACCGCAACGTCAGCACGCCTCTCAGCCTCAGCACGCCCTCAGCACGTAAATATAAAAGACTTAGGGCCTGATTTACGAAAGGTTTGCGCGTGTTAAAACGGGCGCTATCTTCATTATGCACGCAATAATCCGCGGAGCTGATTTACAAAGCATGGCAAAAGGAAGTTTGCGCCTGTTGAGGGGCAAAATAGCCCCGCTATCCATTTTGTGCATCTGCTGCAGATGAATATGCAAACTGGGCGTTTCCGCCAGAAGGCGCAAAATATTGGGAGGAGACTATGCAAAACCTCAGTTTAACACGCGCAATGTGATCTATCAACCGTTCAACGGAAAGCGGGCGCAAAAAATTGCGTGTAATTTATCACGTCTGAAAAGCAGGTATAACTGGCAGCTTTACGCACTGATGGCTGATTCTAGACATGAACCAGAACATCTGCAGCTGCAGCATCATGGTAGTTAAAGCTGACATTATTCATGTCTTTTTATTTCCTTTTGATGATTAATGGCATATTTTTAAATTAAAATCATCTCCTGCTCCTCCACACTGCAGCAGCTGCTGCTGTGTTCTGAGGTTGCTTTTCTGCATGAAGGTGGCCCCCACCCCACAGAAAACTCAGTGAAAATAACCAGTAACGTCACACAAACTATTGATACTACTTTTTACTGAGTTTTGTGTGGGATGGGGGCAATTACGCAGGTCCCGCGCCTGGTATTGTGCCAAAGAGCGAGCAGTCTGTGCGTAATATCAGATCATCTTTACCAGCGTGTCCTTATCCACGTCCTTAAACTGGCCTCTTCTTACGATCCACAGGGAAACCTGCTGCATTGATTTTATTTACAGTTATTATATGAAGAGTTCATTTGCAAAAACAGACAAACACTATTGTGGAAAACGGAGTTAACTGCTTTTGTTGCTGTCGGGTACAAACGTCATATCTCCATTTTACATCATTAAAACCCTCTACTTCATGTGAGCTTGATTTGCTGAAAATATTCAAAAAGTAAATGAGTTTATTTGCAAAAGCAGTTAACTCTGTTTTGTCTAAATGACGTTTGTCTATTTTTGCAAATGAACTCTTCATATTTATCTTATATTCTGTTTTTTATTTGCCTCATTATATCTCTGAAACTAACATCTCTCTATCAGGATGAATTTCATTTTGCGTTTATCACATGCTCTTCTGGACTTTCTGTGGCGCAGGGAGAGCGCACGCTAAACCCTCATTTAAATCCTGCTGTTCGCCTGTTACAGATTCGCGTGTAATCTTTGTAGATCACCCGCAAACGCTAGAATGCAGCGCCGCATTTTTTTGCAGCAAAGACATTACCTCGCAATTTGATTCTTTGTAAATCAGGCCCTTAGACTTAGTAGCTGGTGTTTTACTAGGCTGGATGAAAATTATATCGGTATATATCAATCGATAGGTCTATGTTTTTTCCATAGAAAAAAGAAGTCAAAAAAGTTTGATGTAAATACACAGATTTCTTTAGTAGCCTATCATGTTACAGTCACTCCTTCCTCCAAACCAATTACAAATGCAGACCCAGGCACGCTCCATCACCAAGCCCTAAACCAAGACTGGAACACAACCAACTTGTCTGATCACTTAAGCCGCTCACACCTGCAGGAGTGTGATCTGTACCACCCCCGCCGTAGCTCTACGTCGTCAGAGGAATCTTCTGGAACTTCTGCCAGCACCAGCGCAAAGCAAGGGCATCTGTGCAACCTTTTTTTTTTTAGAAATCTATACAAACCATCATAAAGGACATCACCTATTCAGTAGCATATTTCATAATGAGGGTTATGCTGCCGGTTACTGCAGTTGAGAAGCCCGGCTTCAAACAGCTGCTCTCCACTCTTGACCCACAATATGAAGGACTGGGCTGCAAGTATTTCTCCAACACAGCTTTGTACAATCAGTGCAAAACGAGCTGCTATCTGTGTTTGACTATGCCACAACATCAGACCTGTGGTTAAGTCGCATATCCAAGCCCTATCTCAGCCTCTCAATCCACTGCAGACAGAAAATACCTAAATATGCTGTTCTATTTATTTATTTATTCATTTTCATTTATGTCAAAGGGTTATTTGAATGTTTATCTCAGTATTAACTGACATCACCCAGGTCTCCAGTTGATTTCTCCATTTTTTGTTAAAGTTTCAGTTTTGGTTTAAAAAAAAATGTTTGACAAAGACTAGGTCGTTCAGCAATGGCATGAAATGGCCAGGTCAGAACTTAAATGGGTTTTAATTCTTTTTATAATTATCAATATCAATCAATATTGAGATTTTCTTACTGCTAATCTTTTTTCTATATCGCCCAGCCCCAGTTTCTACTGACACAAACTGGACATGAGTGCCGTTGATGTGATGACTTTGTTGGTTTGCACCTTGTCTTCCTCCTCAGCGTTTCTGCAATTCATTGGATGGAAATCTGGCCTCCATTCAAAGCACAGATCAGTACGCCTTCCTCAGAGATCTCATCTACAAAACAGCAGGATCCCACAAAAGTACCTGGGTTGGAGGCAGTGATTCCACAAAGGTGAGTGTTTCACTAACAAGATAAGCTGCAGCTTTTATTTCCTGCCTGATTCTGTTAATACACATTTTCAGAGACGTCCTCATCAAGATGATTTTGTACGGAATACCAGTCTGTATACAATTACATTGATTTTCTTACAGCACACAGCTGCAAATCCATTTTTAAATCTCTTGCAGGAAGGTGTGTGGCTGTGGAGCGACGGGTCAAAATTTGTCTTCAGTGCCTGGGGTAGTAGGGAACCAAACAACTCTGGCGGAAGAGAGGGCTGTATGGAGATGAACTTAAGAGGTACAGATGAATAAATCTCATGCAGTTCACTGTTTTAGAGGTTGAAGACAATACAGATGCTTTGACTACATCACTAAATTTAATGTTAGTTTTATTCCATCCTCCTTGACAATTACTGCTTTCATTATTCAAGATAGAAAAACTTGCCTGGTAAATGATGAAGTTATATAATCTTGCTTTGTTTAATGTTGTTTTTTGTCTTTTCATGTTAATCAAAACAAAAGGAAAGTTTATTGCTTTATTTGAAAATCTCTTTACAGGGAGAGATTATGTCAACGATGAAAAGTGCCACCTCAAGAAATCTTTTCTTTGTGCCAGAGACCCATAACTGTGCCCATTTCCTGAGATAATGATGTCACATCCCCTCTGGTGATGTCATTTCCACCACAGACATCAATCCTTGCTTGCAAGGTAAAAGATGTTTTGCTAAAAGATGTTTTGCTTAATCTGATTTCATCTTAGATCAAATCAGTAACACGAATAAAGGCATATTGAAATCTTCCACTTTTTTTATCATCTCATTATTCCTACATATGTTGGTTAATGTGTTTTCTTTGTTTTGCAAACACCACCAATATCAATCAGTTTACAGATAGTTTTAACGACTTCTTTGCCCATATTGGCCTCAGCTGGTGAAATGGAGGAGGAGACTTTCCTGAGTGTAACCAAAAAGTATTTAATTCGATGTTTATCAAGGGAATAGATGAAAATGAAATTATCAGCATTGTTAAATCATTTAAAGGTAAGAAGTCAGTGGACTGCAATGGAGTTCACTAAATCTGTTAAGATACTTTTGATTTTGCCTTGAAAAAGTATTGAACACGTCGACATTTGACATGAAATTTTCCCCAGCTGTCGGAAACAACCCAAGTAATGTACACATACAAAGAAATCCTAATATTTATGTCCATTAATGAAGTTGTGTGTAACACAATGAAATGACACAGGGAATAAGTATTGAACACATGAAGAAATGGAGGACGAAAAGATCTGGAAAGCCAAGAAAGCAGCTGGAGTCTGTCAGTATTTAGAAAGTAATCCTGTCCCCTATCAGTGCAAAGTAATATCAGCTGGTTTAGTTCTGATTGATGCCTTTAAAAAGGTTTCTCATCACCAAGGAGTCAGACAAGAAGCATTGCATGATGGGTAAAAGCAAAGAGCTGTCTAAAGACCTACACAACCTTATTATTTTTTTTTTTTTTTTTTTTATTATTTTTTTATATCTCTTTCATATTTTTTTTTTTTTTTTTTTCCTTCTTTTTTTTTTTTTATTTTTTGTTTTCTTATTTTCTTCTTTTTTTTTTTTTCTTTTATTTTTATAGTTTTAAAATTTTTATAATTTTTTTTTTTTTTTTTCTTACATTTGTGTTTTCTACTCACTTATTTTGCTTTGTTCCACAACTCACCCGTCTCTTTCCTTTCCCTCCCTCCTTCCCTTTATGATAGCGTTTATTCATTGTTTTTTTGATTTTTGATTGTTTTTTGTTAGCACTATTTCCTTCTCTGTTACTGCTTCTTTTATTATGTGATGTCGTTCCGTCCCCCCCCGCAAGAATATTTTTTATTTTATTAAGTTCCCCTTCCCTCGTTCATCTTTCTTTGTCTTTTTTATTAACTTTCTTTCATTTAATTTAATTTTTGTTTGAGTTTATTCATTTATTAGTATTATACAGCAGGAACGACTTTCTTTTTTATCGCCCCGAAAAAGAAATTCCCAATGTTTCCCTTCCGGTAACCGGAACAAGGAAGCGTGATAATCCCCTATTGCAAACACACTGAAGGCATTGGTTCCAGGTGCATTTCTCAACTTCTGAAAGTTCCAGTGAGCACCATTGGGACCATCATCCGGAAGTGGAAAGAACACAGCATGGTCATAAAGCGGCCACGGCCAGGTGCACCTCACAAGATTTCAGACAGAGGAGTCAGAACAATAATCAGAAAGGTTCTCCAACAGCCCAGGACCACTCGTGGAGAGCTTCAGAAAGACCTGGAACCAGCAGGTACAGTTGTTTCAGAGAAAACAAGAAGTAATGCACTCAACCGCCATGGCCTTCATGCACGCACACCACATAAGACTCTATTTCTGAAGAAAAACCATGTTGATGCTGGTTTGAAGTTTGTAACACATCATCTGGACAAACCCATGACATTCTGGAAAACATAGTCTGGTCAGATGAGACCAAAACTGAACTCTTCATAAGACAACATGGCAGAAATGGCAACGCCCTTGAGATCAAAAACACCATAGCAACTTTGGAGTTGGAGTTTGGAGGTGGGAACATCATGGTGTGGGCTGTTTTTCAGCATGTGGTACTGGCAGACTTCATATCATTGAAGGAAGAATGAATGGAGAAAAGTAGAGGGACATTCTGGACCAGAATCTGCTGCATCTGCAGCTGCTGAAGATGAAACGAGGCTGGATCTTTCAGCAAGACAAGACCCAACAACAGCGAGGAAACACTCCTCTGGTTTAAAAAAGAAAATAAAGCTGTTAGAACGGCCCAAAGAACTGAAGATGCGAGTTCACATAGAGCCTCGGAACCTTGAAGATTTGAAGGCAGTTTGTGTGGAAGAATGGACCAAAGTCACATCTGAGCAACGTATTTCACTGGTTTCTCCATACAGGAGGCGCCTGGAGGCTGGAATCACCAACAAAGGGTTTTGCATTAAGTATTAAATAAATTTCAGTAGGTGTGTTCAATACTTATTCCCTGTGTCATTTCACTATGTTACACATAACTTCATTTATGGACATAAATGTTAGGATTTCTTTGCATTACTTGGGTTGTTGCTGACATCTGGTGAAAATTTCACGTCAATAAACGATTTTCATAATTTATGCATATGTCACTCGCGCAAGCTTGCAACTGTCGCCGAAGGTCAGAAAGCTTTGGAGGCCCGCTTGGAATAGAATAGAGACTGGTCTTTACAGGGTTAATCACAATGATGCTGGATTCTTTTATCAGTCCTGACTGCTTTAATTGATGAGGGGGGAACTCTCCTAGATGGGGAATAAGTTTTTACTGGTTTCCCGTAAAGCGATTGGCCTGGATTTGTACATCACCGTGTTGAAACACCTGCTCAGAAGCCATATCGGCATCTGACGAAGACGTGGAACATAATCTTTCTGTGGAAATACTGTGGGGTGACGAGAGACAACGGCATGAGAAGGAAATGAAAGTAAGCATGGGTTTACTGTGTTTGAACACGTAACTAACCCATTTCTTCACAAATGCAACTCTTTTCTTTTCGTCCTCCTTTGCTTTTCTAGTGCTTAAGAACCGCGACCCGGACGGTACCGCTAGCGAACTGCGACCCGGACGGTACCGCCTGCTTGTCTACCACAGTTAAACACGAACTACATTATGCCGATCTGACATTGTATGTTAAACTGATGGAACACCGGTGTTTGCCTTCATACACTACTCACAAAAAGTTATAGATATTTGGTTTAGTCACCATTGTTGTTAGTGTGGTGGTTTACTGACTGTTTAAGACTACATGGCAAGGACATGAGATGGTGTCCTACAGACAGTGTAACTCGACGTGGCATTTGATAACAGCGTAGATGAAATGTAAACGATGGAAGATTACTTTAATGCAGACGTGTCTTTAACAGACGGCAAAGACTGAGGGTTTTTGTCGTTCATTTGGGACATTTCTCAGCGCAGGGAAGGACGACAAGCCACCGGAAGGGGACGGACTTTAAGCCAGATCTTAAAAGGAACAGGAAGGAGGAAGAGACAGGGAGGACGGGACACAAGCTTGGAGGAGTAGATAGCTGAAGATAAACTTGACCGCCGGATACAGAAGCGGAGTCTGATTTCCACAGTTCACCACGGTTAATCACTAGTTTATCTTGTAATAAACGTGTAACCTTCAGCGACGCTCCTGTGATCATTTTGCTGCCTCGTCCGATTCTCTTGCTTGAAATAACAAGGTGGCCACCGAGTGCCTGCCTAAAAACAACATGCTGCTGTAATCCGTATGTCAGGTCTGTATACTGACTCATTAGACATCATTAACCTCTCTATCATATGCCAAATGAACAGCACTTCTGATTAGCTACCAGAAAGGCTGCGCAACCACATTAGCTTTACTTTCAATAAGTCGTTTGAGATGGAGGAATTACCACATCATAACTCCAGTTAAATGTCCAACATTCATGATATAATATCAAAAATGTGTGAACATTTGACACTTTCCTTAAATTATAACCAAAACTAGAATATCCCTAACTTTTGGGGAGTAGTGTAGTTTCCTGACGACTGACTCTGTGTTACCTCTTACCGAAACTGTTGTCTCTCGTCATCGTCCCCGTTGTTTCCACAAAAATATTACCAGTATATTCTACGTCTTTGTGAGACGCCAGCAGGAGGCTGCAGAGCAGGAGTTGCAGTGAATGTGTCCAGTTTTAACACGGTGATGTACAAATCCAGACCGATTGCTGGTGTTTCTTCAGGGGAAACCAGTAAAAACTTATTCCCCATCTAGGAGAGTTCTCTCCTCGTCCATTAAAGCAGTCAAAAATACAGAAAGAATCCAGCATCGTTGTGATTAAACCCGTAAAGACCAGTCTCTGTTCTATTCCAATGGGCCTCCAAAACTTTCTGACCTTCAGCGGCAGTTGCGAACATGTGCGAGTGATGTATGCAGATATTATGAAAAGGGTCAATGGCTCTA
Organism: Atherinomorus stipes; assembly: GCA_023101725.1. NCBI lineage: Eukaryota > Metazoa > Chordata > Actinopteri > Atheriniformes > Atherinidae > Atherinomorus > Atherinomorus stipes. Next base: position 760,165 of record JALJCO010007652.1, on the reverse strand, counting down.
CTAGAAATGTATTTTCTGAGGAAATGTTCATGTGTTCAGTACTTTTTTTCCCCACTGTACACTCAAAAGTCATATCCTCCATTTAAAGGTTGAATATAGGACATTTTTATTAAAAGCTATATTAAGAAAAAATAATACCTTCCGTTTGGAGGGGTGCAGAATGAAAATACATCTCTTAAAAAATATATATATTAAGCCTGAAAATAAATATAAAATACATTTTTTAGATTCCATTAAAAAGGAAACACCAGATTAATCATGAATCCTTGTTGAACAGGAGACTGTTTGAACTCAGCAGCATATAAGACTATAAATAAATACATGCAGGGGTTAAACTGTGAGGAAGTGAAGGGGAGTCTGGCCTCCCTGAAAACACTCACCTGAGCCACTAAGATGGAACTCTTAAATGAATCCACTTTCATGTTATTCATTCATTCTCTATTGTGTTTATTCCAGTTCAGAGTCACAGGGGAGCTGGAACCTCTCCCAGCAATTAGCAGGTGTTGAGAATAGTTTGTGGCACTTTTTTGTGAAAGGTCTGGAATGAAAGGGGTATTTGAAGCAGCACTGTGGTTTCCCGAAGTCATGAACACACCATAGGTGTGATGGTTTCATCAACTGGTGTTAAAGATCAGCAGCTGGAAGTGGGTGAGCCAGTTCCTGAGGAAGCCAGATTGAATGCCACCAGCTTTCAGAAAGAACCCTATTATTCCCCATAATCCCTCGGTACGGTTTTTCTTTTTCATCCCCACCGGGAAGGCTGAACTGGACTGCCAGACCCGGTGGGACAGCTGCCATCCGAATGCTAAGTCACAGGTTTGCCACCCTTTTGTTGGTATCCTCCTGAAACCAGTACCAGCCACCCTCTCCTGTTTCTGTTTGTTGACCCTATAGACTAAAAATGAAGGTACTGTGGAAGGCTCACCACATCGTAACAGCAGGTAAGAGGCAGGTACACCTGGACAGGTCGCCAGTCTATCACAGGACCAACACAGAGACAAACAACCACTTAGGGAAGGTTTACAGCAGGGATTCTCAATGCTGGTCCGTAAGAACTGGTGTCCTGCATGTTTTCATGGTTTCCCTGCTGCAGCACACCTGACTCAACTCAATAGCAGACAGGTCTGAGTCTGACTCAGGTGTGTTGCTGCAGGGACACCATTAAAACATGCAGGACACCGGCTCTAGAGGACCAGGATTGAGAATCCCTGGTTCAGAGTAAGTTCATGTCTTTGGACTGTGGCAAGCCGGGGTGTCCGGAGTGAACCCACACATACATGAGAAGAACATGCAAACTCCACACGGATCATTTCATATTATACTTCATTTAACTTTCCTGATGCTTCTTGGATCCAAAGAACTGCATAACATATCTTTTAAAATCAGTTCTTACCTAATTGACAGTCTTTGATGGGCTCATTGAAAGTGGGGGCTGGCTGGGTGGTGCTCTGCTTCCCTCTAGTGATAGATGCTGCTTCTGACTGTCCTACAGTTGCAGTGGTCCTTAAAGTGGTGGTGTGGCTGTCAATCCCCCAGCATGCAGCGCAGCAGTTGCTGTGCAGTTAGTCCTGTGTGCAGTTTCAGTGTTTAGCTTTCCTCCTTGTTTGCAGTGGTGCAGGATTGTGGAGTAGCTGCTGCTGGAGCGCCCCCAGACATTTGAAGTTAGTTATGTCCTCATTGAAATAAAAAAATGTGCCTGTCAGCATTAACCTGTCTGTGGTGGGTGCTCATTTACCTCTGATACCAGGCCAGACCTGGTTAACACACCGGTGGCAGCTCAGTACTCTCAACAAAGAAAAATTACAACATGAAAGCACGTGCACGTGACTTGTGAAGCACGGTGCGTGCCACAAATGAGGCTCCCCCAATATAGAGGGATCGAACTGACATAATCAAGAATAAATACAGAAATACAAAAATGGCTATAAAGAAATAAATGAGCCAGTAATTTACACAAAAACATTTAAAAATCTGTTTTTATTAAGAATTTTATCAAATGTGATAAATGTATATTTCTACTGTCATTTTAAAATGTTTCAGTTTAATCTTGTGTTAATACACCTTTTTTATTTTTCTATATAAGTTTCATTTGAATTTATTTGATACCTTTTTGAATTTCTTGCTTTATTTTTGTCAGTATTCATTTTTGTGTTTTTTCTTTTCACATTTTCCTTTTCTCCAAATAATTTTTATGTATTTTATTTTCACCTGACATTTATTTATTAATTTATTTTTACCTTTTAAAAATTCAGACATATATGCCCCAATGTTTGCTCAATCATACTTTTTTATCCTATTTATCCAAACATTTTTTCTGCATTTTTCTCCTTTTTTCATTTAATTATTTTCTTCTGAACGTTGTTTTTGATTATACTTTTTATGGGGGAGGTTTTCATATAAGCTCTTTGGTTTCTCACTTTTCCCTCACACATTATATCATATAATCACTTCTGCTATTTAATCAATATGTTTTTGCAAAATAACAAATAAAATATTTTTTGATCAGCATGCAGAAGGGGATTAGAATTAAATTTTATCAACAACTGCACATCATCACCTGAACTGAAGCTATATTACATTCAGTTCAGAATAAAGGCAGACACACAGCAGTCAGTTTTTTCTGCAGTTACTTGCTGACTTGAATTGGATGCTGAGCCCACTGATGCCCACTGTCAACACATCTGCTGTTCTACAATAGCTCCCTAATTTCTTTAAGAGCCATTCATCTTTCCATTTCTCATTTAATGTGGAAAAAGTGACAAAAAACAGAATATCTGATTTGTGGAGCTGGTTTCTTGGAAGTGTCTCATGACATGCATGACACTGAAATGAAAAACTCGTGACCTCCTGTTATGTTTATATAACAAGTAAATGAGAACCTTATAATAACGTGGTGTGTACAACTTGCAATCATCTCTAAACTATACAAATAATTTGATAAGCATCCTCTTTCATTCCCAGCAGTGAGAGCTGTTTGCATACATGTTTTTAATTCAAACACCAGAACTAGGAGTATTTGCACTTTTACAATGACTGTTTGTTTAGCAGGGATGGTAAACATGTCATGTCCTGTTTACACCAGAAAGTACTGTACACTGTTATTGATCTGATCACAAGTGAATAACTGGAGCTGCGGTCCGCATGTGCAAATGTTTGATAACAAAATATAACAAATTGAAGAAAAAAAAATAATAAAAGAAAACATTACTAGTTTTAGCACTATGATTAAATCTTTCAAATGGCTTTGAAGGGATAGAGTGATTGTAGAAGATGTGTTTGAAAGAAAAGCCGGAAAGGATTTCCAGGATCAACACGCCTAGATTGGAAATTTTTGACACATTCCAATCCGATCCATGTTTTTTAACCAATACTGGTATTGGATCAGGACAGCCCTAATCATAGAAGTCATTATTTCAAATCAATACATCGTACTAATGTGCTGCACGGTGGTGTGCACCGCAGCCTCACAGTAAGAAGGTTGCTAGTTTGAACCAGCGGCCTTCCTGTGTGGAGTTTGCATGTTCTCCCGGTGTATGTGTGGGTTCTCTCCGGGTACTCCGGCTTCCTCGTACTGTCTAAAGACATGCATGTTAGGTTAATTGGTGACTCTAAAGTGCCTCTGGGAGTGAATGTGAGTGTGAATGGTTGTCTGTCTCTCTGTGTTGGCCCTGTGACAGACTGGCGACCTGTCCAGGATTTACCCGCCTCTCGCCTGATAATAGCTGGGATAGGCTCCAGCAACCCTGAACCGGATAAGCTGTACAGAAAATGGATGGATGATAACAGTAAGTTAGGTTTTTATCACGCTGTCTTGCTGGGCACTCAAAACGCTCGCATTGGCTCTGTTATTCATTGTCAGTCATACTTGATGATGATAAGCTACACATGTAGCCACAGCTGCCTGATGAAAAACATGGCAGCCATTCAGCACCAGCGGCATCTCCCACCACCACTGAAACAATCATACACCAGCAATCACCTCACTGGTGCAAGAAGGGGGAAGTGTCTGGCCCAAGGACACAACAGATGAATGGGGGAGCGAGAATCAAACCCCTGACCATTCAATCATCCGAGCCAGTGCCGCCACTGAGCCAATACAGGTAATAAGGTAGGATGGCTTGTGATATTTTTGCTTTAATTCAACCTGCAAGTAAAATATTGTAATCGTCTTCAAATATAAGTTTTTGGTCTTAAAGTAACTCTTACCGATGTTGCGTTGTGACACAATTTTTTTTTAAAAAAGAGTGACACAATTCTTTTAATAGGGTAAAATGCTGAATGAGGTAATGAAACTCTGAAATACGAGACAGACCCACCATTAATCAAAAGAAATTACTACTCAATCTCTAAATATTTAATGAAAACACCAACCAATCCTTGCAGTGGGGTGCTCGCCTAGGATTGGCCGAGGGACCTGCCTGTCAGACCTTTGCTTCTGCATTGGGAGACGGAGGGAATGGGGGTTGGGTCTTAGGAGGCAGGCAGAATTGTTTATATTCAAATAATCTTGCTGTGCTTTCTGAAATGCAAGATCGGTAAAGGTTGCTTTAAAGGGATCTCTGATCTCTGGCTGCATTTGAGATATTAAACAAGTGCTCCAGAGTCTTGCTCAGCATGAGGGTGAGTAGAAAATGAACACACATCATTCTGTGGGTGTACTATCCCTTTAAGACCTTTTTCTTTGCTATTTTTCTAAAGATTCAGATAAAAATAAAAAATAAAAATAAGAACACTCAGTGCTTCCCAATCTGCTTGTTTGGATGGTTGAATTCGTTTCTCATGTTTTATGTTGGTTCTTTTGCTTAAAGGGGAACTTTGGGGTTTTTTTCCATCTGGACCTGTTTTCTAGCATGAAAAACGTTCATTTACTCACCCATGTTTACTCAACGCATGTGAACGCAGCATGGAGGCCGGTGTCAGGATGAAAATAGCGCAGCCAGAACGTGCAGCGCACAGACCTTGGCCGTTTCTTAATCTGCATACTTGTGCGTACTTGCGGGCTCGTGGACTCGTGAGACGTCATCACCCGCGGTCCAAGGCCTAATCCCAAACCGGCCCCCAAGCACTACCCCTACACACTACCACTCCGTTTGCACGTTCCCGCGGAGGCTCCACCATATTAAGGGCCGTCCCAAACCGCGTAGGGTGGAGGGAGAGTGGACTGTTCAGCCCTCAATCAGCGAGTCTGCATCAGTGCAGACTTGCCTGAATTTTGCAGCGGGTGCAACGGCTAAATGGAGGAGGAAACAGTCGTGTCCTGCACGAGTTCCGCACGTGTCCTGCATGTTTGTCAATACTGACAGAAAAGACATGAATGGAATAATTTTTTGGGGTAAAAAAAAGCGATGACAGGTGCGCTGTAGGTATCCTTCAAACCACTGGCGCTTATGGAAGGGAATGTTTGAGCAGGAAAAGAGGATTATAATCCTCTAATTGGTACAATAATAATTATAATAATGGGATATTAATAATAATGATGATGACAATGATAAATGATAATTCGTTGTAATTATAATAATTTTATCATTTATCTAATTGTTTAGGATCATGATTATTATTATTTTTTTTTTTTTTAAAAGTTGTTCTTCACACATGAGTGTGAATTAGTATTTCTACACAGATTTATTTGACACAGGCGTGTTTTTGTTGCCATGGCATGACTGCTTTCCTTTTCCAGTTGAGGGAAGAGGGCGTCTCGTTCTCATTAAAGGAGTGATGACATAACAGTTAAAAACTAGTTTATGTTGTTGGCATCACTTTATATGTAAATACTCCAAAGAAAAAAAACGGCATTTTTTACAGCGGAGTATTGTTTTGAAACGCCAGACCTCACTTCCTCAGTAATACAGTTGGGTCCGGTGATGATATGGAGCTTTACCCGGAGACTACGTTGACTTAATTTTGATTGGCTACACCTTATTTCGCTATGACCTTATTTGGAGAATCTAGGTCAAGCTGCGGTCGGAGTTTGCTAAAGGCTAACTGCTAGCAACATGGGCACTTCAGACAGTGAGCTACGTTTATCAGACAAGACAGCATTTAGAAAATAAATAAACTTACAGGTAATGACAAGGTTGTGGCCCCCTCCCCTCAGTGCTGCTGCAGAAGTTTGCTTTTAAATCCATTTGTTTGAAAACCCAGACCTGACTGCAGAGAAGTTACTACTAGCTCCATACATGCAGCTGCCAGCTGAATCAGACAGGGAGGGGGGTAGGCGCTGTTTACTTGATAGTGTGCTCTTATTGGAGCAATTAAATTACGTAGAATGATAGAACTACGTAGAATGATAGCCTGCTGTCTGATTCAACTGTTTCTGAGCAGAGAGACAAAGCTGACAGACCATAAACAGGAACTTTGATTCTCACTCTGGACATTCACATGGCCTCATCAGTGCACAACAGATCATATTATACACCCAAAACCCCAGAAAAGTGAAATTTGATGTCATGGCACCTTTAACACCCTCCACCTGCAATCAGCACCCTCTACAGCGAGAAGGGTCTATCTGCGGCTCGCAAGACAGGGGCGTGTCGTAGTGTGACGTTACTCGACGACACGCCCACCAGGCCAATGAGAGCACGGTAAAATCTAGCCCTACCCCTGACCCTTCCCCTAAACCTAACCAGACCCACCCACAATGCGACACGCCCACAATGCGACACGCCCACTGGGTTGCAAGCTGCAGATAGATACACTTGTCTACAGCTGCAAGTGTGACTTCATTGGGAGTGACACTCGATAGTTAAGGGGTAGTGTGTAGGGGGCGGTTTGAGATTGGGCCCAAGTCATGTTCCATTAAGAAGTTCGCTTCTCAGCAAGTACGCTGGAAATCCCCGGATGAAAACTCCCTCCGCCCAATTTACCGAGCATGCATCAGAGGAGGCTCGTGCGTACTTGGCCAGATATAAATCCCAGGATGCAACTGCACACGCGCAGCGTTTGCCAGCCTCCTCCTCCCTCAACAACCAAAACAGAGCGATCATTTCTATGCTTTGTCATGTCCTGCTTACACCAGAAAGTACTGTACACTGTTATTGATCTGATCACAAGTGAATAACTGGAGCTGCGGTCCGCATGTGCAAATGTTTGATAACAAAATATAACAAATTGAAGAAAAAAAATAATAAAAGAAAACATTACTGGTTTTAGCACTATGATTAAATCTTTCAAATGGCTCTGAAGGGATAGAGTGATTGTAGAAGATGTGTTTGAAAGAAAAGCCGGAAAGGATTTCCAGGATCAACACGCCTAGATTGGAAATTTTTGACACATTCCAATCCGATCCATGTTTTTTAACCAATACTGGTATTGGATCAGGACAGCCCTAATCATAGAAGTCATTATTTCAAATCAATACATCGTACTAATGTGCTGCACGGTGGTGTGCACCGCAGCCTCACAGTAAGAAGGTTGCTAGTTTGAACCAGCGACCTTCCTGTGTGGAGTTTGCATGTTCTCCCGGTGTATGCGTGGGTTCTCTCCGGGTACTCCAGCTTCCCTCGTACTGTCTAAAGACATGCATGTTAGGTTAATTGGTGACTCTAAAGTGCCTCTGGGAGTGAATGTGAGTGTGAATGGTTGTCTGTCTCTCTGTGTTGGCCCTGCGACAGACTGGCGACCTGTCCAGGATTTACCCGCCTCTCGCCTGATAATAGCTGGGATAGGCTCCAGCAACCCTGAACCGGATAAGCTGTACAGAAAATGGATGGATGATAACAGTAAGTTAGGTTTTTATCACGCTGTCTTGCTGGGCACTCAAAATGCTCGCATTGGCTCTGTTATTCATTGTCAGTCATACTTGATGATGATAAGCTACACATGTAGCCACAGCTGCCTGATGAAAAACATGGCAGCCATTCAGCACCAGCGGCCTCTCCCACCACCACTGAAACAATCATACACCAGCAATCACCTCACTGGAGCAAGAAGGGGAAGTGTCTGGCCCAAGGACACAACAGATGAATGGGGGAGCGGGAATCAAACCCCTGACCATTCAATCATCCGAGCCAGTGCCGCCACTGAGCCAATACAGGTAATAAGGTAGGATGGTTTGTGATATTTTTGCTTTAATTTGTAATGGAAATTTTATAATCACACTGAGTTTAGTATGAGCACACTGACTTTATGCTCCTGAGCAAGTATATTTGTGTATTTTAAGTTTTAATTGCAGCACATACCTTCAGTTGTCGTTTCTGCACCAATATGAAATATGAGTATAATGTTCTCTTTTCAGGGTTCAGCTAATGATAAGATTGCAGGTGTTCTCCTTCTGAACTGGCCTTGAATGTCTGAAGTTATGATATGTGCTTGCTAGTTAGATGTGTGAGGCGCATAGCACATACAGCTTCAGATAAGGATGTGTGATTCATGTCAATGTCAACTGTGACAGCAACAGTTCCCTGTTTCCAGCCTTTCTCTCTGCCACTGGATAAAAAGACATGTTCCTTCAGTATTTCTTCAGAAGGTGCTCACAATCTGATTGCGTGCATCATCTCCAACCTGGTTGTAAATAAACTTTATATTCTGCAAAGATCACCTCATCTGGGTCTTTATTAGAATTTCCACCACAAATTCAACCTGCAAGTAAAATATTGTAATCGTCTTCAAATATAAGTTTTTTGTCTTAAAGTAACTCTTACCGATGTTGCATTGTGACACAATTTTTTTTTAAAAAAGAGTGACACAATTCTTTTAATAGGGTAAAATGCTGAATGAGGTAATGAAACTCTGAAATACGAGACAGACCCACCATTAATCAAAAGAAATTACTACTCAAATCTCTAAATATTTAATGAAAACACCAACCAATCCTTGCAGTGGGGTGCTCGCCTAGGATTGGCCGAGGGACCTGCCTGTCAGACCTTTGCTTCTGCATTGGGAGACGGAGGGAATGGGGGTTGGGTCTTAGGAGGCAGGCAGAATTGTTTATATTCAAATAATCTTGCTGTTCTTTCTGAAATGCAAGATCGGTAAATGTTGCTTTAAAGGGATCTCTGATCTCTGGCTGCATTTGAGATATTAAACAAGTGCTCCAGAGTCTTGCTCAGCATGAGGGTGAGTAGAAAATGAACACACATCATTCTGTGGGTGTACTATCCCTTTAAGACCTTTTTCTTTGCTATTTTTCTAAAGATTCAGATAAAAATAAAAATAAAAAATAAGAACACTCAGTGCTTCCCAATCTGCTTGTTTGGATGGTTGAATTCGTTTCTCATGTTTAATGTTGGTTCTTTTGCTTAAAGGGGAACTTTGGGTTTTTTTTCCATCTGGACCTGTTTTCTAGCATGAAAAACGTTCATTTACTCACCCATGTTTACTCAACGCATGTGAACGCAGCATGGAGGCCGGTGTCAGGATGAAAATAGCGCAGCCAGAACGTGCAGCGCACAGACCTTGGCCGTTTCTTAATCTGCATACTTGTGCGTACTTGCGGGCTCGTGGACTCGTGAGACGTCATCACCCGCGGTCCAAGGCCTAATCCAAGACCGGCCCCCAAGCACTACCCCTCCGTTTGCACTTTCCCGCGGAGGCTCCGCCATATTAAGGGCCGTCCCAAACCGCGTAGGGTGGAGGGAGAGTGGACTGTTCAGCCCTTAATCAGCGAGTCTGCATCAGTGCAGACTTGCCTGAATTTTGCAGCGGGTGCAACGGCTAAATGGAGGAGGAAACAGTCGTGTCCTGCACGAGTTCCGCACGTGTCCTGCATGTTTGTCAATACTGACAGAAAAGACATGAATGGAATAATTTTTGTGGGTAAAAAAAGCGATGACAGGTGCGCTGTAGGTATCCTTCAAACCACTGGCGCTTATGGAAGGGAATGTTTGAGCAGGAAAAGAGGATTATAATCCTCTAATTGGTACAATAATAATTATAATAATGGGATATTAATAATAATGATGATAACAATGATAAATGATAATTCGTTGTAATAATAATAATTTTATCATTTATCTAATTGTTTAGGATCATGATTATTATTATAATTATTTTTTTAAAAGTTGTTCTTCACACATGAGTGTGAATTAGTATTTCTACACAGATTTATTTGACACGGGCGTGTTTTTGTTGCCACGGCATGACTGCTTTCCTTTTCCAGTTGAGGGAAGAGGGCGTCTCGTTCTCATTAACACCCTCCACCTGCAATCAGCGCCCTCTACAGCGAGAAGGGTCTATCTGCGGCTCGCAAGACAGGGGCGTGTCGTAGTGTGACGTTACTCGACGACACGCCCACCAGGCCAATGAGAGCACGGTAAAATCTAGCCCTACCCCTGACCCTTCCCCTAAACCTAACCAGACCCACCCACAATGCGACACGCCCACAATGTGACACGCCCACAATACGACACGCCCACTGGGTTGCAAGCTGCAGATAGATACACTTGTCTACAGCTGCAAGTGTGACTTCATTGGGAGTGACACTCGATAGTTAAGGGGTAGTGTGTAGGGGGCGGTTTGAGATTGGGCCCAAGTCATGTTCCATTAAGAAGTTCGATGTACCAGTGAACTGTGCCCAGCAGTATGAAATGGAATGGTGTAATAGACAAATGTTTAAATAAAGAAATAAAATGAATAAACATGATATCAAGTGGAGCTTTATGTTCATAAAGCTCCGCTTGATAAAGCAAAACTGTTCAACAGAATAAAGCAATCAGATAAAAAAAAAAAAAAAAAAAAGAAGTTCGCTTCTCAGCAAGTACGCTGGAAATCCCCGGATGAAAACTCCCTCCGCCCACTTTACCGAGCATGCATCAGAGGAGGCTCGTGATATAAATCCCAGGATGCAACTGCACACGCGCAGCGTTTGCCAGCCTCCTCCTCCCTCCTCCGCCTTCAAGAACCAAAACAGAGCAATCATTTCTATGCTTTGCTGTTCTTTGCCTTTTATCTGCAGCTCTTCCTCCTGCTTTCCTCTCACAGCTGTTTCTGATCATATAGTTATGACCTGATTCTCTGTTTACATTTATGTGCTTATGTAATGGAAATAAAAAATAAATAAAAAAAAAAAGTGAGCTTTTACAATACTGAATTTCCCTTCTGGGATGAATAAAGTATTTTTCATTTCATTTAATTTCATAAATATAGCTAATCTACACATTAGGGGAAAAAACAAAACATCCATTTAGCATAATTGTTTTGGAGCAGTTATTTTAAATTGACTTTATTTGTTTATTTCCACAACAAAAAATAAACTGTAGAATAATACAATATTATTTTCATGTTGACAGGCCGCCCTGACCCTACTCCACTTGCTGCACACCGTTGGTGGTGATGTCACAAGTTTGCGTTGTCCCAATCCGTCAAGTAGGCGGAGTCCGTGCTTGTGAACTCCACAAGTGCAGACTTCCAGTACGTACCAACACTCTGTACTCACAAGTACACGAGTATGTAGTACGCAAACTAGAAATTGAGAAACGGCCCTTATGTGAATTGGCCATGATATATGATATAATATGAGGCTTCAATTTTATCATAAACTTATTAAATGAGGATTAAGTGTTTTTTAGTGGCTTCGGTTCTTCATTGAATCAAACCACTGACTAGCCTATAGTCTCAAAATCAGCCTTGTTTAATGAGAAAATAGTACAGGCTTTTAATACGGCATGGTCCTGGATATAATCGCCAATGGCTTCATCAAGCTGCAGCTAAAAGCAGCCATACATTTCAAAGAACTAACAAGACAGGTGAAAAAAAAAAAACTGGCTGCTATTAGGTTGCTGATTAAAGGTAGAGTCCGAAGTCCCTCCATCGTTTCTGTTTGCAAACAACAGTATTCAAACTTAGCGCTCCTCCCTCTCAGGCTAATGGCCGCCTCGTTCTAGCTAGCCTATTCAACTTCAAGCTTCTCCTTCAGAGCTCAGAAGCAGGTACAAGCCAAACTATGATTAACCCTGGTTTTCCAAAGTGCATTATCTGAAGCTCTTACCTTTTCTTCGGTGCATCCATGGTGTTTTCTTTCTTTCTTTTTTTTTCCCTTCGAGAGTTCGAGTGACTGGCTTCTGCTCCAATCATGAGCTTATTCCCACACAGCGTCATGCTCTTAGTTCTGTCATTGGCTGCTGATATAAACAGAAATCTCCACCTAGAAACGTCCCGACCAGACCAAAACAATACAAAAGAACAATTTACAGGCAGAGGGAGAGAGAGTTGCGTTCAAGCGCACCACGCACGGGAGTAGAGGCCCAAAGGCGCGGTTTGAGACGGATTTCACTTGCTCAAGTCTAAAATTTATTTTTTATGGAGGGAACTTCGGACTTTACCTTTAAGTCGTTAAACTTATACTGCACTGGCTTCGAATTTTGCTTTTTTTTTGTTTCACTTGCAAGTGCATTTATTGCTTGGTCTCACATTTGTGAAGGATTCTGCCGGTGCCTAATTCATTACCAATTCTAATTTCAAATTATTTTTTAAATGGATCATGTTGTACTGTATTTGTTAATTTTGCGGTGAGTTCATTCATTCATTTTACAAAATAATAAGCCACAAATTCCACTAATAATGGCATATTAATTTAGCTCATATATCTTGTCTTTTATGGCCTTCACTCACAGCACCCACCGGTAGAAATGTAGATCGGCGCCTATGGGTCCCACTAATGTTTGGTAACAAAACATTAGGAGTTTGTGGAAGATAATGCCTTATTCAGAGGCTGCGCGCGGTTGCCCCTTCACTTCCATTATATTGGACATACGCTGATCTGGAGTGGATCTAAATGTCTCCCGAAGGAATTCAAGTTGCACCAAAACTGTCTGGGTGAGGAAATGAGCATATTTCATGCTAGAAAATAGGTCCAGATTGAAAAAGATGAAGTTCCCCTTTAAACGGTTTATTGCTGTAGAACAGTTCTGGATCCTGGTCCTGGGGGGCCACTGCCCTGCATGTTTTAGTTCTTTCCAACTCAAACACACCTGTTGCAGACTGACTGAACTGCTCATCAATTCTTTTGCAAAACTGTTAACAAGCCATTCATTTGAGTAAGGTGTGCTAAAGTATGGGCACCTCCAGAACATGCAGGGCAGTGGTCCCCCAGGACCAGGATGGAGAGAAAACTGTTGTAGAAGGACTTCCTGTCACAGGTCTGACATGTCAGTTGAGTTCCTGTCTCATTCAGACCCCTATCTGGACAAACCTGTTCTGCTGCTGGTGTCTGTCTGGACGGAGTTCAGACCAACACTCAAAACAAAATGAACTCGTTATCAAACATGACAGGTCTGCAAATTTTGCCGGGTGTGAAATTTCAGACGGTCACATTAGAAATGAAACATCATCATTGATACACACTGTTGTAAACTGAGTTAACATCATTGTTTTCATGAAGGGTGTTTTTCATTAACGTTGAGACAATATTTAATCACTGCTGATCAGTGAATCACATGCATGCTTAAACTGTTCTTTATAAAGACTGAGTTTCCATTTCCAAGCCATCCTTATACCAGCTTCTGATTCTTCCACATCTTCTCAGCAAAACAAGGTAAAGTTTCATTTCGTTTTTTTTTAATCAATTCAATTTAAAAAAGAACTTTATTTATTCCCAAAGGGGCAATTTTGAAGATACACAGGGCAGTATTAACAGAATAACACTTCAAAATAGAGAATAAATCTCTACAGAGTTCTCTTACCAATAAATATTGGAACTAGCATTAATGAGTATTGGTGATTAAGAGTGACCAGTAAAGACAGTTAACTGTACAAGCGAGTCCTGTGCGTTCTGACCGACACCCCATGGTGAACATCAAACCTCCTTACAGATCTGGGCATGAAAAAGTTCCTCCTTTTTCTGCCAGAAGTGGTGCAGTGATAGTGCAGAAATAGTGCACTATCACTGGCTGAACGATTTTTCCCGCGGATACGTCATCACGCACAGTGTCCAAACTTGGCGTGTGGAAACGTCCTTCTTCCGGGCATTCATTTATGCTCTGAAATCGTTTCTCCTGGGCACAAAAGGATTTCTCTGTGCGATTGAATTAGTAGACAAGTTGCTAGTAAGTGACTGGCAGTCGGCAGAAAGGGGAACTTTTTCATGCCTGCATCTGTACCAGCGCCTAAACAGTCTTACATGAACATCATCCTAACAGACCAAATTTTTGGAATTGTTCCATATAACTCCATACAAATGACCCGAGTGTTTGCTAAAAACTTACTAGAAAGGATCTCAATGAGTTCTAGAATGTTTCAAAAGTTGATCCAGATCCAGAGAAAATTCCAGATACGATGATCCAGAACACACAAAAATAAGGGAGTCGAGCTGCTTGGCAGAGGTCTGCGCTCTCCGAGTGCTTTTCTAGTTTTGATTAAGAAATAATCGGCTGTTGGCACAAAGGTTGGACGTCTCCTTTCAGTTCTGCAGGCCGGGCAGCGAAGTCTTCATCTCGATGGAGCCACTCGAACTGACTGAAAAGTGGATGTGAGCGGTCCTCCAAGATCCTACGAGCAGATTTCAGTCTGCTCATCACACAGGACGGGCAGAGCTGTAACAGGACCACTGATTATTACACTAATGACATGATTGTGATCCTGGATGTTTAAAGAAAAGAAGCAGCATGTGAAGGAGAACGTTATTAAACTCTCAATGAAAGAGGAATAAAATGTCAGGAATTCTGTACAAACACCAAATGATTTCAGCTTTCTCAGTAAATATCGTCTCTGATGGCATTTTTTGAGGTTTGTCTCTGTTTTAGAGGAAAATCTGAGGAATCATATTACCGAGGTAATTGTATTCCTGTACGATCTCCACCAGCTGTCCCTGGATGATGGTGTTCAGACTCTGCTGTTTTTTAGAGAATGTAACAATCATGTATTTGGTCTTACTGATGTCTATTTCCTGACACGACCTCTCACACCAGCCTACAAACTCCTGTAGGGCTGAGCTGTGGTGGTGGAAGCTGCCGCAGAGCAAAGACATCAGCTTCACAATCAGCTCTTGGTCACATTTAGTAGATGTATTGGCTGGAAACGTAGACACGTTCTGACAGGACCTAATAAGTCATCTTACATTTGTTTGTGTTTTATGTTAAAACCTTTTATTTCAGATTCTCTGTCTGTGGAGACTGAAGGAGCTTTTATTTTTCCACAGATGGCATCGTGTCTTCTTTTCACTCTGCTCCTCTGTGGACTGATGGTTGGAGCAAATGTGAGTCAGGTTTGGACAGACTCCAGTCTCTTTTGACTCAGTTCAGGTTTATGCTTCAGTAGCTTTTATGTGATCAAATGTTTTTAACAAGCAGGCTGAAGTTAGAAAGATTACATTAACCAATGATAAATGAATCAGTTCAAGGGAAATGACTTCATTGTTTCTGATACACTTTTCTTTATGTCCACAGGCCAGATGTGCTCCACGAGCAGGTCAGCGCTTCTTTCATTTTGGAAAGTTTAGTTTATATATTTAATTAGTAATTTTATTACTTCTTGAGACAAATCAACAAAAACAAATAAAAGATTATCTAAATATAAGAAATACAAATACAAAGATTGAAAAGGAGCCAGTGAGAAAAATTAATCTCTTTTAAGCTGCCTCGTGTTCTACGTTACAGCTTAAGTCAACCTGGTTGCAGACAGACTGGGTTCAGAAGTCTTTACAAACTTCAAACAGATATTAATAAAAACTGAGTGTGTGAATACGAACAATACAACAAACAATACAAGCATGTAGGACAGCACACATGTTTAGAAAATCATCCTTGGAAAGAAGCTTTCAGCCCTCTGACTGAACAAAACTGGAGCTACCAGCAAAAAGCGTCCTTGTAAGAATATGTTCCTCCTCTGATGGCAAATCTGGTCCCATGAACACGTGGGTGGGATAGAGAAACATATTCAGATATTCAGATGATCATTTTTCTTGTCCTAATGTATTATTTTATCTCAAATTAACAATCTTCTGGTATGTTTTGTCACTTTTGTTTTAAATTTAAATACTTAAACACATCTCTAACACAGAGACAATTGTTCCATTTTACTAAAAAATTTTAAGGCAGCCTATTAACTCGTATTTTCAAGTGAAATAATCTACAATTTGTTGAAAGCAGTCACCATCTTCTGGAGTAATTGAACATTCAATGTTATTCTGGTTTCAGGTTGTCTCTCATTATTATTATTGTTTTATTATTGTTGTTGTTGTTATTATTATTGTTATTATTATGATTATTATTGTCATTGTTATTATTATTGGCATTATGATGATGATGATTATTCTCATTATTGTTATGAGCCTTATTATTAGTATTCTCTTTGGTGTGTCAAATAAACATTGAATGTTATTCAGCTTTCAGGATTTTTTTTTCATCATTATTATTATTAGTTTTATTCTTTGCGGTGCTTCTTTCAGCTAAATATCAGCTTTTCTTGACTCTACTTGTCACATTCATTTATAAAGCAGCTGTTTCTTTGCCTCTCTGAGTTTGCAAATGTTTTGCAGGTTCTTCCTGTGAGTCCTGCCCTCATGGTTGGACTTATTATGGAGGTCAGTGTTACCTGTTCCAGGAAAGTAAAAAGGACTGGGCTGATGCTGAGGTACGACCGACCTAACTTTAACCGCTTGCTGCCACGAGAATGAATGGTACAATGAAACAGCTTTAGAAAACTGCTAAAAGTTCCGTTGTGGGTCTTTAAAATGTGATATCGGAAAAAATCGGTAACGTTTTTTGGACCGATGTTTTTTAAAAAGAAACCTTACAAGATTTTGTTCCATTAGCAGCGGTCCAGCATGTAATGGCCCTGCAACTGCAAAGTCCAATGCAACATGCTGCTGTTTATGTGAATGGAAAACCTCAGGTGGGTTGGTAAAATAAGAGTAAGTTGTGATCACTACGTGTTGGATACACTGTGTTTGTTGACGCAGATCAACAGCAAGCCAAACTCGATCTTCATTAACCAGGAAAACTGAGCGTCTTGCTCCTTTTTTCAAGTCTTCTTGACGGCTTACAACTGTTTATAACCGTGGCTTGAAAGGCTCAGTGAAAGGGTTGAGTGAAACTAAAAACAACAGAAAATAAAATAAATATCAGCTCTTTTCCATGAGAAACAAATATACCAGATAACATTGCTAGTGTTGAAAAGAACAAATTAGAGTTAACCTTAGCTGAATCATGACTGTCATTTTAGTGACCATATGCCAATTAGATTGTTAGCATCACTGCTATGCTAATATACAGTACACAAAGCAAAACAAGGACTTTTATTTTATCACCACGGAGCACCCTTTATTATGCATGTTGACACTGTGACACTGCTTCCCATTGCGATGACTAGGTTGTACCTCTTCTCTACTTCCCATTGCGATGACTAGGTTGTACCTCTTCTCTACTTCCCATTGCGCTGACTAGGTTGTACCTCTTCTCTGCGTAGTTCTGCGTGTGTTTGTGTGTGTTTGTATGATCTGAGGATATCTAAGCCACCTGCAGGTCCTCCTGTAGGGGATTGCTTGTTTTGTTTTCCAACAGAGACCTTGGTTGTTTAGGGATCGCTGTACAGATGTACCAGTGAACTGTGTAAGTGGATTCATGTTTTCTCTCCTCTCTCTCTTCCTCTTCCTTACTCCTTTCTCTCTGTCTTACTTTCTATCATTACCTCTGTTAACTTTCATTTCTCCCTTGTCAGGCCCAGCAGTATGAAATGGAATGGTGTAATAGACAAATGTTTAAATAAAGAAATAAAATGAATAAACATGATATCAAGTGGAGCCTTATGTTCATAAAGCTCCGCTTGATAAAGCAAAACTGTTCAACAGAATAAAGCAATCAGATTTCCATTCTGCTTGCTTCGATGCTGGACAGGACAAGTAAGAAAAAAAAAAAAAAAAAAAAAAGCATCACTGCTATGCTAATATACAGTACACAAAGCAAAACAAGCTCTTGGAAAAAAGCTTATTCCTGGTACCAACACATTCACAAAACAATCTCTAAATCAGCTCTCATAAAACATATAAATATAACCAGAACACAGATTAGACTTACAGCCATTGCTTTCGAAGGTGTAAATACATATTTAAGACACAGGATGTGAAGATTACACATGAATAGGCAGCTTTCCTCTGTAAAACGGTTTTCCAACTGACAACTGTTACTGCTACCCATAATGCATTGTGACATTGGAATTCACTTTAAAATGAAATACAGATGAACCAGATTAACACTGACTGCATAGAATTCTTTTTAACTGTTTTTAACTGAATGACCATCTATTTAAACATGAATTATTTCAGATGAATTATGACACTTTTTTTTTTTTTTTATAAAGAACCACTAATTAAAGGTTGAATATGGAACATTTTTATTAAAAGCTATATTTTTTCAAAAATAATACCTCCACAGGTCGTTTGGGGGGTACAGAATGAAAGTACAACGTTTCCCAGAAAAAATTATATTTAGCCTAAAAATAATTATAAAATAAATTTTGACGGGTTCGATAATGGCATTTTATTTATGTCTATAAGCCAATACATGCCGCCATTGCAGGTTGCCAAATACGACCTCTGTGTGGACACAATATTTCGGTCATAGTCAGGCTTGTACAGGGAAAACCGTAGAGACGAGGAGTGAAGCAGCTGCTTCAGAGCCCTGGAGATGTTGTTATCTGTTTCTGAGGAGGAGTGACCTGAGAAGAGTAAAACCTAGAGTAAATTTAGGTGAAGACTTCACTAAATGGACCCACATAAACGTTTTCCACGGAGTAAAACATGGAAATGGCGACTTTCCTGCTGGATCGGTAAGCTAGCTTGTTTGCTAACATGGCTAACGTTAGCTGTCAGTTATAAACTCCTCTGTGTTACTTGTTGGACATGCTGCAGGCTGTTGGTCACTTGCGTATCGGCAGCGAGCCTGGCATCCCAGCGCCTGGAGTTGTTTTTCTGCCGTTGCAACTACAACGTAGACACACGTGATGTCGCTGTTCTGTCCGTATTCCATATTCAACCTTTAATATGAACTTCTTTCTTTCTTTTTTCACCTTTTGCGTTGGGCAGATCAGTAAGCCATGCGCCCATTTTCTATATGAGCTGGTTCTGGTTCAGAGTCAGAAGCACGGCTTCTTTGGCTTTCCACCCCAAAGCATGCGCTCCTTGCTCTCCAAACTGGTTTTAAACAGGCACCAGTTCCAGAGTAAAGACTTTTGGTAAAGAACTATTTTACAATTCAGCAAGTGGGGACTGAGTACCCACTTGCTGAATATCGTGTTTAAATATGGACGTGATCTTCAAGCCAGCAGGGCAACTGATTATAAAACTGGTCAGAGGAGGAGACCTGATGGTTAGGATTCGGAGATTGCTGCATAAATAAGGCAGGATGTTCTCCACCATGCTGGTCTCAGCTGTTCTGCTCTTGCGTCACACCAGCAGCAGAAACGTCTCCCTCACTGCTGGACGCTGGTGATGCGCAACGCAAAAAGTCACACCCACACCAAGTAAAATGCTCATGTCCACATAGAATTAAATAAGATTTCTGTTATCCGCGACCTGCACGCACCCGTGAAGTTTAAAGGAGCCCTATCATGAAAATGGCTTTTAAGGCTTTTCAGCTGTCAGTGTGTTATTTCCTCATCATTTTAATCTTATTTTTCTTCATTCTCTATTTGTAATCTACATTATTTAACCAGCGCTACCTCCCTGCAACGGCTGACTACCCACCGCGTTACGATAACGTGGAACCAATCACAGTCCATCGCCGCTCAGTATCGTAGCAACGCCCTCTTTGAACAGAAACTCAGGATCCTATCCACCTCTCTGGAAAGAAACTAACACCTGCAGGAAGATTTCCTCAGAGACAAGCAGCCATCAGCTAACAGACGTTTGCTCCAGACTTCAGGGAATTTTCTCCTTTTTTTTTCTTTTTTTTTAAGCTCTAGAGGACAGCAAGTTGGGGAAAATGCAGTTACGTTCAGCGTGGTTATGTTCAGCGTGGGAGTTTATTTGTTGTACTGGATGAATCGACTTGCCAGAAGTGGTTGGATTAAAACTTCAGGAGCAGGCAAAAAAACTCCACTTTTGTGTGAACTTCACTCCTGACAACTTCATGAATCTCGGGCAGTAAAGTGTTTTTTTCTCTGGGATTACTTCTGAACCCTGACGCAGTTCCTACTATAAAAACGCGCATGGACAGACAACAACACTGGTGAGTCAACACATCTCTCAGCTCAATGCTAACTGTTAGGCTATGATTTGTTCGCTAATTTACTTACTTGTCAGGGGTCTCTGTGGTACTTCTGTGGTACTGCATGTACTTCAAACTCCATATCAGACTCTGGGTCGAGCGCAACAGCTCCATAACGGCTGCTCTGTTTGATCCCGTCGATCGGAGCCGATTATCCATCAATGTTTACAAGATCCATGTGAGTGCTGCTTAGCTCAGCGCAACTGTTAGCCTATGATTTGTTCGCTAAATTACTTGCTTGTCAGGGGTCTCTGTGGTACTTCTGTGGTACTGCGTGTACTTCAAACTCCATACAGACTCTGGGTCGAGCGCAACAGCTCCATAACAGGCTGGTCTGTTTTATCCCGTCGATCGGAGGAATTATCCATCAATGTTTACTACTAACATCCACATGAGAGCTGCCGGTGCCGGTGCCAGACAATTCTGTGACCCTTCAGAATAAGTGTCTCTTCCGGGGCGACGTCATGAAATGGGCGAAAACATGCTGCAATTGGTCGAGAGCTCCGCGGTTCGTACATCAGCCATCTTACTTCCGTGTTGGAAATTAGACGCATCGAAAAACTAATATTTAACACCAAATTAGTTTCTATAGTAACGATGGGAACATATCTAGCTTATAAATGCCTTATTTACTTTTAACATTTAAAAGCATGAACAGCCCTTAAGATTTGAAGTTCTCCTTGTTTTATTCACACTTATTTTCAAGTGTGTTTCATTAATCGTTCCCCACACCTGCCCCACTTCCGCGACACATTTATACTCCCCCCTCATACCTCCCTCATCCCCCCATTTTTCTTTCGGAAAAAAATACGGTAGAAAAAACAAAAAACCCCCCCGACCCCCCCGAATTTTCCACCTCTTTCCGAGAAATTCCTTTAAAAATTCCCCCCCCTGCAGTGGGGAAAAACCAGCTTCTCACTGATGCTGCGTTCACGTACAGTCGGGCAGACGGCCGTTGGTAACAAACCAGATGTCATTTTAATCAATGAAGCCGAGCGAAAGACGGTAAAACATCGGTCAGGGAAAACAATACGACATCGACATGACAACCAAACAGATGTGGACTGATGTCACTGTAACTGACGGACCACGTCTTCACATAGAGGCCGGTGATAACTCTACATACAGCGGATGCCGTCGGTCTGCCCGGTTTCACGCGAATGCAGCATGAAAAGTACGAGGGAGCTGCTCCCGATTACACAGTGTCCCTTTAATAAAAAATTTTTTTTATCCTAAATACGGGAACGCGACCTGTGCACCGCACCACACAGCATCTTTGGTAAAAGGAATCCATCACGGTGACAACAGCAGTTCTCACAAACAGCTGTTCATGTGCAAGTGCAAGAATGTTTGTGTGTGTGTGTGTGTGGGGGTGTGTGCATGCACGCACATCCACGAGCACCCATGCATGCATGTGTGCATGAACGTGTTTGCGTTTATGGCAGTGGGGCACAAAAATAATATTTGCACCGGGGCCTATCACAATCATGTTACGCTACTGCTCACAGTTGTCTGCATATATCGGTATTGGTTGACATCGGATATCGGAATTTAAACGTAGAGTCCGGAGTTCCTCCCGTTCCTGTTTGTAAACAACAGTATTCAAACTGAGCACTCCTCCTCTCGGGCTAATGGCCGCATCGTTCTTCAACCTATTCAGCTTTAATCCTCTCCTTCAAAGCTCAGAAAAATCCAAACTAATGTTAACCCTGGTTTTACAACGTGCACCATTTTGAAGCTCTTACTGAAGTACTTCCTTTTCTCCACTGCATCCACGTCTGCCGTTTTTCTTTTTTTTCATCCCCGAGAGTTCGAGTGACTGGCGTCTGCTCCAATCATGAGCTTATTGCCACACAGCATCATGCCCTTAGCTCTGTCATTGGCTGGCAATATAAACAGAAATCTCCACCCAGAAATGTCTCGACCAGATAAAAACAAAGGGAAAAAGCAAATGACAAACACGGGGAGAGGGAGTTGCATTCAAACTCACCACCCCACAAGAGCAGAGGTCCAAAGGGACGGACTGAGACGGATTTCACTTACACATTTATTTTCAGGGGGGAAACTCCGGACTCTACCTTTAAGAGTTAAACAATAGAGGATATCAGATATCTGTAAAAAAAAAAAAAAAAAAAAAGCTACAGATATCCTTGTATATTTATATATTTCTTGTATTGTGGAGAGAAGTCCTAGTAGCTGGTGTTTCTACTGATGCAAACTGGACATGAGTGCCGTTGATGTGATGACTTTGTTGGTTTGCACCTTGTCTTCCTCCTCAGCGTTTCTGCAATTCACTGGATGGAAATCTGGCCTCCATTCAAAGCACAGATCAGTACGCCTTCCTCAGAGATCTCATCTACAAAACAGCAGGATCCCACAAACGTACCTGGGTTGGAGGCAGTGATTCCACAAAGGTGAGTGTTTCACTAACAAGATAAGCTGCAGCTGTTATTTCCTGCCTGATTCTGTTAATACACATTTTCAGAGACGTCCTCATCAAGATGTTTCTGTACTCAATACCAGTCTGCATACAATTACATTGATTTTCTTACAGCACACAGCTGCAAATTCATTTTGAAATCTCTTGCAGGAAGGTGTGTGGCTGTGGAGCGACGGGTCAAAATTTGTCTTCAGTGGTTGGGCCAAGGGGGAACCAAGCAACTATGGCGAAGGACAGGGTTGTATGGAGATGAACTATAAAGGTACAGATGAATAAATGTTGTGCAGTTTTATGTTTTAGAGGTTGAAGACAATAATGATGCTTTGACTACATCATTAAATTTAATGTTAGATTTTTTTTTCCATCCTCCTTGACAACTGCTGCTTTCATTATTCAAGATAGAGAAACCTGCCTGGTAAATGATGAAGTTAAAGAATCTTGATTTGTTTAATTTGTTTTTTGTCTTTTCATGTTAATCAAAGCAAAAGCAAAGTTTATTGTTTTATCTGAAAATCTCTTTACAGGGTTGGATTATGTCAACGATGACAAGTGCGACAGAGAGACACATTTTCTTTGTGCCAGAGACCCATAACTGTGTCCATCGTTTCCTGAGATGATGATGTCACATACGCCCTGATGATGTTATTTCCACACATCCTTGCGGACATCACAGCTAAAAGATGTTTTAGCGAATCTGATTTAATTTTAAATTAAATCAATCACAGAAATAAAGCATATTAAAAATCTTCCACTTGTTTATCGTGTCATTATTTCTACATATGTTGTTTAAGGTTTTCTTTTTTTGTTGTTGTTGTTGCAGTAGTAGTCGTAAATATGTAAACACCGCCAATATCAATCAATTTACAGTTTTTATGACTTTTTTTGCCCATATTGGCCTCAGCTGGTTGGAGGAAAAACTGGAGGAGGAGACTTTCTTGAGAGTGTAACCAAAAATTTTGGAGGTAAGAAGTTCACGAAACCTGCCTTTAAAAATTTTTTAAAAATAAAAAAATGTGTCATTTAAAGCAGAACTCAGTAACTTCAACTCGGGGCTTCCCCCACTGGTCTCCTTTCACTGTTGTAAAGGTCGTAATTTCCCATTCACCCCACAGCACACAGACGTCTTCTCTACCTGTCTTTCCCCCATTTTGATCCCTGAATATATTTCTAAGGTTGTTTTCACACATGAGTCGAGTCAGGTGCTGCCGCAGCAGAGAAAAGGTTACAATGTTTCAATGTTCAATTAATACGGCTCCTTTTCACATCTGCTTTTTTTTTATCACCGTGTCCAACATTCGCTCTCTGCAGACTGGAGTGTTGTGTATCCATGGCAACCAGACGTAAGTAGACTCATCCCAGCTGGAAAGCGTGGCTGTATTGTAAACAAAACACACGTGAAAGATGTAGCCCAGGGGTGTCCGGCTCCGGTCCTCAAGGGCCACAATCTTGCAGGTTTTCCATGTCTCCGTTCTCCAACATACACCTAATTCAAAAGGCTCGTTCGGACTGACTGCGTCTGTCTACCGTCTGACTTCATGGTCAGACGAGAGCTGCGTCGTTGGGGGCGGACCATAAACGCAGCGCATCTCAGCCGGACAAGTTCGCCAACGAAAAGACTGCAATAATGGAGGATCTCGCGGCATTTGCCTTTATTTAGCTCAAAGTTACTGAACACTGTGCAGATGTGATCAAGTCTGATTTCAGAGTATTGAGACAGCATGTTATAGATGACAATTACATGAACTTGCACTTAGACACAATGTTATTTACATGTTAAGGTGCAACGACAGTAATCTGGTAAATGTCCAAGCTCAAATATACAAAAATATACAAAACTTAAGTGCTTTGCCTTGATGAATGGATTTAAAACAAATAAAAGAAACAGAAACTTCTTTTTTTTTAGATGGGGTAGAAAAAAAATATGTATATATGTATATATATATATATATATATATATATATATATATATATATATATATATATATATATATATATATATTAAGGATTTGGGTACTCATGCATAACATGAGGGGAGTGCAAAGGGAGCATGTAGAAAGATGGATACACACTAATAAGTCCAAAATTCCAAATTATTAATAGGATTTGTGAAGGTTTTGGTATAACTTACTTAAGCTTTATATTTATCTACGACACGTTTGTGTTACTTTGTCGCAGCAGTTGGATATCAGCCTGTCCAGGTTTGGGAACATCAGCCTAATTGCATGAAACACCAAGGCTGTTTGAAATAATTTTGCAGCCTGTTTAAGACACCTAAATGGATTTATTACTGGGGGGCAGTCCCGTCCAAAAATTGGAGCTTGAGTCAGTGAGAGGTCCATGTTCTGTCGGCGGTTGAGGAAGGTCCAGAAACTGCAGTTGCTGAGGTGTAACTGCACGATCCGACTGCATACGGACAGCTCCCGCGATGTTTGATGATCATGTGGTATGGTCATGTTTTCCGGTTCAGCGCAGGCGCAGTCTGAAGTCGGACAAAGTTTCTAACTGGCATGCAACATTCCGGGACCACAATCCCTCACTTCCAGCCGAGTTGCGCTGCAGATAGCCAAAGTCGAACGAGCCTAATTTTATAGGCTTTTAGTTTAATTTAATTTGAGTCAGGTGTGCTGGTGTGAAGCCCGGTATACACTGTGCGATTTTTGGTCGTTTTTGAGCTGATTGGCGATTGGGCCGACTTTTGGCCAAGTCGTGTGTCGTGCTTCGTGCAGTATACTCGAGGGTCACGAGAGGCGATTGGCACCTCACAACAAGTTCAAGTTCAAGTTCAATTTATTTATAGAGCACACTAACAACATCCTTTTGGAGCCCGGGGTGCTGTACAACTCAACTTAAAAATAGGTCATAAAAAATAATAAAATAAATAAATAAATAAAAACTCACAGAGAGGAGAAGGTATACATTTACATGAAGCAAAAATAAAATACAAAGGACACCAGTCATATTAAAAAGGTCGTAATGACCCAGAGCTAAAACACAATCAAAGGAGGGATGACATGGGAGACCAAGGATGGAAAGAGGAGAGTAGAGAGGGGGGGTTATAGTGATGGAAAGGCCTGGGTAAAGAGGAAGGTCTTGAGCAGCTTTTTGAAGGCAGGGAGTGACTGAGCGGCTCTGATATTCAGAGGCAGCGCGTTCCACAGCTGTGGGGCCGCCACAGAAAAGGCTCTGCCACCCTTAGAGTCGCATCTAAACCTGGGGACATCCAGGAGACGCGAGGAGGAGGATCTTAATGATCTGGGGGGGTGTAGCTGGTGAGGAGCTCGGCCAGGTATGTAGGTGAGGGGCCATTGAGGGCTTTAAAGACCAGGAGCAGAATTTTGAATTGAATCCTGAATGCAACAGGAAGCCAGTGAATCTGAGCCAGAATAGGCGAGATGTGAGCGCGTCGGCGTGCACCAGTGAGCATGCGAGCTGCGGCATTTTGAGCTACCTGGAGACGGTGGAGGGAGTGCTTATTTAAACCCTGGTAAAGGGAGTTGCAGTAGTCCAGACGAGACATGATCAGCAGGTGGACTACCTTCTCAAGGTGTTGTCTGGGCAGGTAGGGTTTTAGTTTATGTAGGGTTCTTAACTGAAAGAACACACTCTTCACCACAGAGTTCACCTGAGTGTCCAGCTTTAAAGCACTATCAATGGTGAACCCTAGCGTTTTGGCATGAGGGCGGATATGACCAGACAAGGGGCCGAGGTCAGGGCTTAACTTATTTTTGGATGGGGAATGGTTGAAGACAACAATCTCAGTTTTGTCATCGTTGAGGCGAAGGAAGTTCAGAGCCATCCACGCCTTCAGGTCGTTGAGACAGTGAAAGAGCCGGTCTATTGGGCCATTTTGGGGGTCCAATGAGAGATAGACTTGAACATCATCGGCATAGCAGTGGTAGTGGAGGCCATATTTCTGAAAAATCATTCCCAGCGGAAGCAGATACAATGAAAACAGTATGGGGCCTAGGATGGAACCTTGGGGAACACCACAGGACAGTGGAGAGGGAGTAGATGAGAAGTTATCGAGCTGAACAGAGAAAGATCTACCAGACAGATACGACCGGAACCAGCTAAGAGCAGTACCACGGAGACCCACGCAGTGCTCAAGCCGGGAGATCAGTATCTGGTGGTCCACAGTGTCGAAAGCAGCCGTCAGGTCTAGAAGGACAAGCGCTGCAGGGTGGCCGGAGTCGACAGATAAAAATAGGTCATTGAAAACCTTTACGAGAGCTGTCTCTGTGCTATGGGCTGGTTTAAAACCTGATTGGAACTTATCTGAAATATTGTTCTGTTCTAGATGAGACTGTAGTTGCTGCAGCACCAGTCTCTCTAGGATTTTTGAAAGGAAAGGGAGTTTTGAGATTGGTCTGTAGTTCACCAGCTCAACAGGGTCAAGGTTAGGCTTCTTTAACAGAGGCTGAACAACTGCATGTTTAAAAACAGAGGGGACACAGCCTGACTCCAGGCATGTGTTAAGAAGGCGGTGAATGATCGGGCCAAGGTTGTGAAATACATCACGAATCAGCACTGGGTGAACGGGGTCAGAGGGGGAGAAAGAGGGTTTGGAACCACAGACAACCTTAGATAGGGCAGTCAGTGATACTGGTTCAAACTGTTCTAAGACAGTCAGAGAGGTCGGGGGGGAGACCACAGGTAACAAGGAGGATGGAGCCGGAAGAGATCTAATGAGTGTGATTTTATCCATGAAGAAGGTTTTAAATCTGTTGCAAAGGTCTACAGAGGGCGGGAGAGACAGGGGCTTTGGTGGGTTCACGAGTCTGTTAATGGTGGAGAAGAGAAAACGAGGTTTATGACTGTTTTTGACCACGAGGTTGGAAAAATAAGTTGTTTTAGCAACCTTCACAGCTTTCTGATACTCCATCAGACATTTCCTCAGCAACCCCAATGAGACATGCAGCCTATCCTTTCTCCACCGGCGCTCCGCACGTCGACACTCACGGCGGAGCGTGCGAGTGGAGTCATTCAGCCAGGGTTGGGACGCGGGCTTTAGGCGTCTGATGGAGAACGGGGCAACTGAGTTCATAATATCAGTACACACTGAGTTGAACTGTGTTGCCAGGCCCTCAGCATCAGAGCAGGTTGAGGACAGAAGAGCAGAGTCAACTAGGGCAGCTGAAAACAATGCAGGTGTTTGAGCATTAATCCTACGTTTACATGAGCGCAGGACAGGAGGTCTGGATGGGGTAGCGGGAAGAGACAGGGTAAAAACCACTGGCCAGTGGTCAGAGAGACTGGACGCACAGATCTCTTTAAGAGAAACATCTAAGCCAAGAGACAAAACCAGATCCAGAGTGTGGCCCTTTTCGTGTGTGGGGCCAGTGTTCAACAGTGACAAGTTAAATGATTCAACTAATTGGAAGAAATCATGGACCAAGGGGTGAGAAACACAGCAGACATGAATATTAAGGTCACCAACAATCAGGAACTTATCATTGAGCAGAGCTAAATACCCCACAAAATCAGAGAAATCAGTGATAAAGTCCTTATTGAACTTAGGAGGACGATAAACAACTGCACACAACAGGGGAGAAGCCAGATTTAGCTGGAAAAGCTGAAGCTCAAAGGACGAGTAGCACGGCATGGTAGATTCACGGCACTGAAAGTTATTTTTCCAGATAGAAGCAAGTCCTCCTCCCCGGCCTCTGCCTGAAGGGCGCGGGGAGTTGAGGAAAGAACAGTTCTGCGGCAGAAGTTCAGTGAAAACCAGCAACTCACCGTCCCGCAGCCAGGTCTCAGTTATAAACATGAAGTCCAGCTTATGGTCTTCAAAAAAAATCTCCTCAGAAGAAAGGTCTTGTTACTCACGGACCGAGCGTTGATGAGGGCGAGGTTAATCTGGAACGCCTCTGATTTCGGCCGGGAAGTCTGAGCCAGGACGCGGAGGTTGGACACATCGACTCCCCGGGACCTCGCGCGGTGACGATGTAAAGCGGGCGACAAGCGGGCAAGGCCGCCCGCAGGAGATCGAGGAGATGCAAGAGAAGGAATCCTCTGGCAATCCAAGCGGGGATGGATCGGACCATCCTGCTGCCAGAAGGCAGAAGCACGCTGGCCTCGGGCTATACGCAGGTAGGTCCTGAGTCTCAATAGCCGACCGCCACGTTTACCTCTCCTCCTGGAGCGCTTTCTGCGGGCGAGAGGAGCTGAGGTGGGCCGCAGCAGGAACGCCAGGTCGGGCTGCAGAGGGGGAGGGAGGCGGCGGGAGGAGTGCTGAAGAACCGAAGGCGTTGCCGTTGAGGAGTTGCCGTTGTGGACAAAACGGAGTGATAAAAGTGTCTCCCGGTCATAAAACAATCGAGGGAGGCCATCAATGCCAGGAAGCCAGAAGAGAATCAGAAGAACAGCGTGAAGAATGGGTAATCCCAACAGGCGGCGGTCCGTGCACACTGCTGGCGCCATCACTGTCACACCCACTGTCACCTGTCACTGCCATGCAAGCTCCCGATCAGAAATCGTGAGTCGCAAGAAAATCAAACCTGTTTGATATTTTGGTCGTGGCTCGTGAGTGAATCACATGTTGAAGCAGCGCCACAACCAGACTGAGAACTGTTTCCTCAGAGATTTTCACATTTCGCATGCGTAAAACAAAAACAGAAGTAAACCAGAGGCAGCATGGCGACCCTAGCCTGGTACACCAGCCTGCCCAACGCCATGTATGAGATACACGGCTAGGCAGTCTGGGTGCCCTCCATTGGGAAATGATTTCCACTCCGGTAAAAATTTAACCGGACCAATCACAGCGCAGCAATAGAATTATTAACAGTAACGAAAAACTCCTCCGATGTCTCCACCGCTGTTTCTGCTCTGTTTTGGTGCTTAACTAACAGCTTCCGGGTCATCGTCACATGACGTGCGACACAAACGCTTTCTCATATTAGTAGTTCAGCAATAAACAATGCTTACATCTGTGGCAAGGTACGCAACGGAGGGCCCAGGTGGGATTTGACATTATTGTAGAAACTGACATTATTTCAACTACATTTCAATGTTTAAAATCAGTCAAATGCCAGCAGGGACAAGCAAATAACCAAAAACTTTTTTTTTTAATTAATTTTTTATAAAACTTATTAGAGTGCCCTTTTTTCCAGTGTTTTCCTTAAAATGTTTCTATTAGAGATGAAGACATCACTGCATCACCGCTTCACTTTACTGGGCCTTTGGTCTGCTGTAAGCTTGGCAATATCACCACATCAGTAATGTTTGTATCCATTCCTGTACCTATGCATGGCAACAGCTGACAAATGTGCATTATTCATGTATGATTATTTTTTAATAACATAATTTAAACTGTTTATTATGTCTTGTAATTACGTTGTGTTGGATATTTCGCTGTTGCTTATGCATCTGGCAGAGGGCCCAGTATATGAGATCTGCTGCCTGTTGTATTGTCACATTCCACCAGGGGATGCACCTTCACAAGAAATCAACTGCTCAATATTTCACAAGGTAAACAGATGTAAAACATCCCCCTGCAGTTTACAGTGTAAGACTGTATAATAGTAAAAAAAAATGCACAGCCTAGACTAAAAGACTCTTTAGACTAAGAATTTCGTGGTACGTGTCTATGAATGTGCCTTGTGTGCAGAGATTTGGGTGCTCCACACGACGGGAAAAGCCACACACAAATGCAGTCCATTTATATGCAACATTTTAAGCCCTTACATATTTACCAACCACTCAGCTGAGAAAGTTTCCATCTATTGCGGTCAAGTTTCCGTCAAGTATGTGCTTGCTTAGAACTGACGTTTATACCACTGATCTCCAGTTCAGTTTGGTTAGAAAACATGATCAATATCTCAGGAAGTCAGACTTAAAGGAAACATTCTTCAGTCTTATTGTTAGGGAGGAATGTCAGTGGTGACAAATCTCTTTTTGTGCTACCTATAAAATAAAAGTTTAGAGATTAAAAAAAAATAAATAAATAAAAAAACTTGACACATGAAAAGCTGTTGAGATGTTTAATTTAAAGAAAGCAGATACTGTAGGTTACAGGTCCTTTGTCTTGCCGCTCATCGCCTTTAAACCACCAGCAATCATTTCACGATGATGTCTTCTTGGTGGGGATGTCCGATATTATCGGTCTACCAATATCGGCCGACACTGGCATTAAACTGTAATATCGGAAAATATCGGTATCGTTTTTTTGGGCCGATATTTTGATATGAAATCTCGCAATATTTTATTAGTAACACCTTGTGAGATTTCGTTACGGAGCACAAAATCTCACGAAATCGTGCTCCATTAGCATTGTTCCAGCATATGAAAGTCCCTGTTATCCTGGAAGAACTTCATATCCCAGCATTCCTTTCAGAGTCATGTGACTACGGTGCAGCTGCTGCTGCTACAGACTGACTTGCTTTGAAGCTGCTTATAATATGTCTGGTTTTAAGTTGTTGGTTAAGTTACCAAGTTGTCAGAAATATTAGAATTAGTCACATGTTGGCTAATACCTGCTAGTATCTGATATATGGTAGTATCTGATACCTGCTAGTATCTGATATTTTATCTGATCTGCAGCCAGATGTCCAAAATGAACTCCTCTGGCTGAGTTAAGGAGATTTTGGGATCTTTGCTCTTGGAGCAAAATATAGTTGTAACTCTCAGAATTCATGGTTCCATTTACCACAGAAAGTCTTCCAGGTCCTGAAGCAGCAAAACAGCCCCAGACCATCAACCTAAAACCACCATATTTCACTTTTGATATGATGTTCCTTTTCTGAAATGCCGTGTTACTTTTATGCCAGATGTAATGGGACCTAAACCTTCCAAAAAGTTCAACTTTTGTCATTTCAGTCCACAGAGTATTTTCCCAGAGGTCTTTGGGATCATCAAGATGCTTTCTGGATAAACTGAGATGAGCCTTTAGGTTCTTTTTGCTCAGCAGTGGTTTTGGTCTTGGAACTCTGCCATGCAGGCCATTTATGTCCAGTCTCTTTCTGATGGTGGAGTCATGAACACTGACCTTAATTGAGGCAAGTGAGGCCTGCAGTTCTTGGATGTTGTTCTGGGCTCTTTTGTGACCTCTTGGATGAGTCGTCGCTGTGCTCTTGGGGTAATTTTGGTCGGCCGGCCACTCCTGGGAAGGTTCACCACTGTTCCATGTTTTCACCATTTGTGGATAATGGCTCTCACTGTGGTTCTCTGGAGTCCCAAAGTTTTAGAAATGGCTTTGGAACCTTTTTCCAGACTGATAGATTTCAAATACTTTGTTTCTAATTTTTTTTGGATCGCAACATGATGTCTAGCTTTTGAGGATCTTTTGGTCTACTAAACTTCGTCAGGCAGGTCCTATTTCAGTGATTTCTTGACTGAGAACAGGTGTGGCAGTAAGCAGGCCTGGGTGTGGCTTTGGAAATTTCCAAAGATGTGATAAACCACAGTTAATTTATGTTTTAATAGAGGGGGCAATCACTTTTTCACACAGGACCATGGAGGTTTGGTTTTTTCCCCCTCAAAAATAGAAATCTTCATTCAAAAACTGCATTTTCTGTTTACTTGTGTTATCTTTGATTCATATTAAAATTTGTTTGATGATCTGAAACATTTAAGTGTGACTAACATGCAAAAAAGTAAGAAATTAGGAAGGGGGCAAAAACTTTTTCACAAAGCTGTAAATATATCTCATATACTGGTTAACACAATTTTTTAAATGTCATCTCAGTTTTTCACAACCTTGAACTCTAATCCCATAACTAACTATTTTCCCAAAACCTCTGCTTCTTGCTGCAATAGGAAGCTACTGACCAAACAGTCACCTGGTCTCAAAACGTGACACTGTTGTCAAATCATGTCCCAAGCACAGCAATGTAGAAGACTGCAGAGCAATCTGGAAACACTAGAAGGAAAAAAGGAAAACAGGGTTCTCAGAACATCATGGTCTCAAAATAATGTTTTGTATTTATTCAGCAGGCCAAATGGATCATGTCACAGCCCACAGAAAACTCATATCCATGTAGAAGTTATAGTTACAGGAAACTGTATAAAACAGGGGTGCCCAATCTGGTCCTCGACAGCTACTATCCTGCAATTTTTAGAGCAGACCTTCGTCAACACACCTCAGTCAAATGGCTAATTCCCTCACGCATGCCATTCAGCTCTACAGAGGCTTGGGAGCGAGCCATTCATTTGCTTCAGGTCTGTTGGAGAAGGGATACGACCAAAATGTGCAGGATAGTAGCTCTCGAGGACAGGACTTGGGCATCCCTGGTATAAAAGCATAAAATGAAAAAAGAAAGAAGTTCATCATGAGCAAACGGTAAATGCAACATGTCATTGGGCCACAGCATGGTGTCTTCTGGTTCAGCCAGGCCACAGAACCTCGTCCACATCACAGGCCACATCCTCCCTGACCAGACAGCTACTGTAACATGCTCCATCACCGCTGCACAGGCTTCACCTGAAATGAATGCTCTATGTCACACCTGATTTTGCCCCCTTCCAAGTCCCCATCCTGGACCACCTCTTATGCGTTCTCTTAAGCCCTATTTCCACCCACAGGTCTGGGTCTGGGTCAAGTCAGGTGGGTTTTGGTACGGATATGTTGATTTCACGTTGCGTCCCCAGACTGTCCCCTTACCCTGGAGACGGAGTATTACTGTAACCTGATAGCGCTGCTACTATGACATCATCGCAGAGCAACGTTTTTTAACCAAAGCACCACACGACATAAGACAGAAACAAAGGGGTCATCCCTGCTTTGTTTTTATGCCGGTCATGCGGGAAGTGATGTATTTATTCAACTAATCAATGGATTGCAATGTGTTAAGCTCCACCTTTTGTGGTCTGGATCGGTTAGATCAGTACCCCTACGGAAGGGTCGGGTTGAATATAACGGAACCCATCGCAGTTTTTATCTGTGGAGACCAGGGGGCAAACTCCACCAGAAAAGTGTGAAGCCCGCAAGTTAAGTTTAATTATTGCAAATCTTTCTTCGTCCGCTAGGGGCTGGATCCAAAACAGAGCAAATCCCCATAGACTCCCATGTTAAAAAGACCAACTTCACAGCAGAAATAAACATGTTTACAGCCTGGTTCAAAAAATCCTTTTAGGCTGTCGATAAGGTCTCAGTTTGTAGCACAACGGCGGTTTTTAGTCAGATAATAGCAATTCTAAGCGTGTCTTCCCTTTACCCCGCCACTTAGGGGGCTAATCTTCGTTAGCTCCTGTTAGTTTCAAGATAGCTCGGTTAGCGTTTAGCCCAGACTACGTCAGCTGTCAATCATTTTCCCCGCGGCTAGGAGCGGCCTTGCCTGTGCCCATTTTAGCATTTTGCGGGAGTGGCAACACAGCAAGATGGCGGCGGTGGGACACTCCCAACTGGCTTCACTTTTAGCTCCTCAGAAACCAACAGGTGACGTGAGCAGGAGGTCCGTCCCTCTCTATTAATGGTCTATGGGCATACCGGATGCCGGCCTGCCCGCCGGTGGTTATCTGTTAGCTCCTTGTTTGCTCTCGGTAAGGTCTCAGTCTGCAGCAAAGTAGCAAAATGGGGTTTTTTAGCAGCTAACAGGAAGTCCAAACATGTTTTACCTTCATCCGCCTCTTAGGAGGCTAATCTTCGTTAGCTCCTGTTAGTTTCAAGTTAGCTTGGTTAGCAATTATCCCAGACTATGTTTGCTGTCAATCATTTGCCCATTTTAGTATTTTCTGGGAGTGACAACACATGTGACACGGCAAGACGGCGAAGGTGGGACACGCCCAACCTATTCAGACGTACCCGGATACTACATCCATTTTTTTACAGTCTTTGGTGGAGATGAAAAAAAACGTGGACCGACCCGACCCAGACCTGCTGGTGGAAACAGGCTTTAGTCTTCCTCTCTGATTTCCTCGATCCATTGCCAAACCTTGACCTCCGACAGCTCCCTCAACTGGCTTATACTGGTTCCCTCATCGTTAGCCAAAGGTGGAATCAATTTTGAGTCATTGTGTTTATCTGTTGACATCTGTGCCTTCACTGTGATCAAAATATGCAGCATGTGTCACCATTTTGCACAGCGAGTGCATCACAACGCAGATGTGTTTGCGAGCAGTGTCTCACGTGTCCACACATGCGTTTGATTTGATCACATGGGACTGATTTGATACCTTGGGTTAGGCTGCTGAAAAATTGGCTTTGGATCGGGATTTAGTGTTTAAGCAGTTGAGAACTACTGTTATTACATTTACAAATTCTGTAGTACTATTTTGTATTAACATCAACCTGTCCTGACCACAGGTGGAAATTTGCTATAACCTGGCACCTGCATCTTTTTTTATTTATTTTACTATTAATAAAGATCAATTAAATATTGGGCATTGCACCTGTGAAAATAAAATAATCTTCATAATCATTATCATCATCATCATCATCATCATGCACGTCACTGCTCATGTTTGCTATTCTTTGCTAATTTGCCTATATTTGCTTGCCTGGGGAAGTTGTCCTGAACCAAAAGTCAAAACAGTGACAGAAGCTCAAACTCCAGTAAGCACAGACTTCAGTGGCTGTGTTTCCATGGAAATACCTGGTGGATTTCCTCTTAGCTTTTCTGTAGCTGCCCTTAACTTCAGTGTACTCTTTTGATTGTGGAACATTACTGGTCTGAATATCATATCTGACAGCTTCTTCCTATGTCCCTGAGCATGAAGACACCTGCAAAGTTTGTTCAAATCCTTCATCAAACAGAATGTCTTGCATGCCCTCAGTTCCAGTGGCAATAAACGGCAATCCTTCTCCTCCCTCAGCTGCACCACCCAGGACTTGGCCAACTCCCTGGCATTCTTTGCGTGGCTTGCCACCATGTTGAGGATCAGAGGGTAAAGATCATGTGCTGCAGCTGGGATGGACGGCTCTGGGAGGGTGTGGGTGAGAGAACGGCTGAGCAGCGAAGAGGGCTGAGAAGAGAAGTTCATAACAATCAGCTGTTGCAAGAGTTAAAAGTATCTCTGTCAGCAATACAACATTTTGACTTTTTAGGGTATAATGTTTTAAAGCAACCCTTACCGATCTTGCATTTCAGAAAGCACAGCAAGATAATTTGAATATCCCTCCAAAGACCCACCCCCCATTCCCTCCGCCTCCTAATAAGCAAAGGTCTGGCAGGCAGGTCCCTCGGCCAATCCTAGGCTTGGGCCCCACTGCAAGGCTTGGTTGGAGTTTTCAATGAAAATTTAGAGATTGGAATATTTTATTTTTATGACAGTAATGGTGGGTCTGTCTTGTATTTCAGAGTTCCATTACCTCATCCATATGTGACAGTGTGGTTCTGTCACCATGCCTCCGACTGATCATGAGCCCTGGCTACTTGGCCACAGGGATGTCCCTTTGGCTGAATGGTCAGCGTGCATGACTTTCACCTGGGAGTCTGGGGGTCAAAGCCTGCCTGGGCCCTCTGTTGCGTACCTTGCCACACATAGCATTTTACCCGATTACCAAAATAGTGTAACAATGCAACATCAGTAAGGATTGCTTTAAGAAAGTTTCTACAAAATAATGAAAGAACTCTCAATGTTAGGCTCCATCGCCTGTGAGATTTTGTGATAAAACTTATATTAAAGACCCACAACATAACTTTTCAACCTTAAAAATATGTGTTTCTGACTCGTTTTGATGACACACCAACAATCACTATGTGTATTTTTGAATTGTCACTGCCCAGCAGCATTCCAAGGCACAGAAACTGCACTCTGTAATCTTTTCATCTGGGATGCGGCTGTGATGTTGCAGCCGACTATTGGTTGTGCACCGCGTCACTTACTAGCAAACGGATATGAACCAGACATTAACACAGCGGGTGTTTTGAATGCGCATCATGGCGGATTTGGCAAAGAAATGCAAGGAAACATTACCAGAGGAAGAGAGGAAAAGAAAGAGAGGAAGGGAAAAAAACAAGAGGCAAGATAAGACTGTCTTTTGCTGGCTGGAGTGAATCACGGTACAGGTACGATGAAGATGGATGCTGGTTTAGCCGCCGATGGGGAGCGCGCCACTGAGAAAACTGCTAAAAGTTTAATTGTCGGGCTTTAAACATTGTGTTGTGGGTTTAAAGAAGGTGGGTCTTTAAAGACCCACAACTTAACTTTTAGCAGTTTTCTCGAGAGGGACCCAACTGCAGTGACGATACGCCGCCATATATCCAGTCCACGCCGGAAGTCCCAATCAGAAGTTTGTTCTTCATGTAACTTGCTAACATCTAACCCTACCCCTGACCCTTCCCCTAACCACCCGACTACACCATACGCATCTGTTGGCAAGCCGCAGATAGATACTTGTTTAACTAATTCCCGCTTGAGACTTCCTGTATGGACTGGATGCATGGCGGCGTCCTTGTCGGTCATTGTAACTGCAGTAAGGTACTCTTTGTTTTCTCAGTGATGCCACCTATCGACAGCTAAACTAGCATCCATCTTGTATCCTACCTGTACTGTGATTTCTTCCAGCCAGTAAAAGACAGTCTTATCTTGACTCTTGTCTTCTCTTTTGTTCTGTCCTTCCCTCTCTTTCTTTTACTCTCTTGTTTCACTGCCGTTCCTTTGCCGAATCCACCATGGTGCGCATTTAAAACCCGCTGTGTTCATATCCGTTTGCAAGTATGAGACGCAGTGCGCAACCAATAGTCGGCTGCATCGTCATGGCTGCGTCCTGGATGCAAAAGTTACAGTCGTCCTAAAAATGATTCATACCCTCCAATTAAAGAAAATGCTAAATTCACCGTAGTTATTCAAATAACAAGAAACTAATGATAAATAAGAATTCACAAAAATACAATTAAGTGAATTGAAATATTATATTATATTGAAATAGAAGTCTTTTTGAACATTAGAGAAAACACCTGATTGCACTTTTCCACTGAGCCGGGTCGGAGCCGGAGCATAAGAAAAACCAGTTCTTTGGCTTTCCACCACCTAAGCAGTGGCTCCTGGCTCCTAAGTTTGAGACTTGGCACCACTTTGTTGCTGGGCCAGAGTGAAGAACCAGTTCACGTAGCATTGTGAACTGGTCGGGGGCGGGGTTACCAGGCCAACACAGGAGTGTTTCCAGCCAGCGGAGCAACGGATTAAAAAATAAACTGGTCCAAGGAGGAGACCCGATGTTTCAGACTCGGAGAGGCCCACATAACATTATTTTTTTAAAAATCATCCACTATTTGGTTTTAGCTGTGCTCATCTTTTTTTTAATCACATAAGCAGCAACAAAAAAAAATCTCCCTCACTTGCTGGAAGCCGGTGACGCAGCTGGTGCCAGATAACCTCACTAAAGACATAAATGAAATTCATATTCTTACCTGCAACTTTCTTACACCCATAAAATCGTATCCATGACATATCCTGTAAAACACGAGTAACACGACCTGTATGCGCAAAATTAATGTTGGTGAGGCATCAAAATGAGTCAGAAAGGCACGTTTTTAAGGTAGAAAAGTTAGATTGTGGGTCTTAAAGTTAAAATAATAATGTGATTAATGGCTGATAGTTTATGCCAACTGGTTTGTTAATTATTTTCCCATCAATGTCAAAGAAATAACAAAAAAAAAACGTATTTAAACTATTTTAAAGTATGTCAGTCTTTTAATTCAACTCAATGTAATTATACAAATGTCTAAAATAATCACATAAAAAGAAAAAAAAAAGCTTTAAGGGCACACCAGATAAATATTGTCCATTCCCATTAGCTGAGTTTATGTTACGTGTGTGCATCCCTGCTTGCGGTGCTTCTTATGAACGAGTCTGGCTGATAAGTGAAATCAAACAGCAAATGGTAAAGAATAAAAATAAAGAGCAGCTTACGGTTTCTGCCAGTGGGGAGACAATGAGCACATGGTCCACTTCCTTCACCCGCTCTGCAAGCCATCGCATTGGCCCCAGCTCTGCGATCTTCCCCTGTTGCCACATGTCGATGGCGACCGTGCAGCCACAGTGCAGCTGCAAGAACTCGGCCAGTGCCACCACCGCTGCCTGGAAGGCTGAATTCACAGCAGGGTAAACCACAAGCACGGACACCGGAGCCGTGGGATTTGCAAACAGGTTCTCGAAACCCAAAGATGAAGCAGTTTTGGGTCCCCAAATTCTATCTGAGGGCAAAAACAACAACAAACAAACAAAATATATGAAGGAAGGTGAACATCAAGCTTGAGTAGTTTTTTTTTTATCCACATCTGAAGTGTAGGAGCAGAACAAGCTAACATGGTAGTAAAAGTTAGGCGCCTTTGCAGAGTAGCAGAAAATAGGGATGGGCACATCGATACCCTGGAGTCGATACTTCGATACCAGCCAGAGAAAATATTGGATTTGATACTTTTACTTTTTTTTAGCATGGAGATACCACTGCACAGATACTAAACATGCAATTAGTTCACACATCTGAGAGTTTAGGCAAAGAAATGATGTGTGAACGCAGCCAGAGGTGATGGTGGCAGCCTATCAGATGTCATGATGATGCCGCTACTGCTAGTGATGATGATGATGATGTTTTCTTTATTTCAGTGGTTTAATGCAGATTATTGCATATTAAACTTTGGTAGATTTATATTACTTTTACATTTTATATTTGACCATTTTCCACAGAATGAATTGAAATAATCCTAACCCGTACTTAAGTTATTTGATAATTAAAAGATGTTTTTAATCTTATTTTTGTTCAATTTACTTATCAATATAATTTATGAAATTCAATTTAATTGAAAAAAATTCTTTAATTATCCCAGAGGGGAAATTGCAAAATGTTGTAATATTATGTTATTATTAATATTATCATATTATTATTGCTTTGAAGACATTTCTTTCCTGTAATTCTATTCTCAGGTTTTACTTATATTTAATATCACCCTTACATTCATGATATTTATGCAAATTGTACAATCATGTGACTTTCTTTTAAGGGATAAAAAGTATCGGTAACATTGAAAAAGTACTAACAGGAAAAATGTTGGTATCGCCCATCCCTTCTGTAGCAAACGGTTTGATGCAAATGAACTCGGAGCTATTTTAAAAGTCAAAACATTTACAGTCAAATGAATCAGGATAAATGACACTGGTGGGTAAGGGCTGTGAAACTGATAACTGAAAGAAGACTGAGTTCTCACACAGCTTCTGCAGGTTTGGTTCCTGTGTGGTTCTCACATTAAATGTACATTTAAAAAGTGATATTTACAGATCAGATAACAGGAGCTCAGGATCATCAAAGCGGCCAGTCCTCCAAAGATGATAAGTGTGTTGTTGTTACTTGTCAGGTCTGCAAACACAAACGTAGGCACACTTATGACATGCATTCTTTGTTTCGTGTTTGTTTTTATTTTTCTCAGCTGAAATGACATTTGAAATATATGATGCAACAAGTCTTACATGAAGACATGGGCTCAGGAGGGGCTGTAACCGAAGGAAAAACATCTGAAAGAACATTCAATTTAGACTGTGAACATATACATCGTGAAGTATTTGTGATATCATTTATAGTACATTTGTACTTACCCTCCATATCTGCTTTTGTGGTGCTAATTTCTTCTCATTATTATTTTCTTTTTTCTTTCTTTTTTTTTATCAATAGCAATTAGCAAATACTGCCGACTTTCAACCATTTTAATCCATTTTAAATCAGGATACAGTTGTTAGAGATAAAAAATCAAATAAAATCCAAGATTTTTTTTTAGGTTCGAAAAATTTTGTTGCACTTTAATCCTGTAATTCTGTATTATCTCAACATATCAAACGATAATACGTCACATTGGATGCAGTCACTCTTCTTTGTTGTAGGTGTACAGTACAGTAGGTATCTTCCCATTTTTCACTAACAGGAACATTGCACTTGAGCGACCTAAACTAAAGCAATATCTGCACAGCACAGAAAAATTCACTAATCACAATCACACAAGTCCAACCCATTCCCAGTCACACACACAAAGTCAAACTATTAAAGCTTCCAACATTACACATCCAGATCAATCCTCCATCTCCCACATAGAGAAAATAAAGTAAGTTTATATTTCCAGGATTTTATAAAAAAATGTACATATAGAACTTACTCACCCGCAGCTGTTTGAGCAGACGCCGCTGTGATATATTCAGCTAAAAAGAGAAGAAGGTTTACTAACTTGTGATAAATAAATCATACTGTTATTGCTATGAAACAACAGTTTAATGATGGTATTGAAGAGACATTAACAAATACTTTTGGCAGGATCATTTAAATATTGGAAACATGGGTAACCTCCACATCCCGATACAGGCGGGATAAAGTTGCTCGGGGCATTCCCATGCCTATCGCACCTCCCTTGTATCTCTAGGCTATCCCGGGCACTTTTTAAAGAGCAATAACGCAATATTTCCACCCCCATTCTATCACCCACCATCCAATTTCACAACAGAAATCTATGTAAAATTTCCATGTAATATATATATCTACCTGCTAATTATTGACAGATGATGCTCCACCCCGGCTCCACTCTCGACACGGACCATAATCCTTCTCTTCGTCTTGTTCCCCCCCATGCGCCCCCCCCCCCCCAATCCCCCAAAATTCACCCAAACTTATCACAATATCTTTTTATAAATTTTTCTTTTTATTTTTTATTTTTTTTTGATTCAGGCCCAGCACCTCCCCTTCTCCCCCCACGCCCTCCCTCTGAGCAGCATCCCATCTCCTCTACCTCATATCCCCTTCCCCATCCCCTTTCCCCCCTCCTCTTACTCCATCTATCTACTATCCTCTTTATTTATTTTTTATTATTTTTTTTTATTATTCAATTTACAAAATCACCTATACATACACATAGAAACACCAATATTCTGTTCTTTTTCTCTTTTTCCACTACCTCCCTTCCCCCTCCTTTTTCCCCTATTCCTCACCTTTCCCTCCCTCTCCTTTTTTTTATATAATTATATTGAAAATATATAATTTATATGCCTAATCTATTAACTCCCTTTTCTTCTTTTTTTTTTTTTTTTTTTTATTTTACTCTCTAATTTTTTCTTTTTATTTTTTTTTTTTTTTTTTTTTTTTTTTCTTTATATCTTACATCTCTCTTTCATCTTTATCTTTCTTTTTCTTTTCCCATTCTCCCCTCCTCCTTTCCCCTCTCCCCGAGGCAGCGCACGACCTCCCCCCTTATTTCCCCCTTTCTTTTTCCCCCTGTTACAGTTTCCGCGTCTTATTTTTTTACCCCCCCCCCCAACCCTAAAATGACCCCCCCCCCTTTTTTTTTTTAGGAAAAAAATTTATTCCACTTTTTTTGTTTTTTCTAATTAAGCCCACATGTTTTATGTTGGGCTTTTTTTAAAGCAACTTCAAAGTTGCAAATAAAAAATAGAAAAGAAAAACACTTTACTTGAGTTATAGTCTTGGATCTCTATGCTGGTTAGCATGGGAACAGCATCAATGCCATACAGAGGTTGTGGAAGATTGAAAGCGTGTACGCTGTAGTATCCACTGCTTACCGGTACTGAATAATAAAACCATTCCTAAAATTGAAGTTGATGCAAACTTAAAGTTAATGAGATGAATATAAAGTTAAAAACATATTAAAGCCATTGAGTCAAGAGTCAAATAGTAATAATGATAATAAAACAAAAGAAAAAATGGAAATCATTTCTAGTTAAGACCCTCTTCTTCATACCTGTTGTAACCCAGTGAGGTTAGTATCTGCCAAAGGAGGGCTGTATTCACAGATGATGGTTGATTCACCTATAATATCGATCCAAGTACCTGTTAGGTATTCTATACTAGCTGTGGAGAAAGAAGGCAAGAATGTTAATGGAGATTAAAACGTCTGCCTGTCAGCATTGACTATTAGATAATACACAGGTCTGCCACAGCTATTTTTCCAGATAACAAGACGCATCAGTCATAAAATGCGTCATGAAGAGGAAAAAAAACATGTATAAGTCTCACTCAACTATAAGTTGCATTTATTTAGAAATTCATTTAAGAAAATGTAAGAACAGAGATTTAATTTGGAAAAACAAGTTATTCTTCTACACCAGTGATTCTTAACCACGGGGTCCAAGTTCGGGCCTTGAGCACCACCTAGAGGGCCGATGAAAACTTTTCCTTTCCACACGTGGGCTGCGAGGGCCGTATATTCTAACTGTTTTTATGACTGAATGAGTTGCACTGTAGCCTCCCCCATCTGGTGGCGGTAATTTGTCAGAGTGCAACAAACAAGCAGAAGAAGACTCTCAACTAGCCGCTAGCCTGTAGCAAACGTTGTAAAGAAGAATTAAAGACGATCCGCTTTCCCCTTTCCCGTTTCCCGGGATGGAAAAATTTTAAACTTCCTCTTCTGGGCCAGGAAAATCGCTCCATCCTTAAAGGCTCGATATTGTGCTAAGTTCTCCTGTGTTTTATTCACAAAAACTGATTATTTGGTTCAAAAGGGGGAAAAAAAAAGGTAAATTAGGTTAAGATTAATAATAAATTTTTTAAAATATGTCTCCCTAAAAGCCTAAGAAGACTTATTTTGTTTTTTACTAATTTCACGTCTTCAATTCAATGCTACTTACAAAAACCTCATACTTCTGTTTTTTCATTAATCAGTAATCACTCCCATTCAACAAACTGAAGTGCTCCTCTAAGTTCTAAAAATTTGCCGGAGGACCGAACTTATAATAAAACACACATTTGTTCGTATCATTCATTTACACAGTCGTGAGCGGGGCGGCTCGGTGGGGAGGCTGCCAATGATCGTAGGTCGCCATGTTTTTGCGTTCGGTGAGAAGCGTGACAGTAAAACACAGAAACTCACCGGACACACCGGAGTTTTCAGCTCAGTTCGAGGTAATGCCTTTGAAAAGTCACCGCGCTGCAGTGGGGAGAAGCTAGCGTCTTACTGACGCTAGGTTCACGTGCAGTCGGGCAGACGGCCGTTGGTAACAAACCAGATGTCATTTTAATCAATAGAAGCCGAGCGAAAGACGGTAAAACATGGGTCAGGTTGAAAACAATACGACATCGCCATGACAACCGAACAGATGTGGACTGATGTCACTGTAACTGACGGACCACGTCTTCACATAGAGGCTGGTGATAACTTTATATGCATCGGATGTCGTCGGTCTGCCCGGTTTCACGCGAATGAAGCATGAAAAGTACGAGGGAGCTGCTCCCGATTACACAATGTCCCTTTAAAGGGACTAGAGGCAGGAATTTAAAAAACAAACAAACATGCATGTCCATTTTTTTTTAACACTAATGGGTGATGAAGCGCTAAATACCAAAAAGAACGTTTCCACCCACGTTTCTCTCCATTGCCTTGAACAGGCTGTGTGCTGCAAAATGCGCTGCGATTTGGTGGCTGAATTTCCCGCGCTGCCCTGCAGACGTGACGTCAAATGATGCTACAGTTTTGATACAGGAAGAAGACGGTCGCTGTAAATTTAAACACTGTAAGCGATAGTTATGGATTCTTCTGCCGTCAGCAAACGATCCAGATCAACTGAAAGACACTAAAAAGTGGAACTACGAAGAAAAAGGTTAGTAAACAACATAATAGCTTCAGTTTGTGCTCCCGTGACGGCTTGGCTCGTGGCTGCAGTTACCTGAAGCGCCAGTCGTGAGTTTCGTTTCTTAATCTTGCCTCTAGTCCCTTTAATGCAGCCAGACACACATATTTTGCATTTTAGCTTTTTAAACCACCGATTACAATTGAAAGGAGGAGATGAATGACAACAAAGTTAAAATGCCGGTAGGGTCGAGTTTTGATTTGGTCACTGCCGCTTGTTGGGTGAGTAGCACTCATGTCACATCCGGCACGGCCTGGATTGTGTTCACAACGCACCCGAGTGCGGGTGGCCCGGGTCCTGGGCTACCTCTCGACCCGGGCCTGGCCTGTTTGCTTTCACATGGAAAAAATATGTGGTCAAACGTTTATTTATTTATCTATTTACCATGGGGCGTTTCTCCTATATCACATTGTTTATGATCTATTAACATGGGTTTTGGTGATGCAGAACTTTTGTGAAAAAATGTAAATATAAGGTATCACATTATGTCTTTAACATACAGACACTGGTAAATAAACCCTCTATGGAATAAAGAACAAGGTGTTGGTAAGATTAAACTGCACCGGGGA
Source organism: Atherinomorus stipes (assembly GCA_023101725.1). Classification (NCBI taxonomy): domain Eukaryota; kingdom Metazoa; phylum Chordata; class Actinopteri; order Atheriniformes; family Atherinidae; genus Atherinomorus; species Atherinomorus stipes. The sequence continues at coordinate 715,526 of JALJCO010007652.1, read as the reverse complement.
AACTAACTTAAAAGTCTAATTCAGAAACATCAATAACTTGTCTCTTACCATCGATTTTGATTGCCCAGCTTATTTTCAGCATGGTAGTTTTTTCTTCTTTCACCTCCTCCACTTTCAAGCCTCCAAGCATTGATGGGGAGTTTTTGCGTACTGGGGGGAAATCTGGAACAACAGTGGAGCAGAGCATCATCTTTATGATGTTTACTTATAAATAAATGAACAACTACAGACTGATTTTCAATCTTCCATTTTTAAGTAAAATAATTGAAAAAGCCGTTTTTCATCAGCTAAATGACTTTTTGAAGACAAAACTGCTCTGATGTCTTTGAGTCCAGTTTTAGACGGCACCACTGAAACTGCTCTGAGCAAAGTCGTTAATAATAATAATAATAATAATGGGTTAGATTTATACTGCGCTTTTTATTGCAGGGCACTCAAAGCGCTCACAGTAGGTTCATTATTCTTTCACTCCTCAGTCATACTTGGTGATGGTAAACTACGTTTGTAGCCACAGCTGCCCTGGGGCAAACTGATTGTCATTAATGACATATGTCTGAATACAGAAGCTGGAAAAATGTCAGTATTGGTCTAACTGGATCTCAGTGCTGCATTTGATACAGCTGACCACTACATTATCCAATGAATGGAGAACTTGGATCCACTGGCACTGGGCAAATTGAAAACAGACTTTAGAACGGTAATTTGTCAAAGCAACTTACATCTAGCAAACGTTTTGATTTTTCACATTCTTTTTTTTTTCATTATAAATTTTTCTTCATTTTTAAATTTATTTTTTGAACACATATTTTTATTATTAGCATTATTTTTGGTTTTTTTTTTTAATAGGTATTTGTCTGGCATGGCATCAAAATCATCAGAAAGTCACTCAAAAAAAGCAAAGAAATATATTAAAAAAAAATTTTATAAAACAACATAAGAAAATTACAAAAACAAAACAAGATTTTCAAATTTTAGATAATATTTTAAAACACAAACTTCATAACATTTTTAACCTTTTTTATTAACGATTTTTTAAATTTATAATTTTTTAGTTAAAACAAAAACCTTCATCTAGCAACAAAAAGTGCTTCTGAGTTCCCCGGTTCCATCCTGGGCCTCTTCTCTTTAATTTACATCTCCCACTGCCAGAAAAAAGCAACAATAAGTTGTCACAGTGACACAGATACACACAGCAATATATACAATGTCACCTGAGACTAGGCCCTGACAGGCCCTGAAAACACTAAAGACTCAGACTGATGTGCCTCAACTTCTCACAAACAAAAAATTTTCTTTTAGTCAAAAGAAACAACTGCAGGTCACCACAAACTTCAGTCACACACAAAAACCACCGACCAGGCCAGAATCTGCCAATATGACCAGCTAACTAGCAAAACACATAACAATCACAAACACCAAACCTAAAACATCTCCGGAAAAAATCTGAATCTAGCAGGACCTGAAAAACACCATCATCTCTTCTCCTACATTAACAGGCTACTGCACCAAAAAAACAGTAAGCCATTCAAAACCCAGGCGATTTATCACAGAAAAATGACCACATCAGTCCAGTCAGGTCCGCAGACTGCTCCTCCATCAAGAAAGACTTAAAGTCCTCTCTGTCAAAAGCTCTAATGTTAGTCCAAACACATCAGTGACCTCCAGACCACAGACCCCAACATCTGACCGGCTTTTATCATTCCCAAGCAGAACCAACATGGGAAGCTGCGTTCACCACCCCACTCTAACAACTCCGCCCAATAGGGGAGGTGGCCAGTGGAGCGCGTGGCTTCCGAGGACCCGGTTCGAGTCCCGACCGCCAGTTAAACACTTGACCCTAGCAAGGTCCTAACCCTCCAAATCTCCCGCCTAAGTAGCAGCCCTCTCTCTCTAACCAACAAATGGGAAATGCAGAGCAACCTCGACAACAAGAAACAAAAAAAAAAAAAAAAAAAAAGATCAGCTGAAACACTCATTTATTACTCCAGGTAAAGACCCCCCTCCAGCTCATCGATTTTCAGAAGTTCAAATCTTCCCATTTCTTTTACTTTTTTTCTCTTATTATTTACTTTTTAATTTTTTTCCCTCCCCCCTAATGCTTTTAATGTCTTTTGTAAAGTACTCTGAATCGTCTTGTACACGAAATGTCTTATTCAAATAAAAAACCTTGCCTTACCTGATTTTTCAGTAGTAGTGGTAGTAGTAGTAGTTAAACTAAATAATAATAAAACTTTGCTGATATAACAAAATAAATTACAAAGTGCTTTAGAATGAAAAGATATATAAAACATACAGTCTAAGCCACAGAAAAAAATATTCTTAAGGCAAATACAAAAAAGTCTAAATAAAGCCATACGTTTCTTAAAGGGACATTGTGTAATCAGCGCCCCTCCTTTCTCTCTCCCCCCCCCCCCTCCCCTGCTGCCCGACTACCACCCCCCGGCTGCATTCCCCCACCGCTTCCTCGCCATACCACAACCTCTCCACACGGAACCAGCGCAGGGCCCCCCCCCCGGTGACTTTCACAACCTCGAACAGCAAAACCCGCCGGTGAGTTTCGTTTCCCCCCCCCCCGCAAACGGCGACGACGCACCCCAGCCCCCCCCGCATGATTACGAACGGCAAATTTAGAACTTAGAGGAGCACCAGTGTTGGGAGTGAACTGACACCTTCCACACACCAGGCCCCTTAAGGAGATTTTAAAGAAAATCTCCAGATACAGAGCCATTTTCTTTGTTTTAATTTGTTTTATTATTAAAATCAAAGTGTTAATCGGGTAGCTTACTGAAAATCAACTGTATGTGATATCGGACCATCTTTATTTTTATTTTCACATTTTATTTGTTCAAATAGGGGGCAGGCAAATACAAGATTTTTTTTCTTCTTGCTGTTCCTTTCTAATCATGGAGGTGTTGATTTGAAATTGTATGTTTATATTATATTCATATTTTAGATTTTTGTATTTTTGGTTTATGTGCTTGTGTTTTTATTCTGTTTTTATTTCTGATTTATTCTTTTATTCTGCACAGCACTTTGGTCAACTGAGGTTGTTTTTAAATATGCTCTATAAATAAATGTGACTTGACTTGACTTGAAAATGTAGAGTGCATTTATGTACAAATTATGTTGTCCACCTTCATGAAAGGAACGAATAAATAAATAAACCTTGGAGTTGCATTTTGTATGAGATATTCAATTCAATTAGCTCTATTTATATACTACCAGTTCACAAGAAAATTCATCTTAGGATGAGAAGTAAATAAGACCAATAGGTCCAGTTAGAAACAATCCATGTTAATTAAATAATAATCCAAGCTGGACTTAATTCTTGACACATTCATGGTACATCTTATAACAGGACTTCAAAAAGAAGTAAATGACATAAAGACATCCCCCGGATTTAAGTCGCTGGACCTAGTAGAAAAAATGGAAATAAAGCATTTTAGAGCCATACTGAAGCTGATATGGTTCTTCAGATGGCTGACTTTAGTCATACGGAGGTCAAAATAGCCTCAGTCGAATGGTCATTGATGCAGGTTTAGTGCTGTGAGAGGAGAGGAAACTAGACTGAAATGTGAAAAAGTCACCATGTCTTCCTTGACCTTTTGCATTTTCATAGATGCCTTTTCTGAGTTTGATTATGCCGGAGTTTGTTGACTTTGTTGTAACTCAACAAATAAATCTTTAGAAATGAAACTAGTGCCATTAAAATCTTAAGTGTCAGATTGAGACTGTATGAGCCAGACAAAAATTAACGACGCTGAAGTTAGCTTCCGATTCGCTATGTGTAAAGGGCGATTCCACTGAATTTGCGAGAATACAGACTATATTAAAACAGGCCCTGATCTAAAACTACAACACTTAGACTCTTCAAACCTGGACTTAATTATTCTATACAGTCTACAGAATGATCAAAACACCATTTCTGATTTGTGAAACCTTTATTCTATTAGTGAAAATGCAAATTAGGCTCATCTTATTACTTTTTTTGCATCTAGACCACATTAGACCTGGTCCCGATCAAAAACTACAAAACGTATACTCATCAAACCTGGACTAAATTATTCTACAGAGATTACAGATTCATAAAAACACCATGTTTCTTCAAACCTGATCTCAAATGTTCTTCAGAGGTTGTAGATTAATTCAAGCACAGTTTTTGATTTGTGAAACCTTTTTCTGATTTGTGAAAATGAATGTTCGTGACAGTTACCCTGTTTTTGACCTCATGCTATGCGCAGTGCGCACGCGCTACTTGCGGTGCAGGGCCGAAAAGTGGGCTCCCTCTAAAGCCCACATGTATTTCTAATCCAAATGGTGGGGACTCGAGTGGATCCAAAGTTGCGAGGATTAACCGCACATCCACCTATAACCATGCGGGTCCTTGCAGCACCTTCTGGATGAAGTCAATAACTTTGCCAATGTCCGCATACTTTACGTTTACGTCTCAATCCGTATGCTTTCAGCACCCGAATTAAGTGTCTCTTGCTAATTACCACCCGGTGTTTGTTTGCAAGAGATCGCAGGATATCATTAAAGTTCATCCCAAGGTTGAAATAATATGAAATCAAGTCTATATTATCTACTTATACAACTCATACTATCTCGTTCCCTCAAATTAATAACTCGTGGCAAAGACTTAGTAATGCATGACCACGAGTTGACATCTTGTGAACATTTTTTCTGTCCATGTCACCAGACGTAAATTCATATGTTGTAACCACAATTATTATTTTATTTTAACAAATTCTTTCCCTTTTACCAACAATGTCAAACATCAGGTTCTTCTACCACAAAAAAAGAGAAAAGAACAGAAAAAAGGTCAGAACAAAACAATACAAAATATTAATGGAGTATGACACTGTTATCACTTCCCAGAATTGAAATGCTGTTCTTAAAAAATTCAAATGAATTTGAATATTACGTTTTTTTTTTGGCCGTGATAATTTGTCTAACAACATAAGGTAAAATGGTATGAATCAAAACATTAAAATGTGCAAGAAATGTATCCAATAAAGAATGCTTAATTCCAAAAATGAAGAGAATAAATATTTTATATGTTGGTCAAATGTGGGTTCCACAAATTTAATGGTTTCACAATTTAAACAAGGCAAATCAGAAGCTGTGAATTAGAAGATACCTCTTGTTTTCAATTTCACGGATAGAAAAAACATTTCCCAAAACAGTCATGGTGCTTTTATAAGTTTGTAGACTCTGTCGAATAGTCCAGATGTAAAGATTCTAAGTATTGTAGTATTTGATCAGGTACAGGTCTGATGTGGTATAGATGCTATAAAACTTGCAAAACAAGGGTAATTTGAATTTTTACAAATAGAATAAGCTTTCACAAATAGGAGATGGTATTTTTTTTTTTTTTATAAATCAATAGACTGTAGATTATTTCAGTCCAGGTTTGAAGAATGCAAGTATTGTGGTTTTTGATTGGGACCAGGTCTAATGTGGTCTAGATACAAAAAAGACCGGAAAATGACCCTATTTTACATTTTCACAAATCAGAGAAAGGTTTCACAAATCAGAAACTGTGCTTGAATTAATCTACAGCCTCTTTAAAACATTTAAGACCAGGTTTGAAGAGTGTACAGTAAGTATTGTGGTTTTTGATTGGGACCATGTCTAATGTGGTCTAGATGCTAAAAAAGTAATGAAAATAGATCATTTTTCATTTTCACAATTCAGGAAAAGGTTTCACAAATCAAAAACTGTGCTTGAATTAATCTATAACCTCTTTACAACATTTGAGACCAGGTTTGAAGATTGTAAGTATTGTGGTTTTTAGTCGGGACCAGGTCTAATGTGGTCTAGATGCAAAAAAAGTAATAAGATGAGCCTAATTTGCATTTTCACAAATAGAATAAAGGTTTCACAAATCAGAAATTGTGTTTTGATCATTCTGTGGACTGTATAGAATAATTAAGTCCAGGTTTGAAGAGTCTAAGTGTTGTAGTTTTAGATCAGGAACTGTTTTAATATAGTCTGTATTCTCGCAAATTTAGTGGAATCGCCCTTTACACATATAGCGAATAGGAAGCTAACTTCAGCATCGTCAAAAATTAAGGAAACAGTGTGAACTCAAGTAAACTTAATACAATTACAAGCTCCCCCAAAAATCCTCAAAATTCATTGTTCAAAATACAGTCTACTAACAAAAATACACATTTCTAATTCATCAAATACGCTCTGTTTTAAGTCATATTTCATAGTAAAAGGATAAACATGAGATGAACTTACCACCTTCATTTTCTTTACACTTAATACTCTGCAAGAAATTTCAGAAATAAGCCGATCAGATACTGTGATATTATTTTACTGAATCCAAATAAAAATCAAGTCAATATCTTACAATTTGATGTGATGCTATCCGAGGCACGACAAAACAGAGGAACAAAATTGTAAATTCCCGCATCATCAGTTGCCACTTGGTCTAAAACTGAAAAGGAAAATATAATTGAAGAAGAAAACCAGGCAAAATGCTGACTATGTTATCAGAAGACCCTCAGCAGCAGTGTTTTATCGGAGATTAAGCCCCGCCCACTGGCTGCTCCCACGTCTGGCTCTCTGGTTGCGGAAAAGAAGGTAAGCTCCGCTATTTCTGCGGCTAAATTCAGCAGTTCTCATGCCGACCTTAATATAGACCTGCAGCAAATTCTGTAGGCACAACCTCTGCTTAATTAAATATACTTTGCGAGATCATGTTCAGCCAGTTTTGTGCCTTTCATAAAGTCCAGACGACCGCGCACTGAAATATTTTATAGTTGGGAAGTTGAACAGAAAATCTAAACTAATGTCAAATGGAACCTCAAAAGCGCTGTCACCAACAACTTATGCGTCCTTTAGAGCGTCTGAAACGGTCGAAATATATTTAAGTCATGCAAATGGACTCGTATCGACCATATACTGTTAACGGCAGACAGATAAGGTTACGAAAATAGCCTCCCGTCGTAAACATTTACTGGAAAACACCCCACAAGACAGTTTGAACGCTTGAGAAACTTGCAGATAGTCGTTTCACCTTTAAGTTGCATTTGGAATTACTTGTTGACATTTTAGACTATTGTGAATTTAGTTTGACACTAAAACCAGAAGAGAGTTGTTTACAGAAATGACCTACTTTCTTACTCAGCTACAACCTCGTTGAGTTCAGTCCTAAAGGCCTTCAACGATGTTGCCAAATTACGCAAGAAAAACCAGCAAAACGATCAATAAACGACCACATAATGAGCTTCTTAACCTTTGACAAAAAGCAACCATGCAAGGGTTAACCACTTGTTAAGCGCAACAATCTTTCTTTGCATCCAGGAGTTTGTAGTAGAGGATGCATTTGCATCCTCGGTATTAATAAAAAAAAAGTAGCAATTCTACCCTGCAAAAAGTTAAGTAGAGTTACTACAAACGCCTACTCCTAATTGATTTCATATTGCAAGCAAAATGGAAGTGTGTATAATAATTCCTTGAAATGTGTGCAATCATAAGTTGTAGCCTAAATCCAGGATGTAAGGCGAAAACAGAGTTGGTAAATTTATAAGAACTTGGAAGTCAACATTTAGTTTAACCACCTTTAATCTTCAACACTGTCTTCGACAAGCCTTCTTACAATTTCTTCAAGAATGAAACTCAGAGTTTCTTGAAAGATGTTTTAAAGCTCTTCTCTTGATATCTGTTCACTGTCAAGATTTTTCCTAAAGTTCCTAAGATACCTTTTTAATTAGGTTATGTGCTAAGTTGTGTATAATTCGTCTAAACTGACTTATATCTTTAAGTTCGGTGCCTTTTTATGCTGGAGTGAGTTATACAGTTAGGTCAATGTTGTGTGATTTTTTTAGTACAAGATAGAAATATATGGGGAACAGTCCCAAATAAGCACATTTACAATAAATACAAAACCCAAAATACTCCAGTGTGTAAATGCAAATTACCTGGGGGTTGACATGGCAACGCCCCCTCAAAATAAACATTCATGAGAGCAGACAGGTTACTGCAGGCCTAGTAATCTTTTATATAACGCACCCATACTTGCAAAATCACAAACCTTTTCATGTTCACAACATTATATCATGCCCTTCTCAAGATAAGTCTAGAATGAAACCAATACTTCATGAGTAACAGAAACACAAATTATGACCAAACCACAACAAACAATTGAGGCTTGAAGTTGCTTGTAATTAGTCATTAAAGGTGCAGTGTGTAACAAAATCAAAGGTCAATGGCAGAAAAATGTAATGTATTATTTAAACCTCTCTTCCTATTGATGTGTAATCGCTTCATTAGCATAGTTGTTTTAGGTTTATTTTCTTAGAATGAGTCATTTATTTCTACTTGCTGGGGGTCCCCATACATGAAGGCTGCCATATTTGTGCCACTATTTTTACTACAGTAAATGGACATCGTAGTGTGAAGTAAGAACTCTCTGAACTTTAAAACTGCTGTACCAGCTTTGTTTAATGGGAGTTAGAGAACTGTTTACGATCAGTAATGCCTTACAAGTAGGGATGGACAATATATCAGCATTAGTATCGGTATCGGCCAATGCTAGCCCTTTTTTCCAATATCGGCATCAATCCGATGTGTAAAATTGTCCGATGTTAACAACCGATATTTATTTCCGTTTTATTATTGTTTGTGTATGTGTCGGGAGGAGGGGGTAGTCATGTGTATTTGTTTGGGCATGTGACGATTGCATTGATGCAGCTGGTAAAGCCCCAGTTACGTTGTTTGTCGACCGCCACTAAAAACACCAAGAAGACGTTATGTGTACGGCACAGCATTGTGGGATATTCAACTTGATGGAGAAGCAATGTCGGCTGTGTGGTCCTTTTTTGCGGTGTTGAAAGAAGATACTCGAAAAGCAGTATGCAATACTTGCAATGCCGATATAATATCCATCCCTACTTTTAAAGAATTTATACAAAAAACTGCACAATTTTACCATTTTTTAGGAGAAAGATAAAGCACTGCATATCTATCTATCTATATCTATCTATTCTGGGGACAGAGGGAAAACAGTAAAATAGCACCTTAAAAATGTCTTAAAAAATGTTGAAAAAATGCTTTAATGAATGTGAAATTTTAGACAGACTTGAGAAATTTTGTACCATTCCTACTGGTTATTAAAACATTTATATACATTTATATTTTTTCCGTAAAATTCATCAGGGACGCAAAAAGGCCCAAAATCAAATAGACACCTATGTATTGCATGATTTGCATATTTAGCCAAACAGTACATATATATATATATATATATATATAATGTATGTATTAGGGCTGGGAAAAAAATCGAATAGATACACTAAAATATTGCGATATTTTCATATGCTGATATCATATTTATATGTAAAAATGTGTTATCGATCTATTTTACTAATGAAATCTCGCGAGATTTCGTGACTGAACAACGAAATCTTGCGGGTTTTCGTGAGATCTCGCAAGATTTCACCGTTATCTTCTATTTCGTTGGTAAAATAGATCAATATTTCCTTTTTAAATCTCTATATGAATTCTGCATATGAAAATATTGCGATATTTCAGTGTATCAATTTTTTTCCCAACCCTAATATATATATATATATATATATATATATATATATATATATATATATATATATATATATATATATATATATGTGTGTGTGTGTGTGTGTATAATATTTTTTACCTTCAGGAATATCAGATTAATCAGTTTCAGATTAATTTCCACCTTTTCTTTGTGATTTTCAGTTAACTTTCCCAGAATGCTGCTTTTGGCCAAGCTTGGCCAAGTTGGAGTCCAAAGGTTTGTCACAGGGACTCGAGGGACATTTATTAAGGATGGCAGGTGCGTCTTTACCTGTTTGCCAAAATGTCCCTTCACCCCCAAGACAAGACTGGTGGGCCCTTTGTTTCCCTGCTCTTCCTCCGACCAGTGCAGACACCTGACTGTGTCAGCGTCTCATCGGAGTCAGAAAACGCCTTCCTACAGCTACGTGGTTGTTGGAGCAGGCTCAGCGGGCTGTGTCCTTGCCAACCGCCTCACAGAGGATGCTCACGAGTCTGTGCTGCTGCTGGAGGCGGGGCCGAAGGACATGTTGCTGGGCAGTTTGAGACTGTCGTGGAAGATCCACATGCCAGCTGCGCTGACCTACAACCTCTGTGATAACAAGTATAGTAATCAAATAATCTACTTTTCTTCCACTGTGTTGAAAATTTGAACATATTAATGTTATTCAGACCTCATAATCTGACAATGTTCCTTACATTGTTTTTTTGTCATGCCATGCTTGTTTTCACTCTCCAGGTATAACTGGTACTACCACACTTTACCTCAGGCCCACATGGACAATCGGGTGATGTACTGGCCGAGGGGTCGTGTTTGGGGAGGGTCCTCCTCACTCAACGCTATGGTGTACATCCGCGGTCATGCTGAAGACTACAACCGTTGGCAGAGGGAGGGCGCAGAGGGCTGGGATTATGAGCACTGTCTGCCTTACTTCAGGAAAGCTCAGTGCCATGAACTTGGGGAGGACAGGTACTTTACCTAATTACATTAGGGGTGTTTTGCATTTTCGTTTTTTAAATATAACTAATATGCTTGAAAATTTTCCTTTTTAATGTATCACATGAGAACTTTGATTAATGAGAAAGAAACTGGGAAACCAGGAAGTACAAGCCTAGTGGTTAATGCTGCAGGCTTTGGTCCTGAACACCCAGGTTCAAGTCCCTGTGAACCACTATGAGCCCTTTAGCAAGTTCCTTAAAGCAATCCTTACCGATGTTGCATTGTTGCACTATTTTTTAATAGGGTAAAATGCTATGAATGAGGTAATGTGACTGTGACTGTTAAACTTATAGAATGTCCATAGATGTCCACATGTCCATAAAAACACGTATGTCAGGGGCGGTTTCGGCTTTTGGTTTCCTAAACAGGTCTCCCTTGTTAAAGACGCTGCATCTCAATGGGACTTACCTATGTAAATAAAGTTTAAATAAAAATTAAATATAGCTACTTTTATTAGTAAACTGATAACTTTCACTATTCAAATGCTTTGAATTTGAATATTCAAACCATATTTCGAAGTAACAGGGCAAACCTATTTTACCTACAGCAGTAAAAGATGAAATATTTCAATATTTACATCTGAAATGGTATTTTTTTCACCACATGCAGGAGGTCATTCACCAAACATGGCCATGTTCCGCCTTTATGGTTCAAAACGTCACACGCAGCAATGAATTATGGGCAATATGCTTCGGTGAAGTCCGCATGGATGCAGACTTCACTAAAGTGTGGATTGAGGGCGCAAAGGGGGCGTGGCGGACTTCCACCCTGGAGAATTGGCTTTATGCACAGCTCCAGTACTTCCTGAACTTGGTACTGCACCTTTTTTTTTCTGTCTTCATATTATAACTATTAATCCAGGTGTGTCTGATCTCAGCAAATGTCAGACACACCAATTAATCAGTTCATCCAATCTTACAGGAAACAAAGGTGCAGTATTAAGTTCAGGAAGACGATCAAAAGCCCATTGGGGCACACTACGCATTTGAACCCCTCAACGGGAGCGCGCATTCTAGGGCGCAAGGGTGGAAGTGCGGGTGTTGGGACAGGGCCCAGAAAAGTCCCTGTTATCCTGGAAGAACTTCATATCCCAGCATTCCTTTTAGAGTCATGTAACTGTAAATAGGCCGGAGCCTCCTATTGGATAATTGCTGCATGGGTGATTATCTTTCAGCTGGCAACAAGTTATTTAACCCCAACTGGTGCAATGAGCTGCATCTCATTTCCTAAACAACCATGTAGAAAGACACATCCGTGGTGGTGGAAAAGATGTTAGTCTCTGTCTGGGAAGGGTCAGATCATTGGCATCAAGCAGAGAAAACATCTAAGGAGATGCAGAAACTACTAAAACTCTGTTCAGAACAGTCCAACGAATGATTGAGAACTGGAAGGATAGTGGGGACCCATCGTCTTCTAGGAAGAAATGTGGCTGGAGAGAAATCCTGAATGATCGTGATCGTTGATCACTTTAACTTTTGGTGAAATCAAATCAAAGAAAAACAACAGTAGAACTCAGGGCTATGTTTAATAGTGAAAGTAAGAGCATTTCCACACGCACAATGGGAAGGCAACTCAAGGGATTGGGACTGAACAGCTGTGTAGCCGTAAGAAAACCACTAATCAGTGACGCGAACCAGAAAAAAAGGCCTCAGTTTGCTCGGGAGCATAAAGATTGGACTGTGGAGCAATGGAAGAAGGTCATGTGGTCTGATGAGCCCAGATTTACCCTGTTCCAGAGTGATGGGCACATCAGGGTAAGAAGAGAGGCAGGTGAAGTGATGCAGCAGTGGTCAGACTCTACCATCATCATCAAGATCTTGTTGAAAAATTAATGCACCTGCTAGTATCTGATATCTGGCAATCAGATGTCCAACATGAACTCCTCTGGCTGAGTTATGGAGATTTGGGGATCTTTGCTCTCGGAGCAGAATATAGTTGTATCTCTCAAAATATGAGAGGTACAAGCTTACGATTGTCTGCATATATTGGTTGATATTAAATATCGGATATAATGACTTGGACAATATCGGATATTGGTAAAAAAAAAAGTCATTATCGAACATCCCTAGTTAAAAGCAGAGCAGAATTTCTCTATCGGGATTAATTCAATTAAATTAATCAAATTACATGCAAATGATAAAAAGTAGATTTCAGTGTATTTGAACTTTCTGGTCCTGTGACAGAACTGACGATCTGTCCCGGGTATTTTCCACCTCTCACCTGATCGCAGCTGGGATTGGCTCCAGTCCTTCAGTCTTTAACTGCTCTCATCTTTGTGAAATATTAACTTTGTTTCCTCCTTTCTTTTTTTTTTTTTATTACAGGTATAGAGGTGGCAGCGGACCCCTTCATGTGTCCAGAGGAAAGACCAATCATCCTCTCCACAAAGCTTTTATTGAGGCGGGGCAGCAGGCGGGATACCCTTTCACTGATGACATGAACGGATACCAGCAGGAGGGCCTGGGCTGGATGGATATGACCATTCATAAAGGTTAACAGAACTGTAATATCTGATGTATCTAAATAGTTAACAAGTAACCAATGACAACTTTAAAATGCTCCAACTGTAATATTTACTAATGAAATTATTTTGCTTCATTAGATTTCATTATTAATGAAATATTGTTTGTGTTCAATTGATCTAAAATTTCTCAGTGTTGGGTAGTTGTGTGTTAACAGAAAGACAAGGTCAGCAGAGAAATATGTGGATTTACTGAAAGTGTTTGTACGTTATTTCTCGTCAGCAGTCAAATTAACAGGCTGTTACCTCAAAGCTATCCCACAATGATTAACAGACATGTCGGCACGTGAAACCGAAATTCCTGGTTTTAATTACCAAATCGCAAAGACAGGCTCATGCTACAAAGGATGAAAGGGTTTTTCTAATCTGATCAATGAAAAGAACAAAGTACATGGGTCGCTGACAACTAGCAGCTGTACAAGAGAAATAAAATAAAGGTAAAAAATTTAATCATTACTATGTAGAAAACTGAAACACTTAAATAATAGAAAAAAACAAGCAAGGAAAAGGGATTATTAACAGGAGGTATCATTTTTTGTGAGTTATTGTTATATGCAAATAGGGTGCAGGTAGTGTCTGAGATGTGTAGCGCCTCCATCAGTCTTACAGCAGGCAGACTGAAGCTGCTTTTCAGCCTTATCTAAAAGATGTAAAGAAGAAAAAACAGAGAAGAAAACAGCTATTGGTTTAAAGTACTCGAGGAAAAGAAAAAATCAAGTATTTATGGTTGCCACTTGATTTGGTGCGCTAGAAATAAAGTTTCCCTATTCAACTTTTTCATAGTTAAAAGTGAAATATTCTTTAATGAAAGCTGAAGTGAGGCACTTTTGAATAATAATGATCCATTTATTTATTTATTTTGAGTTGAATGGGAGGAGTCAGACAAAAGTGTTGCCCTCAGCGTGGTGACAGCACAGACTTTGTATCTCTCCAGGGAAGAGATGGAGCACTGCCAGCGCCTACCTGAGGCCCGTCCTGGCTCGACCCAATCTGAAGACGGAGGTGCGCTGTTTGACGACCAAGATCTTGTTTGATGGCAGCCGTGCTGTGGGGGTGGAATACATGCAAAATGGACAAAAGAAGAGAGTAAGTCTAAATGTTGCAGGAATTTTGTGAATACAATTAAAAGAAGAAATTGGAAGGGCCCATTTCAAGCACTTTCCCCCCGTCTGAAACAATTCTTTGATATCTCAGTGTAATACAGGAGTTATAGTTTGATCAAATCCGTCCTCAGTTACAGCTTCAGCTGCGCCGCGTATCCTCTTTTTCCTCCTCTCTCAAACACAACTCGGTGTGTCGCGCGAGCAGCCGCTGCAGCTTCATTGTCTCTGGTCTCTGGACTGGTGTTGTGCAGGACAGCATGCTAGCAGAGTCCTCTGAAGCCAGAGAACGTCTCAGCTCTCGGAAACGGAGCAGCGCTTGTTAAACGGTTATGGAAGTGGACGGTGTTCCATACTGGAATGACCAGCCAGTGACGGATGAATAAAACGCAGAAGTCAGGCCGATCATAAGAAATGCTTCATTTAAAAGTCTTAAAGACTCTTAATAACTACAAAGTTGTTTTTTATGGACATTTTTAGTCTCTTTGCAAGTTAAAACACCCCAGAAGATCATTTCAAGCTCTTAGAAAAGTCAATATGCATAAAATGGGCCCTTAAAAGTTCTTAAAAGCACTTAAAGGAATAGTTCACCAACAGAATGATTTAACTTTATTTTCCACTTACCCTCATGGTGAGCAAGACTGAATATTTTTAATATCTCAAATGCAGCCGGCGATCAGGAAAGTTTCTCTTTTCCCCCCAAACTTTCATATAATGGAGTTCGCCGGGGTCCGAGCCAAAAAGGTCCATAAAAGTCCACAAAAACTTGTCAATATTCCTCCATACTGCTCGTCCAATGTAATCCAAGTGTCCTGAGTGGGTAGCGTCCAGAATTTACTCGAAACAACGTCATTTAGTATATTTTTAGAGCCTAAACAGTAGGACATCGCATCTCCTGCAAGCACGCCTATGCGCGTTCACGAAACTACGGAAGCCGCGGCAGACGAGATCGCGCGTTCTCTTTCTCTTTCTTTCTTTGTTTTAAATCAATATCCAACCCCTCATGTGTTTTTCCCGGTTTGTCTGCAGCACTGTTGCTCTAAGCACTATGTAAACAGCTAATTTCTTCTTCTACGCTTGCATTATCGGCAGAGTAGGCTCTGAACACCGAGGCCTCTGTAGTTTCATGAATGCGCTTAGATGTACTACTGTTTAGGCTCTAAAAATATAGTAAATGGTGTTGTTTCGAGTAACTGATTAATCCAGGTGTGCTTGACCTCTGTAACTGGCCAGACACACCTGGATTAATCAGTTTGTCCAGTAATGAAAGACAGGAAGCAAAGGAGCACTGCTAAGTTCAGGAAGTAGTGGAGTTGTGCATATGTAATAATTAGCAGGATTTGTTATATGTAGTTCTCTTTTTTGTCTTTCATTTAAAGTACTTTTCAGTATTGTTCATTTTAATTACTTTGATTACCATTTAAGACATTTGTCAGCATTGTACACATGTATCTCTTATTCTTCATTTCAGTTATTTTTTACTTTTTACTGTAACTTCAGTTATCATGTAGAGTAAAGAGCAGAAGTGTAACCTATGCATGACCTTGAAGGATGTAGCTCAGACAGTTTTTTTATGCAATTGACCTATGGCTAAGCCACGCCCCCTCCACTCACTCGGACAACAAACAACATTTGGTGACAGGCGCTATGTGACGTCTGATAAACTCTCAGGATACCTACTGCAGTGTCAGAGTTGCATGTACTCCATGCACACTGTTTGACCATTTTTTAAAAAAAGACATAAAAACGAACAAAAATGGACTAACTTCAATGGACGTTCAAGCAGAGAATGTCCGAGTGTATTGGGTTAGCTGTGCCCACGCCGCGTTTGGGGGAGTGGTTTAGCTGGAAGAATCAGCAGGTGTTTTGCGTCTGAGTTGCGGAAACCACAGAAGTGAAGGTCCTATAAGAAGAGGAAATGTTCCCTTGTTATGCTTAAGCTTTATTCCTGTTCGAATGAACTGACTGGGTGTGATGCAGAAGGTCATGTTGTTTGAAAGAAGAATGGAAAGTGTTAAGGTGGACAGAGATGAGACATGAAGGCATCGTTTCTTTCTTTCTATCCGTTGTGAATTACCAATTCCTGCCTTTCGGCGTGAATGACGGGGGTTGGTCAGAGTTTTTTCAGACCTGCAGCCCTCACAGAGGTCTGACTTTTTCCTTCTTTTTATGAATACATGATGTGTTGATACGGTTGGGATGGAAGGACCAGTTCACCCAGTATAACAGAAAGAGTTTCTGAGCAGGATTACCAACTGAGCATTTTAAAAAGTATATTTCTTATTTCATGTGTTTTTAAGCTGCTCTTACATTCAGTTTTCCTGTTATCCGGTAAGGTGTTTGCAGAAAAAGAAGTGATACTGAGCGGAGGAGCCATCAACTCCCCTCAGCTGCTCATGCTGTCTGGTGTGGGGAACGCAGACAACCTGAAAGAACTCGGCATTCCCGTCGTTCAGCACTTACCAGGTGTGTTGTGTGTGAACTGTTGTTACAGCTTTTTATTGGAGTTTATATGAAGCCTGTTGACCTTTCCCTCGTTTGTGGAGCATGCTTTTTATGATGCCTCACTGCCTTTCTCTTCTCTGATGTCACCCAGGTGTTGGAAGTAACCTGCAGGATCACCTGGAGCTGTACGTCCAGCAGCAGTGTACTCAGCCAATCACTCTGTATAAGGCGCAGAAACCCTTCCATATGATCAAGATAGGCCTGGAGTGGCTCTCTGTGTTCACTGGTAATAAAATCCCTTACAGATGGGTATGACGGCACATGCATTCTCACGTGTTTTCGTGTGTCAGGAAGCAGAGGTTTTAGAGACTTCTAACGAATGTGGTCTACCACCCTGGAGCAGAGGAAGAATTTTTTTTTCTTTAAAAAAGCTTTCATTTCTCACCATAGCAGCTGCTATTGTTGTAGCAGGCTTCCTGACAATCTTTCTTCATTGTTGTTTTTTTTTATTAGTTTTTTATGTAACCCAGATTTCAGATTTAGGGCAGATTACACCGGGAAATCACCTCGTGGTTTTACTCTGAAGAATTTGAAGCCACCATGGGGAAACTTGCAGATTTGTGATGGCAGGTTTGGTGTGTGATGGCAGTGCACGGTTTCATCTCGGTTTCCATGGAAATTTCCCCCAGGTTACGGAGCAACAGCCCACTTGGAGAGTGGGGGGTTCATACGCAGCCGTGCGAAGGTGACACACCCTGATATCCAGTTTCATTTCCTGCCCTCACAAGTGATTGATCACGGACGAGTTGCCTCAAAGATAGAGGCGTACCAGGTGCGTTTATTACTCATTCATGTATTTGTTTCTGTCTTTTTTGGCAGGTGACCGGTTGACGTGTCCTGAGAAGCATGGGTGTTTTGTAGTTATGACTATTATGGTATTAATAGGGATCCAGTAAATATACATTCTATTGCTACTCCTCTGCACAAAGTGATATAACCCCACGGTTAAACTTTGAAAGCACTCATGACACAAAGGAATATTTACAGATGCGAGTAACATTCCCTAGAAACAGGAAGCTTTTCCAAGAAATTACCTCAGAATTTGCGTGTTAATCTGCCGCGGCTTCCAGGGAAGTCGAGCTATAACGGGGAGCAACAGCCACAGCTTGCATACATCAATGACTGACCGTGCGGGTGACTTGAAAATAAGAGTTCATTGCAGAACACGATATCGTTCCCAGTTCTCCTGCCTATAGTAAATCTGGGTTGAAAATAAAAAAAAAATTAAAAAGCGGAAGATAAAAATGCTCACAATTTAATTTTCCATTTAAAAGAAGATGCTAACATTATTATTATAACACCATTATTATCTGCAGTGCACATTGTACAGGTTCACAGTGCATTAAAACTGGTGCACAAACTTTTTTAAACATCCACGTCTATTCAGCAAAACAAATAGCCTCAATTTTTGACCAAATTCTCCCATGTAAGTGTTAATAAAACCCTCATTAAGCAATCCTACTACTCCCAAAAAACCTCAGGATTTTAATGGGCTTTAACTGCTGGAAGTGTAACTGCCAGCAGTTGATGGCAGCTCTTCCTACATCACATTACGGTCGCCTTGTTTGCATTACTTTTTAATACGGTTGAACAATTTACCACAAAGATTTCAGGAAACTACAGTTTATTTTTGTAGTTGCTCTTCTTGTAACCATGACATATATCTAACCCACAAATGTTGATGAAAGTTTGTGTTGAGGAAGGAGGTGGAATTCCCTCCTACTTGAATAAGATGTGGAGATTTTACAGGGAGCTGATCAGCTTCCAGTATCAACAGCTGGAAACTGCTGTGTCTGTGAAAAACGAGTGTGATAACTCTGTGACTGATGACAATGGAATATCAGGAGTTGCACAAACAGGAAATCCCTTTTCTGTGTTGGAATGATCACTGGCTGTTTTTTATTCTGGCTTGACTTTTTGTGATTTACAATGGTTGTTTGGTAATAAGTCACAAAATCCTCTCAAAGGTCATCAAGCTTTAGATTTCTTTCAATAAATGAGTCATCATCATAAAGGCAGAAACAGGACTTTCAGTGTTCTGGTCATGTCTAATCTGTCTCAGGCACTGATGGAAAATTACTGACTTGAATCAGAGTCTTACTGAAATATAACACCTTTTCTAAGCCTAAGCTTGTCATCAGTGTTCCTCTGCATTTTTCTGCAGCATCTTTCACCCTTTTCTTACCAGTTTTCACACCCTGCAGGAGAAAGTGTCTCCATGGAATTATACACCACATTTGACTGTAGGAAGCAAATTTAAAGGATAAGTTTCTTTTTTTTTTTCAAGTTGTTGGACCTTATTTCTAGGAGTATATACATGCATTTACCCACTCTGCATGAAGATATTACGCTGAGTCGCCCTTCGGTGAACATCCAGTATCATGGCGGAGACGGAGCAGCAACTATATAAGACATCTGCAGCAAAACTCCTTGATTTCATCAAAGCTTTAAGTAGAATGAACGAACGAATGAGTACTATTGTTCCGTGAGTTCAGAGTTTCACAAATTGTTTTTTTGTTGTCTGGGTAGCGAGCTGCTCTTCTCAGCTGTGCTACGGAAGCACGCGCGGCCCCAAACAATGTGTAAAACACCCTGATAACTAACGGAAAGCTAAATCTGAACTCACGGGACAGCAGTAGTCATTGGTTCGTTCATTCCACTTAAAGTAGAATCTGGGCGAAAATCAAGGAGTTTTGCTGCATATGATGTCTTATATAGTGGCTGCCCCATCTCTGCCATTACAATGGAGGAACACCGAAGGGCGACTCAGCGTTATATCTTCTGAAGGACACGAAGTGATGCAGAAACTTTACCGGTGAGTAAATGCACGTATATACGACTCACAAAAAGTACGGGATATTCAACTTTCGGTTTTTCAAGAACAGAAAGAAGCAGAATAAATATTTAACCACTGAACAATGTACACGTGCATTGAAAAGTTTAGAAAAAGTTTGATTCCGTTCACCTGGAAAGGTTGTAGTTGATTTTAGATTAATTCTGACATCATACAAAAAGCCAAATATCCTTAACTTTTTGTGAGTAGTGTGTATACTCCTAGAAATGAGGTCCAGATTGAAAAAGAAGAAACTTTAAATTGAATCTTTATCTCAGGATGTTCTGTACCAGTGATCATTTTGGGTTTAGGTCCCGAGTTTCTCTGTGTGGTCTTGTGGTTAAAGGGACTAGAGGCAGGAATTGTGAAAAAATAAACATGCATGTCCAGTTTTTTTTAACACTAATGGGTGATGAAGCGCTAAAAAACTATAAGGACGAACCCACCCACGTCTCTCTCCGTTGCCTTTAAGAGGCTGTGTGCTGCATAATGCGCTGCGATTCGGTGGCTGAATTTCCCGCGCTGTTCTGCGTATATGACGTCAAATGTCGCTGCATCCGCGTCCCCGACAGTTTTGATACAGGAAGGAGACATCGTGATAAATTCAAACACTGTAAGCGATAGTTATGGATTCTTCTGCCGTCAGCAAATGATCCAGATCAACTGAAAGACACTAAAAAGTGGAACTACGAAGAAAAAGGTTAGGAAACAACATTATAGCTTCAGTTTGTGCACGCTCCCGTGACGGCTCGGCTCGTGGCTGCAGTTACCTGAAGTGCCAGTCGTGGCAGTTGCGAGTTTGGTTTCTGAATCTTGCCTCAGATCCCTTTAAGTCGTACTGGCAAAATATGATCAAATAAAGCACATCTGCTTGACTTCAGACCATCTGGCTCGAAGCAGAATCTTAAACGGCTCATGTTAGAAAAAGAGTTAGTAAAAAAAACTATAGCTTTCATGTGCCACTGCAATAAAATTTAAACAAATAAGTTAACTAAATTACGTTTTTGAAAAAGCATCTAATAAGTTCGTTCCACTTTGGCGCTCTGCAGCGCAACCCGGCTGGAAGTGAGGGATTGTGGTCCTGGAGTGTTGCATGCTGGTTAGAAACTTTGTCCAACTTCAGACTGCGTCTGAAAACGTGGCCACATAATCATCAAACATGGCGGGAGCCGTCCGACTGCAGTAGAGTGCAGTTACAGCTCAGCAACTGCAGCTTCTGGACCTGCCTCCACCGCCGACAGAACCTGGTCCTGATTGGTTTAACCTCTCACTCACGCAAGCTCCAAGTTTCTGACGGGACTTCCAAGTGATACTGCAGTAATAAATCCATTTAGGTGTTTTCATTAGGCTGCAAAATTATTTCAACAGCAGGTGTTTCATTTTGCAATTAGGCTGATGTTCACAAAACCTGGACAGGCTGATATCTGACTGCTGCAACAAAGTAACACAAACGTGTTTTAGCCTCAAGTTATTCTATTCAGATAAATATAAAGCTTAACTGGAGGTTCAGGCAAAACCTTCACAAATCCTCTTCATAATTTGGATTTGTTGGACTTACTGGTGTGTATCCACCTTTCCCATTGATTTATAGGTGCCTTTCAGACCCTCAACACATTTAACAATAAGAAGGAATAAAGACCGTCTCTTTTACCATCTCTTTTATTTGTTTTAAACTCGTGACAAGGCAAAGCATTTAAGTTTTGTATATCTGAGCTTGGACATTCACCAGATTGCTGTCCTTTATGTTGCACCTGAACAGGTAAAAAACATTCTGTCTGCAGACGTTTCTACTACAGTTCAGTACAAGTTCATGTAATCAGCATCAACAACATGCTGTCTCAGTACTCTGAAATTAGATTTGATCAGATCTGCACAACATTCAGTAACTCTGAGCTGAATAAAGGGAAACGCCGTGAGATCGTCCATCCTTGCAGTCTTCACGTTGGCGAACTTTTCCGAGTGAGACGCGCTGCTTTCACGGTCCCTGGCGTCTCACGCAGCTCTCGTCTGACCACGAAGTCAGACGGCAGACAGACGCAGTCAATCCGAACGAGCCTTTTATGACTGAGAGGTGACTGCAGATGGGTTATTGGTGGATAAATGATTATTTCCTGGTGTTGTAGGTTCACGTTGGACCAATGAGAAGCACCAGTATCGGCTGGATGAAACTGAAGAGCACCAACCCATTGGATCATCCAATCCTCCAGCCCAATTATCTCTCCACTGGTAAGATCCAGCATGTGTAGAAATGTGTGCGGGGGGGCGGGGAGTTTGATTGATGCACTACTTCAGCAGAATCTTGTGCAAGCAGAGGGGGCGTTTACTTCATCTCCTCCTTGCAGATATCGACGTGTGGGAGTTCAGGGAATCTGTCAAACTCTCCAGAGAGATTTTTGCCCAGAAGGCCTTCGACCCATTTCGTGGTCGTGAAGTCCAGCCAGGTCCCGCGGTCCAATCCGACGCTGACATCGATGCTTTTGTACGCCAAAAGGCCGACAGTGCCTACCACCCGTCCTGCACCTGTAAGATGGGCTCACCCTCGGACCCAATGGCAGTTGTCGACCAGAACACGCGTGTTCTGGGTCTGGAACGGCTGCGTGTGGTGGATGCCTCAATCATGCCGAGCGTCGTCAGCGGAAACCTCAACGCTCCGACCGTCATGATTGCAGAGAAGGCCGCTGATATTATCAGAGGTCGTCCGGCTCTCGTCGACCCGGGCGTTCCAGTGTACCAACCTCCAACGCTCGACACGCAGAGATGAGCTGAGGCGTGAGCAGATGAGTGGAGGGTAACTGTGAGTTCACAACTCATCTGTCAGGCGGCAGCAGCAATGAATGGCTGCCGATGTCTTTGATGGGGAAATGATCTGATAATGTTGAGTTATGTGCAAACACTTTGATCTGTATAAAATTATTCATAGCAACAGTGTTGCTCATAATCAGTTTTAGATGTCAGTCTCATGGTGAGCTGGCTCTGCAGATAAGCAGGTTTTGCTACAGTTATTTGCCCTGACTCAGCTGAACTGAATCAGCACTGTTCTACAAACAACACACTCTTCTCGGCTATTTTTTCTTAGTTAAGCTAATCATGCATTTTGTTTTCGTTATAGTCGATTATAAATTGTTCTTTAGAGTTGATGAACACCTTCCAGGACCTCCCAGAACCTTCTATTGCATGCTACAGAATAGTGTGGCTCTTTTTATTATAAGAAGTACCACATAAATTAGTACATTTTTTAAAACCGATACCGATAACCAATAAATTTCAGCTCCTAAAGGCCGACACTGATAACACACATACATACCTAATAATACCAAATCAAAAATTCCAACTATCCACTGGGATAGTTGGTGTCTAAAAGATGGGGAAAGTGGTTTGGAAGCAGTTTGGGGTCTCCCGTGTGAAGCAGCAACTTTCTTTCCCCAATCGCAATATCTCAGCGAGGAAAGCTTAAAAGTGGGATTTTCACGTTCTGCGTGTCCGATCTTAAAAATTCCAAATTTACGGGACATAAGTTATCAGGGCAAGTTGTCATGATATCGGATTTATCGGAATGATGTCATAATTTCCTGTTATCGACCCGATAATTATCGTGCATCCCGAACATAAATGATGCCAGTACTTTTTATGGTACAACTTCACATGAAGTTACAAGCGGACCAGGCTGAGTCTGCATGGTGATGTACTGCTGAATTATCAGAATGATGCATCATCTGTGGAAATAAACATCTGCAGTCATGCACACACACACACAGTCGCGTTCTTCTATCTTTGTGAGGAGACTCGTTGACATAATGTATTCCCTAGCTCCTTACCCTAACCACCACAACTGATTGCCTAAACCTAACCTTTGGCCTAGCCCTTACCAAAACCCAAAGTTTTTTCTTAGTGAGGACCAGCCACAATGCCTTCACAATTACAAATAGCCTCACAATATTAGTGTTTTGTCAGTTTTTGGTCCACACAACAATATAAAGACATGTCCACACACACACACACACACACACATATATAGACACACTTCCTTTCTCTGCAAACTTATTTGAGAGTCCGCTTTAAAACATGAATCCTGCATGTTGTATTTGCCTCTTGCACATACTGGATGTGTGATTGATGAATACATGTGCATGTGTGTGTTAGCTACGTAATGATTCTGCTAAAAACAGTGTCGTCATAATATACACACAGCAGTGTGTGTTTTATCGCTGTTGGCTCAACAGCTGATCCCGCCAGGTGAAGGTGATTTTGTTTGTCGTAGAAGATGAAGAATGGAAGCAGAACCCAGCAAAGCCGCATCGTACTATGGAAAAGAAAAATGTCCTAATCAAGTTTAAACAATCAACTTAGATACGTTGTGTTTTTGTGCAAATGTACTCTGAAGTTAAATCTTACACACTAAACAAGACTACAGCTGATTATGAGGCTTTAAATGCGCTGATCTGAACCGTAAACATTTACAGCTAGAATTTCAGCTACACTACGTTCTACTGAATAATCCACAGCTTAAATGTTAGTCTTTTGTCTTCACTGTCACAAACGAATAAGATGATGCAGTTGTGCAAACTCTCAATAATTTGGTTTAGTTTAAAAAATTTCAGTTGCCATAAATTAAACGTAAATTTTATTTGGCTGAGGAGATACAGAATATCCCATTATATGTTGTTTACAGCTGTATTCGGCCCTGCGCTGACATCATCCTGCCTGATGTTCGTAAACCTCCAGGGCGTAAAATTAAAGTCTGCAGCACTTTGTGTTTTGTTCGTTTAGATCTGTAACATTTATCTTCCTTCCTATAACGTTCAGGGTCAGCAGTAGATCGTACACGTGCTTTATGTTGTAAAAACATCAAATGTGTTCTTTCATTGTTCTCTGACAGGGAACTCGAGTCCAAGATGAAGCAGCAGATTAAATCTCTCATTTCTCTCTCTTTTTTTTTTTTGTTGTACATCAAAACAGGGACCTGTTTTCTGGTAGCGATTGTAAACAACAAACCTTAGTGATAAAAAAAAAAAAAAAAACTTTGCTAGGCTGTGGCTTAAAACGGTGGAGAAGAGCAGCTGGAGGGAAAGATGGCAACTTAACTCTGGTTCAGGCTTAGTAAAACTAAACTCGCTGTCTTTTTGGTTTCTTAACACTACAACAGTTCAGCTTGGAGCCATCACACTACCAAATCAGGTTTTTCTCATTATCAGCAATTTACTTATGTTTAAGGACCACAAACCAAGGACCTGTTCACCTTTACATGCTCTGGATCACATGCACAAGATCCCTTTTTTGTCTTTACCTTTGCAGAAAAAACCTCGGATCTTTTACAAGTGTTGAAGTTTATGTTTCATTTGAGGCTAGGAGCTTTGCCACCCATCCAACCAATCTGGACTTTGTTTAAATACCCTATATATATGTATATTTATATATACTATATATATATGGGATGTTCGAAATATGCTTTTTTTTTTTTTTTTTACTGACATCCAATATCAACCGATATATGCAGAGAACTGTGAGGTTGTATCTCTCATATTTTGAGAAATACAACTCTACTCTGCTCTGAGAGCAAAGATCCCAAAATCTCCTTAACTCAGCCAGAGGAGTTCATTTTGGACATCTGGCTGTCATATATCAGATACTAGCAGGTATTAGCCAAAATGTTGCTAATTAATGTTTTGACAACTTGGTAACTTAACAACTTAAACCAGACATATTATAAGCAGCTTCAAAGCTAGTCAGTCTGTAGCAGCAGCAGCTGCACCGTAGTCACATGACTCTGAAAGGAATGCTGGGATATGAAGTTCTTCCGCAGTAACAGGGACTTTTCTACATGCTGGACTGCTGCTAATGGAAAAAGATCTCATGAGATTTTGTTGTTCCGTAATGAAATCTCACGAGATTTTACCAACAAAATTTTGCCAGATTTCATATTTCAAAATATCGACCCAAAAACCGGATACCAATATTTTCCGATATCACATTTTGATGCCAATATCAGCCGATAATATCGGACATCCCTAATATATGTATGTGTGTATACATATCCATATCTATACATATATAAATGTGTGTGTGTATGTATATATACGCTAAAAACTAAGTGCAACTGAATTCTTAAAGATATAAATATATTTGTAAGTATTGAGGATGTTTGATGTGGTGCTTTTACCGACGATTGTGTGGAAGTCATCGGATCAAATTTAAGCTTTTTAATAGAATGAAACCATTGGTGCCTTTAAGATTATTATATTGTGATGACAGTGTTACTGTGTGTGTGTATGCAGCATGTGATTAATGAAGTTTACTGAAGGTAAATAGTATTTCATGTTAGTATTTCAGTGATGTATGAAGTTGATTGAAATCACTTTGTGTTATCATCCATAATGAAGTGTACTTATATTTGACATTCTGTTCCTTAATTCATGATCATTACTGTGACAAGTATTGTTTACATTATATAAAGCAGTGTCTTTCTAAAAAGTGTAAACCATTTGCATCCTGATGAAGGAATGAAAAGTGGAGCAGAAAGGGAAATGACTGTGAACGTTGTAAATCTCATCTGTTTTTATTTTTCTTGTATTGATTGTCAGCGAGCCGTCCAGGCCTTGTCCTCATGACTTTTATTCAGTGATCATTAAAAAACCAGCAGGTTCGTCATAATTCCTGGCAAAAGTTCAGATGTACAAAACAGGGTTTTTGCTTTAATTGGTACAAAATCTCTAAGGTACGAGTACTTATGCTACAAAGTAAGTAGAGCTAATTTTTCAGACTTTTTGTACAACAGATGGATGGAAAGCAGAAATCTTCAAGCTCATCACTTTTTACAAACACTGTACAGATTTTATACATCATCTCATAGACATCTGTAAAGTAGTGGAACAGTAGAAAAAATAAAGCTGTTTCACAACAAAGCTTTGCGTTTTCTATCATTTCATGTCTTGATAAAACTAAATGCTGATGTATTTAGATAGTTAAACTACGCATGATTGTGTTCTGTTACAAGCTGTCACTGAGGTTTTCAGTAGTGGACTGTTCAGCATCACGCCGTCACTGCTAACAGATTTTTTTAAGTTGGAAAAAATGGCGAACCAGTCACTGAGTAAACTAAATGATTTATTGTGATAAAGCAGCTGGTATAGGACGGAATCAGTGTCATCCATCTCTATATAAATACTTAGATTTAACAGTACTCGGTGCATCCATCCTAACTGACCTGATTGGGAAGATGCAGCAGATCTCTGCTTGCAGCATGTGCTTAATATGGCTTCTGAAATTCTCAAACTCCTTCCAAAATATAGTTTTTTATGTTATTGGAATCATTTACAGTAAAAATGTTGGGTGGATTTACATAAAACAAAGTTTTTAAACAGGGAAATCCCTAAATTGTCTTATTTTTGATTAATAATTGACCCATCTGCGATGCATCTTTTAAAAGAAAGACTTAAGAGATTTAATTGGGCTCCTTAGATCACAACAAAGAAATCACAACTCAGGATTTTGGGACAGTTGAGGTAGTCGGGGTAACTGCAGCAGAAAAAGATGCATGTAAAAGTTTTTATATATAATATTTTCCTTTTTTTTGCAAATGCAGCCAGAGTTTCCCTGACACACTAACAGACCGGTATAGTTACAGAGGTATTACAATAAAATTAATCTGAATTTGCATCCTGCTAAAAAAAAAAAATGGTGTTCTTCATCTGTGTTGGCCCAAAAAAACTTATCTGTGAATCTTACAAAGAGGAATGAGTGGATAGTGGTTGTATACAGTCACATGTCCTTTCAGTTCCCCCATCAGTCATATTCAGACCTTTTGTCATGACTATCCACAAAGAATGGTTCACATTACCGCAACTTCAGGTGTGGGTGTCATAATGTAACCGTTCTCAATGATCAATCATTTTGGTTTTATATTCAAAGAAGCCCTTTGATTGCACAGACTACACAATATTTGGAAAAACAAAATAGCCCTGCCACACCCCAGTCTTGGTTTCCAAGGTGGCTTGAAGACATAACAACAGTGATTTACACATGCTGGTTTGTGCTGGAGGAAATAAGCAAAAGATCAAGATAAAGTTGCACTACGTTGTCTTTCTCCAATGATTCTTCCGGCCAAGGAAGATAACTGATCTCTCTTTACCGATGGCTGCGCTTGTGGGAAATTTGTGTAAAGAAATCTCATGTTTTACAAATTAAAGGCAGCAAATGTCACCTACAAATACACCAACATTGTTTTATGTCAGGAAATGCAGTTAATCAAGTCTTACTCGGTGGGATTTTACAGTTGCAACATGAGGACATGAACTTTAAACAACCCGTGTAATCTTCCTTATCCGTCTTAAAAACGAGCAAAGACCTGTCTGATTGAAGTTCTTTTCAAATGCTCTGTTGCAACACTTCAAAGCTGCCCCACAACATACAGCATGACTTCAGAGAGACGACTCTGGAATGCTGATCTGATAAGGGAATTTCTTAAAACATATCTCATCCAACAGTTGGAGAGAAAGTATGACATTACATGGATGTTTCATTCAGGGAAAAGCATCTACAGTTAATTCATTTCTTAGTATAAATGTATTTCCATAATGTCAAGGACATCTTTGTGATGTGAAGCGTTGCATAATCTGAACTGCAAGTACAAATTAAATCAGTTTTTAGTTTGTGGCATTGCACTATCTTAGATGTTTGTTTTTTGGACATTATGAATAAAAGAGGACAAGAAAGAGATGGATATGCCTGAGGACAAAGACTTTTTTTTTTTCATCACTGATATGTCATTTCCTTTTCAAGTCAGAAACTGAGACCAGCTATGTTTAACCCTGAAGTCCTGAATTCTTAACCAGCAGCAGCTCGATTCAAACATACAGGCTGTGATGGCTTTGCATCAGCCTGATGGAGATTATCTAAAATAAACTAATGGAAATATACACTCACTGGCCACTTTATTAGGTACACCTTGCTAGTACCGGGTTGGACCCCCTTTTGCCTTCAGAACTGCCTTAATCCTTTGTGGCATAGATTCAACAAGGTACTGGAAACATACCTCAGAGATTTTGCTCCATATTGACATGACAGCATCACAATGTTGCTGCAGATTTGTCGGCTGCACATCCATGATGAGAACCTCCCGTTCCACCACATCCCAAAGCTGCTCTGTTGGACTGAGATCTGGTGACTGTGGAGGCCATTTGAGTACAATGAACTCATTGTCATGTTCAAAAAACCAGTCTGAGATGATTCCTGCTTTGTGACATGGTTCGTTATCCTGCTGGAAGTAGCCATCAGAGGATGCTACACTGTGGTCATAAAGGGATGGACATGGTCAGCAACAATACTCAGGTAGGCTGTGGTGGTTAAACCGCTACGTTGGTACTAAGGGGCCTAAAGTGTGCCAAGAAAATCTCTCCCACACCATAACACCACCACCACCAACCTGAACCATTGATACAAGGCAGGATGAATTCATGCTTTCATGTTGCTGACACCATCCAAATTTTGTAGCAGAAACTCATCAGACAAGGCAACATTTCTTCATCTTCTATTGTCCAATTTTGGTGAGTCTGCGCAAATTGTAGCCTCAGTTTCCTGTTCTTAGCTGACAGGAGTGGCACCCGGTGTGTACTGTAGCCCATTTGCTTCCAGGTTGGATGTGTTGGCTCTTCTGCATACTTCAGTTGTAATAAGCGGTTATTTGAATTACTGTTGCCTTTTTCCTCTGACCTCTGGTATCAACAAGGCATTTGCACCCACAGAAATGCTGCTCACTGGATATTTTCTCTTTTTCGACCGTTCTCTGTAAACCCTAGAGATGGTTGTGCAGGAAAATCCCAGTAGATCAGCAGTTTCTGAAATACTCAGACCAGTCTGGCACCAACAACCATGCCACGTTCAAAGTCACTTAAATCACCTTTCTTCCCCCTTCTGATGCTGGTTTGAACTGCAGCAGATCGTCTTGACCATGTCTACGTGCCTAAAAGCATTGAGTTGCTGCCATGTGATTGGCTGATTAGAAATTTGCATTGAGGAGTTGGACAGGTGTACCTAATAAAGTGGCCAGTGTGTGTATATGTTAATATCAAGTGTTAGGTATCATTTGCATCAGGCAGGTGAGGATATACGGATGTAAAGAAGCAGCAGCTTTTACTTTGACCCATAATAACATATATACATAAAAATCAGCTGAATTCAGGGAGTTTTTTGTAATCGACTGGCCAAAGTCATCTGGTGTGAATGCATTTTGCTAAACTGGGATCCAACTGGCCTGTTGTTGAAGTTTGCATCTGACATTTAGGTTTTATAAAGTTATTCAGTTTAAAAAAAGTCTTTTGACAAGTTTATATGCTCCAGTCTGCCGGTGATTAGAGGTGGCACATTGTTTTGTTGTATTGGCTCTACAAATTGAGTAAACTGTCGGATTTATGACCCTCTTGCAGCAGCTCTTGTTGCTGTTCACCCAATGCTGCATGGATGCAAACACCCTAGAATTAAAGCTGAGTTACATCTTCCCCAGTGAGTGTTTGAAAAACTACATTTACAAGCTTTCAAGCCGTATCAAACAGGTGCTAATAATAAAAATCAGAAAGCAACTTCCAGTTAGCGTCCCGTTCTCCTGTTTAACAAGGCTGGCAAGCAGATTTGTCTTCAGGTTTCAATATTAGCAGAAGTTTTTTCTAAATTCAGCCATGTGTCCATCTTTGCTGTTCTCCACTCAACAGAAAGAGAAAACAAGGCACTTCTCTCGTATTCATCCCTGTTTAGCATTTTCTGTCTTTTGCAGGATGCACGTGAACAAAAACATCCCCTCACTTTAAAGCAGTAGTAAAAACTCGATAAAAAACTAAATCTAAATAATCCAGCGTGAGTTGCTGCTATAGCGAAGTGATGCATATCATCTCGTCCGTTAGGTCCTCGTCACATTTCACAGCCACATATGGCTCCTCATCGCTGTAGTCCCGGATGCTGTGGTCCTTGGTATCTGCGACAGCATGCGAGTCCGGGCTGACGCTGTTCCCCGTTCCTCCAGTGTTGCCGTTACTCATACTGCCATTCAGCAGATTGCTGGCAGCGCTCTCCATTTCGTCGATGGTCATCTCGCAGGCATCTGCAATCTCGTGTTTGGTGGCTGACACAAACTTTGGGTCCCTGGCGTATTTCCCCAAACCCTCAGAGATCAGCACCTGAGAGGAGAATGATAAAAATGATCAAGCTGGAAACAAGAGGGGGAAGTTTTTAGATCAATCAGCTCATATTAGGGTCAATTAACTGTCAGAATATCGGAAAGTCTCAGAAAAAACTAGCTGTTGTAGCTACTAGAAGAGATGGATCAATAAAATGTTCATATGTTACATTTAGGGATGCACGATACAATCGGCCCTATATCGGCCTTAAAACTGAGTACCGGACATAAGCAACCCCACCGATATTTAACAGATATTTAATCAATCAGCCCGCTGTTTTTAAAGCAAAATATATATATATATAATTTTTTTTACAGACTTTAAAATTTCGAAAGACTAAGGGTGGGAAAAAATATTGATACACTGAAATATCACAATATTTATGCTACTTTTATGCTATTCATGCTAATTATGATACGTATGCTGATATATTGACATTTAAAAACGCGGTGTCTATTTTACTAATGAAATCTCATGATATTTTGTCATTCTGTTATGAAATTTCACAAGAATTCACAAAAATTTCGCAATATTGTCATCTGCTAATATATTGACATCTAAAAGCACGGTATTGATCTATTTTCATACAGAAATCTTGCAATATTTTATATTTTTGTTACAAAATCTCACAAGAATTCATGAAATATCCTAAGATTTTGTAACAGAATGATGAAATCTCGTGAGATTTTGTAAGTGAAATAGATTGATACCCCGTTTTTAAATATTGATTTGATATTGGCATATGAAAATATTGCGATATTTCAGTGTATCAATATTTTTTCCCACCCATCCAAAGTGTCGGAAACGGATAACAAAACTGCTATTTGAAATGACTGCTAATTTTTTTCAGCTTTAATATCTGTATCGATATAGGTTATCGGCCACATTTTAAAATATCGGCATATTGGATATCGACCAAAATTCCAAAATCGTGCATCCCTTGTTACATTTTCATAACAAGATGCCAGGACATCCAGCTGGATTTACAAAAACATAATCAGTTGGTGCTCCTTAAATAAAATCAAGCAAGGATCTCGAATAGTTGTGCTTGTAGGATGTCATGAAAATGTCGCTGAAGCACTTTTGGATCTACTAAGATCCAAATTTGCATGAAATAATTTGCCTGTGCTTTCTAGAATTTTGCGCGGGGGCTGAACCACAGTTTGGGGGTGATTTATTGAAAATGAAAGTGCAAATGACTGCAGGCGCAAACGTGTTGCAAATGCTCCAAAATAAATGAGGGTTTTGCTTGTGGTTTGTAGTGTGGCGAATTTCGAGAGACAACAACGCAAAGGAAATATGACCCTATAGAGATTGAGATATTCGTGGAAGAGCTAAATGAAAATATAATTTAAATGAGTATGATAAATATAAAAATGAAAATAATACAACACGGATCTGTGCAGAGCCTCAGTGGCCAATTTTCAGGTCATGGTCCAGGAGTTGCTCAACAAATGAAACTGTCTGCAGCCTTGAAGATGGTCTCTGGCATCTCTCTGGCACAATGCTAACAAATCCAGCGGCTCATGCAGCCAGGAGCACTGTGCTCCAAGTTAAATCCAATCCAAGTTAAAATGTGACGTTGGAAATAAGGGGGAAATAAAAAAGACACAATTACTACCAGCCGTTCTCATTAAGCTGCAGTGGCTGCAAATGTTCTGTGTGGTTTGTCCAGAATATTTTACACCCGTGTTAAATAGTTTTCCGTGTTGATTGTTATTGAATTCAAGGATTAAAAATAAACTCACTGCTCATGAAAAATGATTTTGAATCAGAGTGTGTGTCCAGCATGACCTCCCTCAGATGAAGCGTTTTGTGTGCAAAAATGCTAGTTTGCACCTGCTTTTCAGATGTACTAAAAATACACACAAAAACAGCCAGATGCAGTCTGACTTACAGTTGATAAATCGCTTTGGGAGTGCTAAATTAATATATCTAAATATTTCTCCTCCCAACACACACAACTGCATGTAAACGCACCATATTGCATATTCATTGCAGCAGACGTATTTTCTGGATACAAATGCGCTATTTTGCCCCTTTGAAAGACGCAATCCTTATTGCACACAGTAAATTGGTTTGTGCATTTTTTTGTGTATGCAATGACATTGCTCACGTTTTTATACACGCAAACCTTTGATAGATCCGGCCCTTAGTCCATCGTTGAAATTTCAGGGATGCATTTGTGCCTCCTCAGTTTTTCATCTACATCAAAACTGATACAGATGGACCAGACTGGAACAATATTGATTTAATTCTTTGTTATCACTGTTTATCTAACTGTGGTTGGCGGTGTTGGCTACAGGCAAAGTGACCACTGAAGGTTAGTACATTTCTATCTGATATGTGGCTGGTGTGCGTGTCGGGCGTAACTGATGATGGTTCCATTACGTATTTTCAAAAATGCAAAGAGGAACTCATTCTTAGCTTGACAGAGAAACCATTTTGAAGCTCCTATCATGCTCATGGTAAAGTCTGAGAAGCACTTTGTGACACTGTTGATGTTGACAGTTTGCATTTGCAGACACCGTTATTCACTGTCTTTCACTCACAGCTTCCACCAGACTGTTGGCGCTGCCTCTCTTTTGCTGGAAGTGTGAGACACTTTCTGCAGGTAATTGCAGACGCGATGGAGAGTGGCTGCGGCTGGGAGAGCCGTCTTGGCCATCTGTGTACCATGAACTCCTCTTCACTGCTCCAGGGAGGCTGCCCACACTGCCTGGACCTCGCCAGTCCACCTGGACACAAACAAGACAAATGATTGGGGTAAAAATGAGAGTATTTTTGTCTTTTGTTGCCAAAAAAAGAAAAAAAAAATCAGTGTTTTTTTTTAACGGTAGTTTGGTGAGGCAGGTCATTTTAATAGAAGTTAATGGCAGCACTAAAGTTGTAGTCAGTAAAATCAAATCGAACATATTAGGTCACAGACAGCATCGTTAGCACAATTAGCTAAAGTTCTCATCTGATTCCATTGTGATGTAGATTAAATTCCACATTTTTCTGTTTGTAGAAAAGACATTTAACTTTGTTTACCTGTATGAGAGGTGCGTAGGAGGGCGAGCAGTCACGACTGATGGGGGAGGCGGGGGGAGTGGCCCAAGAGCGCAATGACCTTGTCGGAGAGAACCGGTGAATTTTGCTGGCATCCAGACCAGCCACCGCCATCACCTGAGAGCAGAGACAGGTTAGGTCTCTATCAATGCAACTGTATTCACATAGCAAGAATCCTTCACAATATTCATGTTGGGTACCTGCTGTTGCATTAGGTGGAGTGGAAGAGCTGTGCATGATGGAGACGGAGGAGGATCATCTATACTACTTCTTCTGCGAAGACACTCGAAACTGAACGTAGGGGTGTTGGAGGCTGAGGGGATGCATATGAGAAGTAATGAAGAATTCAAACACGACTAAACCTAATTTAACTCCATGACCATCCATTAATAATACATTTATGAAAAAAACAAGCCTAATTTTACAGGGAGTGCAGAATTATTAGGCAAATGAGTATTTTGACCACATCATCCTCTTTATGCATGTTGTCTTACTCCAAGCTGTATAGGCAGAAAGCCTCCTACCAATTAAGCATATCAGGTGATGTGCATCTCTGTAATGACAAGGGGTGTGGTCTAATGACATCATTACCCTATATCAGGTTTATTAATAACAGAATTATTAGGCAACTTCCTTTCCTTTGGCAAAATGGGTCATAGGGGGACTTGACAGGCTCTGAAAAGTCAAAAATAGTGAGATATCTTGCAGAGGGATGCAGCACTCTTAAAATTGCCAAGCTTCTGAAGCGTGATCATTGAACAATCAAGCGTTTCATTCAAAATAGTCAACAGGGTCGCAGGAAACGTGTGGAAAAACCAAGGCGCAAAATAACTGCCCATGAACTGAGAAAAGTCAAGCGTGCAGCTGCCAAGATGCCACTTGCCAGCAGTTTTGCCACATTTCAGAGCTGCAACATCACTGGAGTGCCCAAAAGCACAAGGTGTGCAATACTCAGAGACATGGCCAAGGTAAGAAAGGCTGAAAAACCACCACCACTGAACAAGACACACAAGCTGAAACGTCAAGACTGGGCCAAGAAATATCTCAGACTGATTTTTCTAAGGTTTTATGGACTGATGAAATGAGAGTGAGTCTTGATGGGCCCGTGGCTGGATTGGTAAAGGCCAGAAAGCTCCAGTCTGACTCAGACGCCAGCAAGGTGGAGGTGGGGTACTGGTATGGGCTGGTATCATCAAAGATGAGCTTGTGGGGCCTTTTCGGGTTGAGGAAGGAGTCAAGCTCAACTCCCAGTCCTACTGCCAGTTTCTGGAAGACACCTTCTTCAAGCAGTGGTACAGGAAGAAGTCCACATCCTTCAAGAAAAACCCGATTTTCATGCAGGACAATGCTCCATCACACGCATCCAAGTACTCCACAGCGTGGCTGCAAGAAAGGGTCTAAAAGAAGAAAAACTAATGACATGGCCTCCTTGTTCACCTGATCTGAACCCCATAGAGAACCTGTGGTCCCTCATCAAATGTGAGATTTACAAGGAGGGAAAACAGTCCACCTCTCTGAACAGTGACTGGGAGGCTGTGGTTTCTGCTGCACGCAATGTTGATGGTGAACAGATCAAAACACTGACAGGATCCATGGATGGCAGCTTTTAAGTGTCCTTGCAAAAAAAGGTGGCTATATTGGTCACTGATTTGTTTTTGTTTTGTTTTTGAAAGTCAGAAATGTATATTTGTGAATGTTGAGCTGTTATATTGGTTTCCCTGGTGAAAATAAATAACTGAAATGGGTATATATTTGTTTATTGTTAAGTTGCCAAATAATTGTGTTTGCTTAATAAACCTGATATAGGGTGTTGATGTCATTTGACCACAACCCTTGTACATTAATTCCATCTTTTACCTCGTAATTATAATAAAGTGAATGAGTTTTTCATGAAAGCTACTCTATGTGCGGTAAATCTTTAAGCCTCTAAATCACACCCAAATGATAAAAAGAGACAGTTTACCTTGAGGTGACGGTAAAAACCATCGCTTGGGTGACCGTCTGTCGTCTTGACAGATGGGTTGTTTGTCATCGTCATAGTAACAATCAGGCTGGTAGCCATCCCTGGACAGGTCAAAATCGCCCTCTGCATCATCATTATAGTCTGTGTTGGACAATCTTTAAGGGAAAAATAGAAAAAAAAACTTTTGTGTGGAGCACAAACATTGGGAGGAATACAAGTTTTATGTTTTAAGAAACATTTTTATTCAGAAAAATGACCACAGCACCAGGCCAACAGTACAACACGCTATATGAAAATAGTTTTAAATCAGATAACCTGCATGTTGCTGCCCCGCCTGTTCATCTCTCCACAAAGAAGCTTTTGTTCTGTATCAGTGTTCTCTTGC
The DNA here is from genome assembly GCA_023101725.1 of Atherinomorus stipes. NCBI lineage: Eukaryota > Metazoa > Chordata > Actinopteri > Atheriniformes > Atherinidae > Atherinomorus > Atherinomorus stipes. The sequence goes on along the minus strand of JALJCO010007652.1, from coordinate 679,454 downwards.
TGAGTTATGCTCAAATTCATATTTTCAGATAAAAGCAGTTTAAAGGTAGAGTCCAGAGTTTCCCCCCTGAAAATAAATGTGAGACTTGTGCAAGTGAAATCTGTCTCAATCCACGCCTTTGGGCCTCTACTCTCGTGTAGTGGTCAGTTTGTTTGCAACTCCCTCTCCTCCTGTCTGTAATTCACCTTTGACCTTTGTTTTCATCTGGTCGGGATGTTTTTGGTGGAGATTTCTGTTTATATCACCAGCCAATGACAGAGCTAAGGGCATGACGCTGTGTGGAAATAGGCTCATGATTGGAGCAGACGCCACTCACCAATCTGTTGGTTTCCTTAGCAAGGCTATTATGAATCTGACTAAATTTAAAATTTTTTTTTTTTTTTGTCTTGCCCTGTGTAGCATAAACTCCATCTTTTTTGTTACCATTTCATTATATTCCATCTTAAGTTTAGTTATTTTTTTCAATCCATTAAGAGACATGGTTTTCTTTAATAAGTGTTCTTCTCTCTCTATTTTCTTTTCCAAGTTTAAAATAAGATTTTTGTTTTGTTTCTTTTTATAAGAGGCATACTGAATTATAATTCCTCTGAGATAAGCCTTCATTGCATCCCAAGCTATTCCAAGAGAGGGCGCTGTTGGGATATTGATTTCTTTATAAATTCTTATTTCTGTCCTCAATTTTTCTTTAAAATCTTGATCTTGCAGAAGGGTGTTGTTGAATCTCCATCTATTTTTCCTATGATAATCCTCCTGAGTAATCAATTCTAATGTTACATTTGCATGATCAGAGACTATTATATTACCGATCCTACATGCGTTTATAGAAGAAATCAATGTCTTTGAAATTAAATATAAATCAATTCTGGAATAAACCCTATGTACGTTAGAGAAGAAGGTATAATCTTGTTTTGTAGGGTTTTATAGTCTCCAAATATGGATAACGGCTATTGAAGAGCATATATCTTTCACAACTTGACTTGATTTGGTTGGCCGAGACTAAATTTCTCTGTCTGTTAGGCACCCTGAGGTGACATTGTAATGAACTGATGCTATACAACTAAAATTTAACAGATTTGAAAAGTTTCTGGCAAAAATGTGAATGTGAATTTTTTTTTTGCTTAAAATTGAGATCACGTGTCTGGCACAATCCCCCCCTCCCAAAAAAAAAAAAAATTGTTGCACAAATAAACTTTAACAAAACAACCTATTCAAAGGGCAGTTCAAAATAAAACATGTGTTTGCACAAGAGTTTTGTTGGAGTGGAGCACTTCTTTGGCAGATGCATAGTTGTAGTTCTTGGTTAGGAGGTGGGGAGGCAATGGCAGTGCTGCGTTTGAGGGCGCTTGAAAAAAATCCGGGAAGAATAGAAACTCATTTCTGATGCAGCTTGTGATTAAAAATGCTGCATAGAAATGAGATCACATGTATGTGTGAATTGAGATCGCGATTTTTTGTGCAGCCCTGACTCAAACTCAAAAAAAAAAGAAAGAAAGAAAAACGGCAGATACAGCGAAGAAAAGGAAGTACTATGTGGTGAAAAGAGCTTTAGATAGTGCACGTAGGAAAACCGGGGTTAATACTGGTTCGGCTTTTAACCGCTTCTGAAGGAGAAGCTTGAAGCTGAATAGGCTGAAGAACGAGGCGGCCATTAGCCTGAGAGGGAGGGGCTCAGTTTGAATACTGTTTACAAACAGAAACAGTGGGACTCTGGACTCAACCTTTAAATTTGTTTGTGGGAAGCAGATGATGAAAAATAAAAAAAAAAAAGTAAGGTGTTCAAATCTGTAGTGATAATTGTATCTTTGTGCAAAATGAAATCTTTATTTTGTTTACATTAAAAACATTTTTCACTGCACTCTACCATGCTGTTTTGCACATCACAAACATAGAGAGGGGTAAATCGCACTCTCAAAAAGACTCATCATTAATATCACTGTATTAAATTATGAGTAACCAGTAATGACGGAAGCCTTTAACTGGTAAAGAAAACAATGAATGAGTCGTTTTAAGCAACGATTACAGTCATGTTCAAGTCATTCATGCGAGAAGATTTTCTCCTCAGTGTTTTAATCAGATTGAGGGTTCGGGTTACAGGCTGACAGCTGCTTTTGCTATATCAGTACCTGTCCTTTGTGAGCATGATGTCATCCTCATGAAATTCCTCCCCGCTGAAGTACTCTCCTGAACCCCGCTCGTCATCACTGTCTCCGCCCCCCGGCTCCTCTCGGCGGATGGTGGGGTAAAGCCCTCCACCGCTTTGTGACCTGTTATGAAAATAAGGAGAGTCATTAGCGTTTTGATAATTATTGATTGCACACAACATGCCAGGTTTTATCCTTTGATGTTGATATTTGCTTCTCTTTATTTGCAATTTTAGGTTTTCAATGCAAATCCACTGAAGAGGAAAAAAATGACCAAAACATTGCAACGCCACAGTCGCATGTCACCAGATTTCAAGTTCTCCCCAATAATGGAATACCAGCCAATAAAATAACAGATTTGGTCATTTTAAATGTAATAAAGCAAATAATGAAAAATCTTGCAGATAAATACCATTTTTGAGCAAATAACATCATAAATTATCGTGCTATTGGCTGGTTAACTGACCTACTATTTCACAATATGTGAATATGACTGCATTCTCAAACACAAGTGATTTTTTTTTTTCAGTTTTGTTATTTTGACATCACTGGTTGCTACACACATATCTGACATCAATCATGTCCTTGTGTGCAAGTGAAGCATAGAATTTTCCAAAGTATTGGCAGAACTTGCATATTGTGAAATTTCACAGGTAAATGGAGCTTGTAAGTGGTTACATCACTGACGTACCTAATATAGGCTTCATAGTAGCGCGTCCTGGTCCACGGAGTGAAAGAGGTGTTGCAGTCAGAGAGGAATTTTTCAGAACAGAGGTTGCATGCAACAAGATAAGCAGGTAGAATTTGAGATGGTTGAAATGCTTTTACACATTTAAAAGACATTATTACTGTTAATATCATCACATTTTATCATCATTCAGTTTATTCAACTTTATTCTGATGTTGGAACCAAACTCTTTTCACCAGGATTTTATTGGAAACTCAAACTGAGAAATGAGCTTTTGTGCCTGAAACACTTGAAAAACACAGGAGGATGTTTAATACACAGCTAATACTTGTTTGTTTTTTTTGTTTGTTTTTTTAAAACCCAGCCTCATCATCAGACAGAAACTGGTTTATCCTAATGACCTAACTGCACCCTGGGAAAAAGGTAAAAGACCCACTTCCTCCTCTCCACACCGCTGCTGCTGCTGCTCTGAGGTTGCTATCCTGCGTGAACTTGCCCTGTTCAACCATTATGAGGTCACCTAGTCTGATGTTGAAAGATGTGAAACACCCGAGAACGACTCTGTGTTACAAGATGCACTGGAAGATGCATCTACAACTTCTAGTTTTATAAATAAAATATCTGTTTATTAACTTATAAAATACTATATACGATATGCTTTTAAATACAATAAGACACGTGCAGATGTGCATGCATTTTCAAACAAACCCTTGCAAAGGTTTAAATCTCAAAAGTTTAGATACAGTTTTTTTTTTTTTAATCAGCCCGATGGTGAACTGCATCAGGTCTAAAAAGAAAACAAATTTATTCATGCTGATATGATAAAATTCCTCATAAATATGATCATAAACATGCTCTGTCATTAAAAAAAAGTCCTTTCTTGTCTGTCCATCTTTGGTTCTGTCAACATTACTACAATTCAAAGTGACAAATGAAAGAAAAAATTCAAAACTTGGGTGGCTTTTTTTTCTTAGTTTGCTTTTACCTCAAAAGGAAAAACCTTTTTAAACAAAACAAAACAAAAAAACTCTGTTTTGTGGTTTCCAATCAGAGGCATAAAGAGGAAGAGCCAAAAACCAGCTGTTTCCGATCAGTTTTTCATTGGTGAATTTTGGCACTTTTTTATCTATTAGCAACAAAGAAACTGAAATTCTGATGATACGTCACAAAAGACACACAGTGGCATACGAAAATTTACACACACTCATCAGCTGTCAGAGAAATAAGTTGAAAATGACAAAAGTAATAAAAAATTAAATTGTTATGAAAAATAACATTGATTTTGAATTGTAGCTTTTACATTTTTTTTGTTTTTTTTTTTCTTTTTATTTCTTTTTTTTTTCTTTATTTAATTTTTATTTTTCTTCCTTCTTTTTTTGTTTTTTTTTTTTTTTTTTTTTTGGTTTTTTTTTTTTTTTTTTATTTTTTTTTTTTTTTTTTTTTTCTCCTTTTCCCTTTTCTTCTTTTTTTTTTTTAATTCCCTTTTTTTTTTTTTTCTTTTTTTTTTTTTTTTTTTTTTTTTTTTTTTTTTTTTATTTTTTTTGTTTTTTTTTTTCTCTTATCTTTTTTTTTTATTTTTATTTTTTTTTTTTTTTCTTTTTTTTTTATTTTTTTTTTTTTTTTTTATTTTATTTTTTTTTTTTTTTAATTTTTAAATTTTCTTAATTTTATTTATTTAATTGTACCAGCGTTGCTGGCTGTTCATCAACCAACCTTGTGGAGTGCGACTTCCACGGCTTGTTGTGCACTCCTTTGCTGTAAGTGGTGGATGATGGATTTCTGGTGGAGGACGGGCGGCTTCGTAATAAACACTTCTGCTGCCTCACAGAGGTCGTGGAGAGAAGTGCGGGCACGTTGGCATTGTTGAGGTTGGCATTGGAGGGTATTGGTGATTGAGGGCAAGTGGAATTACAGTGAGGATAATCATATGGAAGAGAGGAGTGATGATGATGATTGTACTGGATGGGCGAAGAGTTCATCTCTGTCTCCCCCTCCCGGTCGCTGCTGCTGGACTTCCTGCCAATCTGGGTGGTTGCAACGGAGGCGCTGCAGGAGAACGGGAGGACCTGTAGCGGCCGCTGAGTGACGGTGGTGGGATGAGACAAGCCGTGCTGATCCCCACCAACATGGTTGACATGGTTACCAAAGAGGCCACCATTACGCTGCAGAGAGACCCCAGAAACCAAAGGAAACGGTCAACAAAAAAAAATGCGCTGACCACTTTGGAGGAACATGACGATTTTATTACCCTGTAAATTTCTTCCTCTTCCTCTCCAGCTGCATCTACCAGCCCCTCCTCCTGTAGGTCACATGATATGGCTCGCCGGATCTCTGGTCCAATGTCATGCAGCGTGCGCAGACCAGCCTGCAGAGAGAGCACATATAACACCAACCCTAGAAACCAGCACACACTGCATGTGTGTGTGAGCTTGGTCTTGTTTTTCCATATTTGGGGATTCAAGCCCAGTAAATGTTTATGCTGAGAGGGTTTTATGAGGATGAAAAGTAGTTTATGGTTTGGATTAGAATTCAATTTAAAAAGAGGTTCAAATTAAGGTTATGCGTTCAGCTGCGATGACTTAAGTCAGGAGAGGTTCTAAAAAGCTTTAATGGGATGCAGGAAAAATAGAAAACCATGTTAGTTTATGTGCGTTATGAGCTTAGAAATTAGTTTGGAAAAAACCTGCAGCATTTAATCTTGTTTAAGGGTTGTCAGCATCTTTTATAACAATATCAAATAATGTATGAACAACATCAAAGTGTCCTTTGATTCAAATAACAGTTTTTTTGTCTGATTTATTGTGGTTTTCTATGAGCAAACAGATTAGGTTTAATTTCAGGTTTGTTTTTTTCTTTTTTTTTTTTTTATAAACTACGTTACCGCAAAAGTTATCACAGAGAACTTTGAATTAGTGCTTATAATACAACTCCAGCTAAATACCAGTGTTACCCAGTTCAATCCAATCAAATTTGTTCAGACTACTCTAAAATTATCATCATTGAAAGTATAATTTAATTAATATAAGATAACATTACCACACATTGTATGTGTTTTCTTTTTCTGACTTCATGGAGTCTGGCATACGTTAAGGTGGAGATGTGGATCTTTCTAAAACATGATGAGTAATCTACAGTAACGATGCTCAGCGAGATTCAGGCCGTGTCTCAATCTGCGCACTTGAGCACTTCAAACACTATTTTTGAGTGTGTAGTGCGTTTATGCTGTCATTTAAGCTGAAATTCAGCGCACTGAAAGTACCAGGATGCTGCCCTAATAACGGCCAAAAACGAAGTGCAAAGCAAAGCACACTACTCGCACTAAACGGACGCCATCTTGCTGGCGTAGTGGAAGAGGCGGGACTTTCGAACTGCTTTCAGAGCTGAATGATGGCGGTGAACGTAGCAGAGGCGACCCCTGCTGCATCGGAGGCTGAATTGTACTGATTTAAGTAACGTTCATGAAATGATTTAGACATAATTACTAATGTATATTGTGGCATGCTACCAAGCTGTTCACTCCCTGATTACAGTTATGATCTGGTCGTGTGTTTGAGGCCGCGGTTGTACCAGCTCAGAGGAGTTGGCATACATTAGCGGGTAATGCTAGTCCGTCACTTCCTGTAAGTGCACTGCTCTGTTTGGGTCAGCATTTAGCTACAACAGTGTGCACTACAGATCAAGTACACAGTGCGCACTACGCACTGAATTCCAGTGCACTCGGGCAAGTGCGCGGTTTGGGACATGGCTTCAGTCTCTGATTAGCTCAGTATGCTAATGAAGCAGCTCCGTGAGAGCCAAACATTGCATTTAACTCACCTGTAGAGCCAAGGTGGTGTTCAGCCTCTCCCAGGACCGCCTTCCCACAAGACCTTGCTCTTTGCGCCTCTTGAATTTTCTGAAGTAGTCCTGTATCAGGAAGGTGGCATAGAACTTCCCCACTGTTACCTCGTCATCTGAGTGAACACACCAGACAGACCAAAGCCTCCCATGTCAACACCACAATACCAAAACACCTCCACACTCTTATATTCTTATTGCCATCGAGTTGAGAACTCCAGCTTTGTTAAAACATCTCTAGAATAAAGCATCACTCCTACAGAGGGCTGAAAAATAACCAAATAAATTTGTAAGAATGGAATTAAAACCAGAATATAACAGAAGCCAGAAATTCTCACTGTTACAGCACACAAGTACAAAAGTGAAGCTTTAAATAATAACTGTGAAACAACAACGAGACAATCAAGCTGCTCAATCAGACGACAGCAGATCTCCCCCAGCCCCGGCCGTGGGGTGTGTGTGGTGGTGGGGGGGGGGCTGTGTACATAATCCATACTTTGCACAAAGCAAATAAGTTGTGTTTGGTGAATTATTCTTCTGTTCTAACAATTCTTCTTGGCAATACTGCTTAGACTGCTGGAAAGCCTGTTCATTTCTCCTCTCCCCCCCCCCCCCCCTCTGAAACAATTCTTTCATATGTTTATTTAATCTGGGACTCATAATTTGATCAAACCCACCCCCAATCACAGTTTCAGCTGCACCGTGTACCCCCTTTCTTCCTCCTCTCTCAAACGCACCTCTGCAAGCAGCCGCCGCAGCTTCGTTGTTTCTGGTCGCTACCGGTGTTGTGCAGGACAGCGTGCTAGTGGAGTCCTCTCTGAAGCCAGAGAGCGTCTCCGTCTGGGAAGCAGAGCGGCGCTAGTTAATCAGGCCTGGAAGTGGACGGTGTTCCAGACTGGAGTGACCAGCCAGTCACGGATGAATAAAATGTGGAAGTCAGACCGATCGTAAAAAGAGCTTCATTTAAAGGTGCCATGACATCGAATTTCACTTTTCTGGGGTTTTGGGGGTATAATATGATCTGTTGTGCACTGATGAGGCCATGTGAATGTCCAGAGTGAGAATCAAAGTTCCTGTTTATGGTCAGTCTGCTTTGTTTATTTGATCAAAAACAGTTCAATCAATCAGCAGATTATCATTCTACGTAGTTTTAGCATGCTACGTAATTCATTTGCGAAATGGCATTTTTCAATGGCACAACCCACATACTAAACTGCTCATTTTCCTTACGAATATGGCACCAGTTAAAGGAAAACAAATTTCCATTGCTAGGTTTATTGCCAAGAATAATCCACCAAACAGAAATTTAAAAAACAGTGTTTATATTCTGAGGAGCAGCATATGCTTGACTGAGAGCAAAACATTGTAAAAATGCTTAATAGGACCAAGACAAGGTCAAAAACATTCTCTACAAGTCTGGACAGCTTTGCCATGCAATATTAGGTTTATCCATCAACTTCTTCATGAGTGCTGACAGCTTGTAAACCTCTAATCTTTATACCGTTCTTCTTTAAACAAAGATTGAGTGTGTGGTGTCATTTTTGGCAGGGAACACTAAAATGAATCTTTCCACAGATAAAACAAACGTGCAGCTGACAGCTGATAACATCTATGCCTGCAGGCTGCAGCTCTTGCTTCATGACAGAAAATGCCCACAAAAACACGCTCCCACACATACAAAAACAAACAAAAAAAATTAAACAGAGCACATATTTACACGCAGCAGAAAAGCAAAGTGAAATAAAATGCAACAAAATCCAGTTAAATAGCGTTTTCATGACAGTACTGACTACATCCTCCACTTCAGGGACAAACAAGCTGAAGTGTGTTTTATGCAAATCTCAGATCAACATCATCTGTAGCAAGACGCGCATGCAGAGAAGCAGCGGAGGACAGAATGTCAGAAATGCAGAGTTTTTATCAGAAGAAAAGGCAGAAACTACATCTAGCCAGGAAGGAAGCTGTGACTACACGCAAACTGTCTGCCATGCAGGGAGGCTAATCGAGCACATCTCTGATTCCCTCAGATATATTTCTGCTGAAGCAGACGGGGAGAAAGGCTAAATAAAACGACTGAATCGCTGGGTGTAGGAAATGTGTTTTTCATTCGTCTCCACCTTTTTTGATTCATTTTAGCCACAGAGGAGTCAAGTAAAGGTGGCACACGTCAGTGGGATGGAAGCATCAGTCCCTGGGATAGTTTTAACAAAAAACAATGGACTTGATGCGATTACGATCCATCTCAAAGCCCCAGACACATTTCTCTAAACCCCCTGACACAGCCAGAGACCCTCAGAAAGGTCCTGTTCATAGAGAGAAGCTGCGACTAAACACACAACAATGCAGTTCAGTGTAAACATTTAAATTGCTGATGCCCCACTTCCACTAAACTACACAGAACATAAAGAGTTAAACCTTAAAAGTGAAACTCTACTCAATATTCTCACTAATACTTCAAAAGAAGTTTTAAGTGATGTGAAGCAAGTCACCTGGTAGCTGCACTGCAAAAACTCAAATCTTACCAAGTATATTTTTCTAATTTCTACTCAAAATGTCTCATCACACTCAAAATAAGACAAAACTTCCTAAATAGAAGCATTTCAATGTGAAAGGGGAACTTGTTTTAAGACAAACGCATCTTATTTCAAGAAATCTTGTCAAGAAAATGTCATTTGTTCTGTTGGCAGAATGTTCTTGACAAGATTTCTTGAAATAAGATGCATTTGTCTTAAAACAAGTTCCCATATCTCACTAAAATGTTTCTCTTTAGGTACTTTTGTCTTATTTTGAGTGTGATGAGATATTTTGAGTAGAAATTAGAAAAATATACTTGGTAAGATTTGAGTTTTTTGCAGTGTGGTGGGTTAGAGCAAGGGGTGCAGGATATAAGCGGCCTCCTATCAGTATCGGCCTATAGTGGCCTTAAAACTGAGTATCGGACATTGGCCACCCCACCAACAACCTAAAACTTCTTCAAAAATTTCTTTTTCACAGACTTTAAAACTTCTGAAGACTAGCGGTGGGTAAAAATATTGATACATTGAAATATCCCAATATTTTCATATGCTGATATCATATTGACATTTAAAGACTCTGGATCGATCTATTTTACGAACGAAATCTCACAATATTTCACCGTTCTGTTAAGAAATCTCGTGAGAATTCACAAAAAATTTGTGATATTTTCATATGCTAATCAAATCAAATCAAGTTTATTTATATAGCCTTTACAGTACCCATTGGACACACAAAGTGCTTACAGCAGGGGTAACAGAAAAACATTGGGACAGGTGGGGGGGAAAAAAAAAAGAAACCACTGTCCCGCCCTTTGCAGAGGACGGATAATGGGTTAAAAAACACCTCAGACAATTAAGCACGAACAGACAACACAACATCATACACATGCATATTATATTCAAAAACTGGGTATCGATCTATTTTACTAACGAAATCTCGTGAGAATTCACGAAACATCGTGAGTTTGTAACAGAATGATGAAATCTCGCGAGATTTTGTAAGTAAAATCGATCGTATCGTTTTTAAATATCGATTTGATATGGGCATATGAAAATAATGCAATATTTTAGTGTATCAATAATTTTTCCCACCCTTATTTTTCAAAGTGTCGGAAACGGATAACAAAACTGCTGTTTGCAATGACTGCTTATTTTTTCAACTCTAATATCGGTATTGATATCAGTTATCGGCCACATGAGTTTTTAAGATATCTGCATTTCGGATATCGCCCAAAAATGTCAATATCATGCATCCCGAGTTAGAGCCATGAGTTATCCCCACAGACAGTAAATTCTCTCTCTGAACAGAGTCTATTGAGGTGTCTAAGAGAGGTAATACGAGTTTCATGCCACCAGACTAAAACAGAACTACTCCAAAGAGCTCAGGACGGCAGAAAGAGAAGAAAAAGAAGGCCAGTAGCTGAGAGCAGAGGAGAGCTGTGGAGGAGAGCGGCTTGGCAGAAAATAATGAAACAAAAAAAGAGAGAGAGGGGTTAGCAAACTAATGCACACAAAGACATGCAGCAGAATTTAGAGACACAAACTGAAGCATTGTAAACGTGAAAGCACACGGCAAAAACTACAGACAGCTGCAGGAAGTCGCACACGTGTCGACTCACAACCATGTAAAGCAGTCAACCTAGAGGATAAATGGGCCTGTTGAACTTTTAAAAAAAACAAACTGCAATTTATTATTTTTTTTAATCCTGAAACTGTTAGCATGTGATATTTGTGGTGTTTCCGGGTGTTTTCATCTGAATAAGGTATAAGGGCAAAGGTTTACCAAAAGAACAGAAAGCATGACTGAAACAAAACCACAGGATTATGTGAGAGACAGCAGCGAGACAGCGGCCGAGTGAGCAGATGTATCGATTAATGAGAATTCATTTCTTGATATATCCTGTTTTTTGTGGGTTGTGGTCAGAGGACAGGATTTACTGTTTCAGACAGGAAAAAACAAGATCTTGAAAAATTTTCCCTCAGCAGGTGTGAACTTCACTTAGCTTTATCTAAACCTGAATCGTTTACAAACAGAAGATGGAAATTTTCAATGAATCTGCAACACAAGAATGGAGTTTTTTCAAATTATTGTGACGAAGTATAAAACCTAAACTTCACCACTCTGGGAAGTAGAGCTTAAAGTAAGCTTAGAGGTCACACACACACACACACACACACATGCTATTTTTATATCTGTCAGCTTCAGCTGTTGCAGAATAACAACTCTGGCTGTCAAGGTCCAGGTGGGACTCTGTCTCTTTGCTTGACAAGCACTCTGAGCTATTTTCTTTATATATTTTTTATCATTCCTTAAAGGTACAGTATGTAAAAAAATCAAAGGTCAGTGGCAGAAAAATGTGATATATAATTCAAAACTGTGTTACTATTAATGTGTAATTGCTGCACTAGAATAGCTGTTATATGTTTATTTTCATAGAATGAGTCATTCATATCTACTTGCTGGGCGGTGCAAATATGGAGGCTGCCATATTTGTTCCACCATTTTATACTACGTTGTCCCTGAATGGACAAAACCATGTTAATGAAGTAAGAACCCTTTGAACTTTAAAACTGCTGAATCAGCTTTGTTTAATGGGAGTTAAAGCACTGTTTGGGATAAATAAATCCTTAAAAGACATAAAAAGTAGTTACTCATAGTAGAGTCAAAGCTACACTGAGACCACTGGATCCACTCACAGTTGAAAACATCTTTATGTCTGGGAGAATTTTGGCCACTAATGGCCACCGTACATTCACAACAGTGCTTGGAATATGGAGTCATTTGAAAGAAAACATCTTTTCTTTCAAATACCCATCTTTACCACTAGTTGTCAGTAATTCTCACATACTGTACCTTTAAATCTGGTTAAAATGAATAAATAAATAAATAAATAAACATAATTCAGTTTCATTGTGATTCATGAATGCCTTTTATTTGCTGACTAACATGATTGAAAACCTTTTATTATTATTTATTATTATTGAAATTACCTTTTGGGATAAATAAAGTATTTCTTAATTAAATTTTTTATTTATTTTAATTGTAATTTATTCATTATTACCGTATTTTCCAGACTATAAGTTGGACCTGAGTTTAAAGCCCCTTTCAGACTTGCTCTGGAAAGCGGTAATAGTGTGGACTTTGTCCGTTATACCGTTTGCATTCAGACATGCGTCCCGCTTTTTTACCTCGGGGATGGAGCGGACATGTACCTGCTAGCCTCCATGTCATAAAAGCAGAAATTTTGTGGCACGTTGTTTTGGCTGAACACACAAGAAAATTTTCCAGACTGAGTTGTAGGGAAAGCGTGGCTGAGCTGACTTATCCAGAACATTTCCTGATGTCTGAACGTGACCAGGATGCAATAAGTCCGCAAGGAAGCAACATGTTTGAAAAGATGAGTCCGGTTAAAATGTGGATGTGCTTTACTGCTCATGTTCCGCAATGCAAGTCTGAAAGCGGCTATAGTCTCACCAGTCTTAAAATGTGTCAGAAAAGGGGAAAAAAATGTATATAAGTCACAGTTATTTAGAAGTTCATTTTTAAAAATCCGGGACCAAGAACCGACATTTAAACTGGAAAAACAAATTATTAAACTGCACAGCAGCACACAGAACAACGGCTGAATATGTGTGTGGTACGTGAAGGTAACACAGAACAGAAGGCTGATTAGGATGAACTGGCATAACAAGCTAGCACATCCAACAAGCCAGTTATCAGTAAAAAAAAGTTAACCAAGCTCTCCATCTGAACCCTAGAGCCCCTCTGATGTCATCAGCAGGAACAAAAAAAAAAAAAAACTCGGGTTCAAGAACATAAGCAATGTCTAAACTGAGCTCCCCTTGCTGAGAAAAAGTGTGTTTTTGGATCTTTGCCTTCATTGTCACAAGCCTAGAGCGCCCTCTTGTGGTATTAGCAATAATGTTTGATCCTTGGTTCACGTCAGACAACATTAATTAACATTTAAAAATATGTTAAATTGTATATTTTTAACATAAATATAAGTCACAGCTGATTATAAGTCACAGGAGCAGCCAAACTGTGAAAAAGTGTGACTTCTGCACACAGTGATCTGACGTCCATGAAGGGAGCGATTTTATGGTTTGGTGGCGGCTGGATTAATGACTGCAGTTAACAAGTAGATATTAGAGGGCAGCAGGACAGGACTAGTTTGCCTTTTATTGACAGAGAGGTGCAGTTCATGTTTTTGTTTATTATTATTATTTATCTCTCCGCTAGTGAAAAAACATTAGTGAACTTTTCAACAGAAGCAGAAAGCAGCCATGCATTAACTATAAAGTTTTAAAGCTGTTTTCTGGAGATCATTAAGCTCGTTTCCACTTAAGTTTATTTTTCTCATTATCTGAAATAATAGAAGAACCTTTAGTTTTCCCAACATAACCACCTACTGTTTGTAGATAAGTTGTGTTTTCTCTGGCTCACAAGATGATTAATGTGAGCTCAAAATTGAATGATTAGCACCTAATTTTGTTGGTAACTGTCTCAAATGGTCAAAATTGATAACAATAGGTTAAGTTTTATCTTAAAGGGACACTGTGTAATCACGAGCAGCTCCCTCGTACTTTTCATGCTGCGTTCGCGTGAAACCGGGCAGACCGACAACATCCGCTGCATGTAAAGTTATCACCGGCCTCTATGTGAAGATGTGGTCCGTCAGTTACAGTGACATCAGTCCACATCTGATTTGTTGTCATGGCGATGTCGTATTGTTTTCCCTGACCCATGTTTTACCGTCTTTCGCTCGGCTTCATTGATTAAAATGACATCTGGTTTGTTACCAACGGCCGTCTGCCCGACTGCACGTGAACCCAGCATCAGTGAGACGCTGGTTTCTCCCCTCTGCAGCGCGGTGACTTTTCAAAGGCATTACCTCGAACTGAGCTGAAAACTCCGGTGTGTCCGGTGAGTTTCTGTGTTTTCCTACTGTCACGCTTCTCCCGAACGCAAAAACATGGCGATACGACATGGCAGCCTCCACCGAGCCGCCCCGCTCGATGTGTAAATGAATGATACGGACGGTGAATTTAGAACTTAGAGGAGCACTTCAGTTTGTTGATGGGAGTGATTACTGATTAATGACAAAACACTTTTGAACCAAATAATCAGTTTTTGTGAATAAATAACAGGAGAACTTACACAATATCCCTTTAAGAATTGTATTGGAAGTGGAATAACAAACAACCTCTTTCTTTTTATTATGGTTTCTCATAAATAAATAAACCATTAAACCAAAGGCACAAATGGTTCCTGTGCTCAGACAACAGTCCTTATTTTTCAGATTTCTTTGTACGATTGTGTAAATGCAGCAAAGAGACGAGCAGAGAGTTAATCTTTTGTGATAACGGGACCTAATGTCCTTGCTGTTCTTTTTATCGCTGCAAGCTGTGTCTCTTCATACACACTGTATGTTAGTCCACGAGTGACAAAGTTCTGATTAACTCTTCAGAAATATAAACACACCCAGAAGCAGCAGATGAGCAATAGGACAGTGAACGGTGCAGAGAAAAGATGGGGGTAAATGTTCCACCCGTGAGTAACAAGAAGAACCGTTTTCCATGGTTGCATGTGAGTAATGACCACTGACCGCCTGCAGGAGGGACCACTTGATCCAACAGCTTCATGCTTGTCCTCTTCCAGATTTTCTTGATCACGGCTCTGAGCTCCTCGTTGGCTTGGTCCAAGTTACCTTTAATACAGCAAAAGGATGAAAAAGCTCCTTTCTTGGCATTTTTGGTTAGTAGCACCACGTCACTAATGTACATGAACATGGCTGAACAATTACAACAATCACAATCAAAATGACTGAACTTAAGACCCAAGATCATTAATCATGAAGTAAATAGAATTTAACAAAAACATATCTAATAATTCAAACTAAATATCAAGTTTGGTGCAATGACTGATATCATTTAGACATTCTTCTCAGTCTCATGCAACAAATTTATGTTGTCTTTATCTCCCTCTAGTGGCAAAATATTTAATGACAGACTTAAGGTGAGACACTACAGGCAAATAGGGTAAAAAACGTAACTAACTGGTATCACCATGAAACTTTCCTGGTTTATTCCTCACATTAGGGCTATCATTTTTTGTATTGCAAGTTTTCTGAAATATTATGTTTAAATATGCAAATGAGGTGTTATATAGCCAAAAATGGGCTAATTTGCATACATTTCTAGGGGAAAAAAAACCTAAACACAAGATTAAACCAGGTTCAAAGTTCCTTTTGAATCATGTTCACATATACAAGTCAAAAGTTTTTACAGAGGGGATTTTGGATATCTCTATAGATCATTTTACAATTTAGAATATACTGTCAACAACCAGAAAAAACTCACTTTTGGCATATTTTTGAGATGAAATGTGCTATAAATCAGGCTGTGAATGAGATATCAAAAAATCCTTCTATAAAAACTTTAAGAATACAGTCAGGAGCAAAACTTGAAAGTTTGGTCTCTGTAAGTGCTCCTGAAGTGGAGATTTTTTACCCAGAGTAAGAGAAAAACTCATTCTGAGAAAATAAGTTTAGCTGCATTTTGATGGGATTTGGGTGCATCACACAAAGAATCATGAAATAAACCCCATAAATGTTTATTTTGGGCATTTTTTTTACACTAGTCTGAGAGAAAGCATGGTGAAGGAGGGGGAAAAAAACCGAAAATCTGAAAATTGACCAGGTGATGAAAAAACGGGGTTTTTGCCTGTAGTGTCTCCCCTTAAATAATAATTCTATTAGATTCTGAATCAATAAATAAACAGAGCGTTTGTGAGTAATGTGATGCAGTTCTGTCTTCATTTTTTA
The DNA here is from genome assembly GCA_023101725.1 of Atherinomorus stipes. Taxonomy (NCBI): domain Eukaryota; kingdom Metazoa; phylum Chordata; class Actinopteri; order Atheriniformes; family Atherinidae; genus Atherinomorus; species Atherinomorus stipes. Next base: position 663,448 of record JALJCO010007652.1, on the reverse strand, counting down.
TGCCACTACCCTCAAGATGAACTCATTATTTTTACCTGGTTCAAAAACTGTAGACAGCATCTTTATTTGCTGAACATTTGTAAAATTTCATTGCCCCTCTTTTTCTTTGTGTGAAACATTTTTCCACGGCATACAGCTTGCTTGTGCACTTAATCTGCTCTGATCATGACAGAGTGGATCAAACTGTTGTCGTGGTTTCTCCATCTCCAGCAGGATTCATGCCTGCTGGCTAAAGTACACACGACAGGGCACGCTGACCCCATCAGCCTAAAGCTTCCTCTTCAACCAATATCGTCATTATATCTCACATAAAGTTGAATTTACGTGAAGATAACAAAAAGGTCACCTATCCAGTAACTAATATGAAAACGACTGAGATTCCTGGTGAATTAAGATGCACACTCACCCTCAGTTTTGATCTTCAGCGCAGTGCGGACCAGAGCGAACAACGTAGCGTTAAACATTACAGTCCCATCACTGTTCAGGGGCATGTTCATCGCCACCAGTCGCTGCAACAGAGTCCAAACTTCACATCAACATCTTGGCGTAAAAGGGAAAGCTGATATTGTGGAAGCAAAGATGCTGTATGTCACTGGTGTGTGTTGATGAGTGGTAGAAACACACCTTACAAGCCACTCTGTGAGGGCAGAGCTTGCCGAAGCCCAGTGGAGGTTGGATCCTCCTCAGAAGAGTTACCACATCCAGATGTTTAATTCTGCCCCTGGCAGCAAGGAACATCCAAGTAAGATGCAAAATACAACCAAGTTTCACTACAAGAGACATCTGAGCGGTGACAATAGCAGGAAGACACGTCAGAGACATCGCATGTACATCTCTGATATTCACGGGTTCAGCATACTAACTTTGCTTCAGGATCATATTCCGACCAGATCCTTTTAAACTCATCCAGATGGTGCGGTCCAAGAATGGACCAATCACGGGTCAGGTAGTCAAAGTTATCCATGATAACAGCTACAAAGAGGTTGATGATCTGAAACAAAAACATGCAGCAGTTCTTTTACGGTGTATAACAGTAAACAGTTCGGTAAAAGCAGAAATTCAGCTTAAACATCTCTGAAAACACGGAGCTCTCTGAGAAGTACCAGGAAAGCGCAAAGCATGTAGAAGCTGATGAAGTAGATGATGGCAAAGTTGCTGCCACAGGTTCTCTCCTCTCCGGGGTTGTAGTCCGACTCTGAGTCGCACAGCTTCCCTGGCAGACAGGCCAGCATGATCTCCTGCCAGGCCTCCCCCGTCGCACACCTGACCAGGAGAAACACGGCACAGCTGCTGAGTAACTAGTCTGTGTTTAACGTGTATGAAGACTTTGATAATCCCTGTCAGCACGTGCAGACCTGAAGAGCATCAGGACAGCTTGGGGAAAGGTTTGAAAGTTGTTGTTTCGGTTGATCTGTGTTCCATCCACCATTGCTATTTTACCAAACACCTAAAAGCAGAAGAGCCAAAGAATCAGCAAATATCAAAGCATCACATGGATGATGACAGCTACGGATTACACACAAACACACAGCATGAAACAGTTTTTCACCTATTTTCTGTGGCATATTCAGCAGCATTACCTGCATTCCTATTACAGCATAGATGAAGAACAGCATGGCTATCAGGAGGGCAACGTAGGGGAGAGCCTGGTGGGAGAAGAGATGGAAAGCATACACTCTTCATCTACCTGAGCACTACACATTATAAACTTGAGTCTTTTATGGCAAAAGTGTAACTGGTACAAAAAAAAAAAAAAAATCTACTTACATTAAGTTGACAAAGTCTACCATGTCCTTTTTTTTTACAATTTTATTTAAATTTATAATTTGTAAGTACACTACTCAACAAGAAAGTTGGAATAAAATCTTAACATGCATCATAGTTTGCTTTAAAACAACATGTTAGCATTAGGGATGGACTAAATTATGTATCACAATTCTGATTTGTATCAGATCTGCTGGGCTTAAATTTGTCACTGTCGCAACGATTGCGTCACACATGGTCCCTATCAAGGTCCTCCCTCATGTGCAAACCTAAACTGATGGGGAAGGGTAGTTCTGATAACTAAACCCGAGACGTGTAGTTATAGGAACGCCTTCCTACCTCTCTGTCCGAATGAGCCTTATGTGAATATAACAATTTAGCACTTGCAAAGCGATTTATCAATTGTGAGACGGTTAGCATGGCAGTTTATTGCATCTTATGTTTTTTACATCTGAAAATCAGGAGCAAAATGGCAGCTCTGTGCACAAAAGGCTGCAGCTTCTGAGGGGCTGCTTTGCCGACACGCATCACTGATTCACAATAAATTTTCACGAGTAGTGAAACGAAACAGAACCTTTTTTCTTTTTTTAGAGGTTTAAACTAATCCAATTTTAACAACAAATCGATACAATAGTGATAGACAGTGTAAACAACTGTATATGTTCCAACGTTTGGTTCCCTGTATCATTCTACATGTCAACCTCACAAATCAAAAGTTTTCTGCAGCACTGTGGGTTTTTTTTGGTGTCTTCCAAGTGTGATCTTTTTATGCTGTTGACCGTTCTACAGCCTTACCTGGAAGGATTTAATGAAGGTCCACAGTAGGGTCCTGATTCCCTCCCCTCTGCTCAACAGTTTGACCAGTCGCATCACTCTGAACAGGCGGAAGAAAGTGATGGAGATGCGAGCACTGTCCTCTGTATTCTGAAATCAAGAAGGTGACGAGCACTGTAATTAAGCTTTGCACAGCTCATTCATTCACGTACTCGGTCACACGTGCATTCTTTCAGTAGCCATGGATGAGTCAGTTTAGCTAACATGCAACAATAGGGTGGATCCAAATCCAACTCAAAAATAAAAAATCCCCCCGTGTGTCATCTTCCTACATCTTTACAACAATGAAGATGCATGCAGACGAACCATATCAGAAGGTTTTCACACACTGTACATTTAACTGCAGATGACAGTTTACAAATCAGACAGCAAGCAGAAGTCTCCAAATAGTCTTTGCACAAACTGATCAATGGATTTCTTCATCAGTCTTGTAACATCACAAGTACATGAACCTTCAACAACAAACGTAAACGCGGGTCAGTTCATTGTCCAATCAGTGTTGGAAACTTGACTTCAAAGGTTTCCATCAAGCTTACTTTCTAAGATGAAGAACGAAAAGAAAAAAATGAGCATGTGTCATCGTTTGTGTCATGCCATGCACCCAAACATGACAAAGAAAAAACATGTCAGGAGATTGAAACTTGGGCCAAAAATGCAAATAAACCAGAAGGATTAAAAACGAGACTGTGACAAACATTAAGGGTTCAAAAACAAACCCTCACATTTACTGGATGAGCACAGAAAAGCATCGCAATGTATTCAGCAGTAACTCAACAACAGTGTCACGACAAAGTGATGCAGATGCATTGATTTCTGGACGATGACGATAATGAAAGAGGAGGGGCTTCATCTTACCCCCGGTTCCACTATCACCTTCACAACCGGAATGGCTGCCGACTTAAAACCAAAAGTCTAAAGTTATTCCAAGTTCCACAGTTCAGAGCTACTGCAATCATCACATCATTACCACCTTTGTTTAATTCATCATCTAATTACACACACACAAACTTTATACTGTAGAAAACAGTATTACAGTGTTACAACCTGCAGGAACATCAACAACACAAAAACTTCTCATGCAAAGGCTTCACCACATGCTCTCAGCTGTAACGTCAAATATACAACACATACATACATACAATGCTTCAGGAAAGCTGTATCTTTCTCTGCTAAAAGCTCACAGAGCTCAACTGTCTGCAACCTTAAATACATTTAAAAATCTACTGTAACTCTGCTCACAGAGCAACTTCTGTTTTCAGATAAAAGTTTTGTTAATGTTATAAGATTCCTGTTTTTAATGTTCACTGGTTGCTCAATTCAGCTCATAAAAACTAAAAACTTTCTTTTACAGGATTTGATGTGTGATGAATAGAAAGCTTACTGTGTACTGCTTACATTCAAAGATTTGCTCAAATTGTTTCAGGACAAACCAACATATTGACATAGAAACACTGCTGGAAAGGATGAGAAGTGTTGACATGAGCTGCAAACCAGGACACAGAGCGGCCTTGCAGTAGCAGAACAGGAGATTTATCTGATTAAGAGATTACACGTATGATTCATGATCACATGTAACACAGTTTATCTACGCTGCATTAGAAAATAACAGCTTTCCAAGACAACCAAACACCTGGAAATTTATCTATTTTGCTGTTTTATTGATTCTTATCTTCAAATTAAAGTAGACACATTTAAGATTTATAATTATATATTAATTAAAAAATAAGCATTGTGCTAATGACATATTCAAATGTTTCTCTGTGCAGCACAATAAAACAATGCAAAAAACATGAGAAACTAATGTGTTGCATCTTGCTTTTAAATGCCAGTAATATCTTCCATCAACAAACTGGTTTGTAGGGGTTACCAAGAACTATAATAGATAAATTTAAGGAAAAAAAAGTGATCTTAAAGCAGCTCTGATGCTAAAGCAAGGCACTCTTGCTGGCGACGGCACAGTAAGACGTATGATAAATGGCTACTTACATTGATTTCAGTGATGGCAATGTCAACCACGCTACCCACAACAATTAAGGCATCAAACGTGTTCCATGCATCAGCAAAATAGTTCTGCAAGCACAGGCAACAAAGACACAGAAAAAAAGAGACAACAGAGCAAAAAAGGAAGAGGAAAGAGAGGTGAAAGAAGAAAAAGGTGTGAAAGCGAGACAAAGAAGTTCATCAGAAAGTTGAGCTTTGATATTACAGAGGAAAGATGACAGTCAGCCTTACTGCCAGATTTACAACTTTCAAAATGTTCTCAGTAGGTTTTCAATTTGAAAGTAATTTTTGAGCTGAGTTAATAAATGACCAAAACTGACGTCAATAAAAACTGCATAATGCCAATAATGTTAACTGAAACCACAACTAATCGGAGCATTCTTCAGCTACCATCTTGGAATTTATCCTCTGAATGCAAAAAACAAGTTTTTGGACCATCGTAGGTGTTGGAAATCTATGGATTTCCAAACCAGATTGCAATTATAAACAGATAATCAAAACGGAATATTCATAAAATTTTACAGATTATTAGTGCCAAGATTACACTGTTTTCCTCACTTTCTGTCAAATCATAAAGTTATTATAATAAATACTCAATACTAAGGATAGACCGATACATCAGCTGGCCGATATTTCCGATACACCACATACATACATATATATATATGTGTGTGTGTGTGTATGTATAATTATTCATACTCTCAAATTAAAGATGGAAATACAGTCAGTGAAATAAGAGAAATTGGTAATAGTAATAATAAATAAAAATTCCAGGAAAATTATTACATTGATTTTTAATTGTGGTTTTCAAAGAAATATTGAAAACACACAAAAAATAAAACAATAAACAGGCATGATGGGGCTCCAAAGCTAAAATTTTGTTGAACAACACTTTGAGACAATCACTGCAATCAGGTTTTCTCTAATGATCAAAAAGACTGCTACACTTGTTGACAGGTATGTTGGTCCACTGTTCATGGGAAATGTGTGTCTGGGACAGTTTTGTTTGTTTGTTTCAATTATTATTTCCAACCACAATTCAAAAGCAATATTTCTATTTAATTATATATTTTTTATTTAATTATATGTTTCACAAAATTATAATTTTCTGAATTTTTATTTATTATGAGTTTCTTTAGTTTCATTTTTGAATTACTACTGTAAATCTACCCCCTTCTTTAATTGGAGGGTATAAATACTGCAATTTTGAGAATGATTGTATAAACATATATACATATATATATATATATATATATATATATATATATATAATAACACACACACACACACACACAGGTACTCCCTAAAAAATTAAAATATCATGAAAAAGTTATTTATTTCTGTAATTCAACTTAAAAGTATTAGATTGTATTGATATTGTATAGATAAATAATATGTGCATCAATATATTTCAAGCTTTTATTTGTTTGGATGTTGCTGATTAGAAGTTACAGCCTAAGAAAACCTCTAAATCAAAAACTCAAAAAATCAGAATACTGTGAAAAGCTCCAGTATTGTAATTCAATTGCTCCAATAAGAGCACACTATCAAGTAAACAGCCTCTCCCCCCTCCCCTCTCCTAACGGTCTATGCACCCTCCTTCGCCCCCCCCTGTGTGATTCAGCTGCATGTATGGAGCTAGTAGTAACTTCTCTGCAGTCAGATCTGGGTTTCAAACAAATGGATTTAAAAGAAAACTTCTGCAGCAACACTGAGGGAGGGGGCCACAACCTTGTCATTACCTGTAAGTTTATTTATTTTCTAAATGCTGTCTTGTCTGATAAACGTAGCTCACTGTCTGACGTGCCCATGTTGCTAGCAGTTAGCCTTTAGCAAAGTCCGACCGCAGCTTGACCTACTTTCTCTAAATAAGGTTATATCTATTATAAGGTGTAGCCAATCAAAATGAAGTCAACGTGGTCTCCGGGTAAAGCTCCATATCATCACTGCACCCAACTGTATTACTGAGGAAGTGATGTCTGGTGTTTCAAAACAATACCCCACTGTAAAAAATGCCGTTTTTTTCTATTTACATATGCAGTAATGCCAACAACACAAACTAGTTTTTACTGCTATGTCATCACTCCTTTAAGTCCAGCATTAATGCAGCCGTCTACCAGGACATTTTGGAGCACTTCATGCTTGCTTCAGTAGACCAGCTGTATGAGGATGCAGACTTCATCTTCCAGCGAGACTTGGCACCTGCCCACACTGCCAAAAGTACAAAATCCTGGTTCAACAACCATGCTTGATTGGCCCGCAAACTCACCTGACCTGAACCCCATTGAAAATCTGTGGGGCATTGGCAAGAGAAAGCTGAACAGGAAGAGACCAAACAATAGAGAAGAGCTCAGGGCTGTGATGGAAGTATGTGCTTCCATAACACCTGAGATATGCCAGAGGCTGGTAGCATCCATGCCAAGCCGGGGGCAGTCATTAAAGGGGCCCCCACCAAGTACTAAGTACAGATGCAAGATTTTACGACTTTTGTATTTAAAACCCTTCTCTGATTGAGTTTATGCAGTATTGTAATGTTTTGAGTTTTACAACTGGAGGTTTTCTTAAGCTGCAACTTCTAATCAGCAACATCCAAACAAATAAAAGCTTGAAATATATTGATTCACATATTATTTGTTTATACAAAATGTAAATTTGGCGCGGAGGACCTTTTAAGTTGAATCACTGTGGATCCCTGAGAAATACATGGACTTTCTTTCAGGATATGGATCTAATTTTTTGGGATCGTACTATGTTCCGCGATATATACATATATATAATAAGTTTATATATATATGTTTTTTTCTTTTCAATATTTGTTTACAAATGCACTGTTTCTTTTTTATATATTTATTTCAAGTGCTTTGTTCTTTTCATTGTTTCCTTCATTATATTAATTTGGAAGTCAAATACAGTATCGGCCCCAAATTTCAGCAGGTTGTATCGGCCATCAACTGAGGTTGATGAGAAAATATCGGTATCGGCCCTAAAAAATCTGTATGGGTCAATCAACACGCTTGCCTCTAAATATCCATACATCCATATATCCCAGGTGTGTGTGTGTTTATCGAGATTCTGTCCCCACGAGCAGAGACTGTCCAACATGAAAACAAGACAGGAAGGAAAGGAAAGAGGAAAGATGTAAAGGAAGGAAAAAAGGAGAGTGGCAGCAGCAGTGGGAGAGCAGGATTAACGGAGTTGTACATACTGACGACTGTCTACCTGGCTGAGTATGATGTCGACTACACTGCCAATCACCACCAGAGCATCGAAGACATTCCAGGCATCCCCGACATAGCCCTAAGTATGGCAGCATACACAGCCAGCAGGAGGAGAGGGGGCGGGCAGGAGAGGAGGGGTGATGTAGGAAAGCATAGAGGGTAGAGAGGTTATAGTGGGCAGTGATGGTAGCCGACGACAGGGAGCAAGGAGGGGGGAATGGTGGCTGAGGACTTCAAATGAGAAAATGCCTTCAGGTAAAATCTCAGGATACACTGTAAGGGGAGGAGGTTTAAGGAACTTGGGACTTATTTGCATGTTTTTTGCATTTCTTCTGAGAAGACTCACCCTGGGTTTGAACGCGATGAGCTTGAGAATCATCTCTACAGTGAAAACTCCCGTGAAGACCATGTTGAGGATGTCCATGGCATAGTTAAAGAGATGAGACTGGCCATGGTGCTGAACGGAGAGTCAAAAGATTAAAAACAGATGCATTTAATACCGATGGACATTAATGTGCTGTAGATCCCACAGTGGCTGATGGGAAGAAGGTGAATCATCTAAAGAGAGCTTACCTGAATGGCCAGACACAGCGTGTTGAGGATGATGAGGACAAACATGACATACTCAAAGCCGGTGGAATTGACCACATACCAGAACTTGTACTGGTAAGGATTTTTGGGAATGTAGCGACGCAGAGGCCGAGCTTTAAGTGCGTACTCCACACATTGACGCTGCAGAAACAGAGATGAAATAAACAGGCTCATAAACAGGATATGAAAAAGACAGAACACGAGGATACGGTTCATCATTCCTCGCTTTTTGAGGAACACCCCAGTTGATTTTAAAATAAGTAGATTTGATTAGGGATGCACAATATTGAAATTTTGACCGATATCCGATATGCCGATATTTTAAAACTCATGCGGTCGATAACCGATATCAATACCAATATTAAAGCTGAAAAAAAGAAGCAGTCATTGCAAATAGCAGTTTTGTTATCCGTTTTCGACACTTTGAAAAATAGGGGTGGAAAAAAATTTGTCATATGCCAATATCAAATCAATATTTAAAAACGCGGTAATGATTTATTTTACTGATAAAATCTCACGAGATTTTATCGTTGTTACAAAATCTCACGATATTTCGTGATTTCTTGCGAGATTTTGTAACAGAACGATGAAATATTTTGTTGGTAAAATAGATCGATATCGTATTTTTAAATGTCAATATGATATCAACATTTGAAAATATCATGCAATTTTTGTGAATTCTCATGAGATTTCGTAACAGAACAATAAAATATTGTGAGATTTTGTTAGTAAAATAGATCGATATCGCATTTTTAAATGTCAATATGTTATCAACATATGAAAATATCGTGAAATTTTTGTGAATTCTCACGAGATTTCGTAACAGAACGATGAAATATCGCAAGATTTCGTTAGTAAAATAGATGGATACTGCATTTTTCAATGCCAATATGATATCAGCGTATGAAAATATTGCAATATTTCAGTGTATCGATATTGCTTCCCACCCCTAGTCTTTAGACATTTTAAAGACTATAAAAAATAAGTTTTTGAAGAACAAGAGGAAGAAGTTTTTGGGGGTTTTTTTTTAGGCTTTAGAAACAGCGGGCTGATCGGTTAAATATCGGTTAAATATCGGTGGGGTGGCCAATGTCCGATACTCAGTTTTAAGGCCAATATACTGTAGGCTGATACCAATAGCGGGCCGATTATATCATCCATCCCTAGATTTGATTATAAGTAACGTAAGCAAAAGTCACCAGACTGGTCCTAAACCTGCCGTAACATCTTCCTACCTGGTTTTTATCCAGCTCACAGTTTTTGTACTCCTTCTCCCCCTGCTCCTGAAAGGTAACGATGACAAAACCTACAAAGATGTTCATCATGAAGAAGGCAATGATGATGATATAGATGATGAAGAAGATGGATATCTCAACGCGGTAGTTGTAGATGGGGCCCATGTTCTCCCTGTTAGAGTCAATGGCTTTGTATAACAGACTGTAGGGATGCAGAAAACAGAGAGAAAGTCATTCATATCCACTCTGACTCTTAACTTTCCTTTGATTTCTCTCATGAAGACCTAATGCAACACACAAGCATGCATTATTATTGCATTAGTGCATCCACAGACATACAGTAGCTCTTATTTCACAGACTTGATGAAGGCTGTTGTTTATTAAACCAGCAACGGGTTCAAAGACAGAATGAGTGTTTATCAAGTAAAATATTCCCCATCAAATATAAAGCGCACTTACGTGGGCCACCCTTCAAAGGTGGAGACAGTGAAAAGAGCCATCATGGCCATGAGGACATTGTCAAAGTTGAAGTCGCTGTTGTGCCAGATCCTCTCTTTAACCATGGGCAGTGCAGTGTCCCCATTGTTGTAGAGAATGTACGTTCCCCTGAGATTAAATAAGAAAGTTTAATCACATACTGTTAAAACACACATAGAAAACACTCTTAAAAAAGAAAAGAAAACTCACTTGCATTCTTCTGGGCTCGACTTAGCATCATCAGTGCATCGATAGAATTTGCCCTTTAGAAAAAAAGAAAAGCATCAGCGGTACATTTGATCATAAAACCCCCAATTTCCGTTAGATCGTTTATTTTTTTCTTATTTACTTTAGAAAAAGCAGTTTATCTGGAAGTTAGACTACCGTTACGTGTCAATGCATAACTTTGTTCTTATACCTTGAACAGCTGAACTCCGATACAAGCAAACATGAACTGCAGCAAAGTGGTGACAATCATGATGTTGCCAATGGTCCTGATGGCCACAAACACACACTGCACCACATGCTGCAAAAGAAGAAAGATAAAGCCTTCAGAATAGATGCAGATCTGTAGCCTCATTCCAGACTCATTCATTTAGTCACATAATACCATAATATACCGTTGTATTTTTCTAACCTTGAGTCCCTTGGCTCTGTTGATGGCCCTGAGTGGACGGAGAACTCGTAAAACCCGGAGAATCTTCACCACTGAGATGGCAGAGGACCTGTAGATGACAGTGAAACACATCAGTGAATCCATCCTATTTTATTGATTTGAATGGGACAGTGATATTAATGAACAGAAATTTTAAGTAAATATACTGGATTTTAGCAAGATGCTATTTTCCATCCGTAGCCCCGCCCCTTCCCCCTCCAAAAGAAAAAACTGTAATACACTGCAATTACAATAAAAATAACAGTAATTAGACAGTTGAAAAGCAAAGAGTGTAGAGTTAAAATAATAATAATAATAATAAAAAATGTTGCATTAAAATGTCAATATTTAAAGTATTTTTTAAGACAAACTCAAATCCTTATATGAGGAAAAAAAGTGTGCATATGTGTATAAATATACATGCATACACATGCAGACATATATATGCACATGCATATATGTACATGCATATTCATACACACACAATACACATCAACACACAAACATACATGCACACACATATACTGTAGTGCATCTCTACATCCAAACACACACACAATCACATATTTATTGAATGAAAATAATTCCACAGAAACATTTACTTATCATGTTACTTAATGACTCATTTCAGACAGAAATAAAAAAGAAGAAAAAAAAGAGGTGTTGTTATGATACTTACTGAATGCCAAAGGAAACCAGAGACACACCAACAACCAGCAGATCCAGCAGGTTGAAGTAGTTCCTACAGAACGCTCCTTTATGAAGGAAGGCTCCGAATGCCGTCATCTAGACAGACAAGAAACTGCCGTTAGGACTGAAAATCCTTCAGCTATCATGAACACATGTGGCAGAGAAGCAGGACCACCTCTATGAGATTCAAATTATCATTCAGTTTTCTGTTTAAAATGCAGCTCAGCTTTGAAATTAAGTTGTTAAAGGTGTTTTCTCTCTGCGTCTCAGCGAAACAATCTGTTAACAGAAATGTCTCTCTGATGCTGGTGAATGATAACAGGAAGTGTTTTCAAGTGGTGTATCTTTCTATGATCAGTTCCTTTCTGTGTAATCAGACAAGCATGGACTCACACTGGCAAGCAAAAACCTTAAAATGAGGGTTTCAAAGATGCATACATGCACAGTGTTGTACACACACGAACATACAAACACATTAACAGTCGGTACGGAAAGTATTCAGACCCCTTTAAACTTTTCACACTTTGTTTCATTGCAGCCATTTGCTAAAATAAAAAAAAGTCATTTTATTTCTCATTAATGTCACTCAGCATCCCATCTTGACAAAAAAAAAAAAAAACAGAAATGTAGAAATTTTTGCAAATTTATTAAAATTAAAAAACTGAAATATCACATGGTCATAAGTATCCAGACCCTTTGCAGTGACACTCATACTTAACTCATATGCTGTCTATTTCTTTTGATCCTTCTTGAGATGGTTTTACTCCTTCATTTGAGTCCAGCTGTGTTTAATTAAACTGATTGGACTTGATTAGGAAAGACACACACCTGTCTATATAAGAGCTTACAGCTCACAGTGCATGTCAGAGCAAATGAGGATCATGAGGTGGAAGGAACTGTCCAAGGAGCTCAGAGACAGAATTGTGGCGAGGCACAGATCTGGACAAGGTTACAAAATAATTTCTGCAGCACTAAAGGTTCCTAAGAGCACGGTGGCCTCCATAGTCCTTACATGGAAGAAGTTTGGGACGACCAGAACTCTTCCTAGACCCGGCCGTCCAGCCAAACTGAGCAATCGTGGGAGAAGAGCCTTGGTGAGAGAGTAAAGAAGAAGCCAAAGATCACTGTGGCTGAGCTCCAGAGATGCAGTAGGGAGATGGAGAAAGTTCCACAAAGTCAGCTATCACTGCAGCCTCCACCAGTCGGGGCTTTATGGCAGAGTGGCCCGATGGAAGCCTCTCCTCAGTGCAGACATATGAAAGCCCGCATAGTTTTCCAAAAAACACATCAGGGAATCCCAGACTGTGAGAAATAAGATTCTCTGGTCTGATGTGACCAAGATTGAACTTTTTGGAGTTAATTCTAAGCAGTATGTGTGGAGAAAACCAGGCACTGCTCATCACCTGCCCAATACCATCCCAACAGTGAAACATGGTGGTGGCAGCATCATGGTATGGGGGTGTTTTTCAGCTGCAGGGACAGGACGACTGGTTGCAGTTGAAGGAAAGATGAATGTGGCCAAGTACAGAGATCCTGGAAGAAAAGCTCTTCCAGAGTTCAGGAGCTCAGACTGGACCGAAGTTTCACCTTCCAACAAGACAATGACCCTCGGCACACAGCTAAAATAACAAAGGAGTGGATCAGAACAACTCTGGACCATTCTGGACTGGACCAGCCAGAGCCCTGACTTAAACCCAACTGAGCATCTCTGGAGAGACCTGAAAATGTCTGTCCACCACCGTTCACCATCCAACCTGACAGAACTGGAGAGGATCTGCAAGAAGAACGCAGAAGATCCCAAATCCAGGTGTGGAACGTTGTTGCATCATTCCCAAGAAGACTCATGGCTGTACGAGCTTAGAAGGTGCTTCTACTCAGTACTGAGCAAAGCACTGAATACTTATGACCATGTGATATTTCAGTTTTTCTTTTTTAATAAACTTGCAAAAATTTCTACATTTCTGTTTTTTTTCTGTCAAGATAAAGTGCTGAGTGACATTAATGAGAAATAAAATGAACTTTTTTATTTTGGCAAATGGCTGCAATGAAACAAAGTGTGAAAAGTTTAAAGGGGTCTGAATACTTTCTGTACCCAATGTATATACATAATGCAAAATGTTACACAGTACATGAAGAGCTGAATCTAAGTGACTATACTCATTTCAAATAACAGATGAAGACATAAACTTTACCACAAGCAAGGCCTAAAATCCCCCTGAAAAAGTTCAGTCTAAGTGTTCATAGCATTTACCTGATGCAGACATGCAGCAAGCAACTATAAGGAAGAGGACTGAGTAGTAAAAAATTTGTGGATTTCATCAAAATGGTCTTTAGAGGGCCATAAGCCAAAACAGGTTTCTCTTTTCTTCTTTTTTTCACATAAAAAAGCTGCAGTTTTTGGTAAATAACCAAAGCAGTTGCACTCTGGAGAGCTCTGCTCTAATAACTAATACAGGATGAAAAGGGAAAGTGGGCCTTGATGGAAAAGTGACCAACATACAAAGTAATATACTGTATGTATAGATATATTATAAGGATTTATCAAAATTTGACAAAAAACACATGATCTCCACGTTGACAGCTTGGCGCCATGACAACAAAACGAGCAGGAGGCCATTCTGACCAAAAACTGGAGATAGAAAAATGAAGGGAGGAAGGATGTGTGCGGCAAGCTCAGAAGAGGAGGTTTATCATTTTTACAGTTGTTATTCTTTACCTTAATAAGGATCTCAAATGTAAACATACTAGTGAAGACATAGTCTGCATAGCCTAGGATCTGAGGAGGCAATCAGAGTGACATAAGCACGCAGGGTTACTGAAGCTCTACCCAGCACAGCACAGCACAGCACGCACAGGACATTTACCTTCAACAGGATCTCAACAGTAAAGATTGCGGTGAAAGCATAGTCAAAATAACCAAGTATCTGCAAAAAGCAATGCACAAGTTCAAGTCATTCCAGAATAACAATACATGAAGTGATCTAGCAAATACTTGTAGCTGTAGATAATGTTAGGTTTAAATACAGAAAATACTCAAATGAATCCTACTGGAGAAGCTGCACTAGGCAATATTTTACAGTAAAAAATGTCTCAATTCAAACAGTTTAAGGTCCTCTTTAATAAGCCGCATAGAAATGAGTCACAGTAGTAAATATAAATATCTTCTAGGTCTGTTTGTGCTACACTCACCAAAGGTTGACCTTCAACCATCAGATACTGTTTTATTTTTCCTTTTGTAGAGGACGTAACCAAGCAGTAAAGTTACAAATAGGGATATCGGCCGATATTGGCATTAAAACATAAAATTGGAAAATACTGTTATCTTTTTTTTTTTCGGCCCAATATTTCTATTAACAAAATCTCACAAGATCTTCTTGTTCCGTAACAAAATCTTGTGAGATCTTGTTTCATCAGCAGCAGTCGAGCATGTAGAAAAGTCCCTGTTATCCTTTAAGAACTTCATATCCCAGCATTCCTTTCAGCGTCATGTGATTACGGTGCAGCTGCTGCTGCTACAGACTGACTTGCTTTGAAGCTGCTTATAATATGTCTGGTTTTAAGTTGCTGGTTAAGTTACCAAGTTGTCAGAAACATTATAATTAGCCACATGTTGGCTGATACTTGCTAGTATCTGATATCTGGCAGCTAGATGTCCAAAATGAACTCCTCTGGCTGAGTCTGACCTCACAGTTGTCTGCATATATCGGTATTGGTTGATATCTGAAATTAAGAGTTGAACAATATCGATATATCGGGAAGAAAGCCAATATCAAACATCCCTCGTTATAAACGGCATTTACAGTTTGTTTTTTCACTGCAGTTAGAAAACGTTGTTCATTTTACCCAAACTACTAATCACAAACTAATCCAAGGAGAGAAAGAAAATGAAAATCATAGAAGTAAAGGCTTAATGATCTTTGCCAGCTGTATACCTTTATGAAAGTGGAAAAATCTGAGAATTATTTGTAGTTATTTGCATTTACAGGTTTAATGTCATCATGTTTCATAATTTCTGCTTTCTAGTCTCCTTGTATTTTGTATTCCATTAATATTTGGATCTTCTTACAGTTAAAATTGCCTAGTGCAGCTTGGTTTCTTTCAGGAAATTAACAAGTAAACTCAAGTACCGCGTGCTCAGAATGTGAAATAATATTTCATTTAAAGGAATACCATGCAACTTTTGACCCAAACATCAGCCTAATGTATATAACAATAGATGATTTCTTGGGTCAACATACAGCACTTGACACATGTCGTTGCTCCATGGGAGCTGTTATCCTTAAACACCAAATTTGTCCATATTTGAGAGCTACGTCCTTCCAACATCAGATTTGAAGACCGCTTACGTCACAGCAATGCGACCAAGGCTGTCCAGATTTGATGGCTCCTTCAAATGCAGCCTACAAATGTGGCCTTATTTTCCCCAGATTTTAAGGACGGTCCAATGTATCCTTCATGGCTAATCCTATCCCAACATTTTCATTTTATTTGTCATATGATTTTATTATTGTGTACCAGTTAATATTTTGGTCTTTCATTTGCTATTGTCCATTAAATTAGCTAAAGTTAGCATGAGACTATTGAAATCTTATAAACTTTACAAAATAAATTTACCTGAATTTGATTTTCTCTCATCTGGAGTAATAAAAAATGCCGCTGACGACGGTAAAGCTGCTCTAACTCCTCTAAAATGAGCAGAACAATGTTAAGGCTGATGATTTGGAGCTCGATTTTGTTTTGGTTTAGTACCGTCACAGTTGCTAGGCAACGAGAGATATGCCGAGGCTAGACCGTCCAAATTTAACAGCCTGTCACTTCCGCCTTCCGCAGTCTAAGGAAGACACGGCCTGCATAGACCGGGTAGGACGCGTCCTTCGAAGGACCTAGCCCCTGAATTTGGACAGAAGAGGATCCGTCTCTCATTGGATCATGTGACCTGGAGCGCTTTGCTTTATGGCTCGATGACTGTGGAGTCAACGAGTCATCTCCCTGCCCCTGAACCAGCTGAGTCTAATCTGCACAGAATTAAATTGTGAATGAGTGAATTAAACACAATTAAATACAGTTGCACAGTATCCCTTTAAGAGACTAGTTTAAATACACATATTAGACAAGATATCACACTTTTTAAATAAGAATGTTGTCCATGTAGATATTTTTAGTTATTCTTCCAATTGTGCTTTCAATATATCTGTCAAAGCTCCTTTAAAATGTAATGACTCCTCTGCCCCACTGAGGTCACGTCAGTGTGACAGATAGCCACTATGTATAACCAATACTCTGAGATTTATGTTGTGGTAGATGGAGATTTTCTAATGTGACATGTGAAAATGTCTTTAAGTGATTGTCAGCTACAGTAAGCAAGAAAAATCTGTCTGTGAAAATGGAGGAGCCTTTATGGAGAGTTAACGTACGATGTTGCGAGCAGAGAAGTTGCGAATGGGGTCCTCAGCAGCCAGAGAAACGGAACTGAGCATGATGAAAACCAGGATGAGGTTGGTGAAGATCTGATGGTTGATCAGCTTGTGGCAGAATACACGAAATCTGCAGAAATAAAAGGAGAAAGCAGAGGAAAGAGAATAAGCAGAGAGGCAAAGCAAACATTAGGATTTGACTGATCTAAAGGCAGAATCCAGAGTAGAATCTCCTGAAAATAAACGTTAGACTTGTGCAAGTGAAATTCATCTCAATCCGCACCTTTGGGCCTCTACTCTCATGTGGTGGTGACTTTGTTTGCAACTCCCCCTCTCCTGACTGTATTTCCTTTCTTTTCCTTTGTTTTGGTGTATTTGAGTCGTTTCTGGACCAAGGCTGGGTATCGATTCAGATTACAAGAATCGATTTGATTTCGATTCTTATGGTTTTGAATTGATTATTTTCTATCCGGTTTGATCTGTCCAATCCAATCCAATCTCTCCAATCTCCAATCTCCCCACTGAGTTTCTGAGTATTCCTACTGTCACGCTTCTCCTGAATGCAAAAACATGGCGATACAACATGGCAGCCTCCACCGAGCTGACCCGCTCGATGTGTAAATGAATGATACGGACGGCAAATTTAGAACTTAGAGGAGCACTTCAGTTTGTTGATGGGAGTAATTACTGATTAATGAAAAAACAATTTTGAACCAAATAATCAGTTTTTGTGAATAAATAACAGGAGAACTTACACAATATCCCTTTAAAAAAAAGAAAAGAAATGAAAAATCGATCTTTGAAAATTAATATGAGAATCGATTCAGAATTGGAAAATCTATTTTTTTAACACAGCCCTATTCTGGACGGACACTTGTCTCAGCCAGTGACAGTGTTAAAGGCGCAGCGCTCTGTGGGGATAAACTCATCGATTGGAGCAAACACCAGATTCACTCGAATTCTCGAGAAAATAAAGCGGATGCAGCGACGAAAAGGAAGCAGGTCTACTCTGCAGCAAAAAGAGCTTTCGGCAATGCACACTCAAAAACCAGGGTCAATATTGGTTTGGCTTTCACCCACTTCCAAGCTTTGAAGGAGATGCTTGGACCGAAGAGCGATGCAGCCATCAGCCCGAGGGGAGGGGCTCTCAGTTTAAATAGAGCCTGAGGAGTTGTTGTTCATGTCATGTCTTTCATATCACGGCGTTCCGCCATGTTTGTTGTACGCTTGCTGAGAGCTACGTTGGTCGTGAGTGGAGATGCTGGGTTATGTGAGTAGAGGACTGTGCCAGCTCTTTGCACAATCAAGATGATAAAACAGAAAAAAGGGGGGGCACGATACGCTTTTTCAAGACCCCGAAAAAAAAAATCAAGGATTTTAAATGACTGAAGTGACAGGAGGCGCCGAATGTCAGAGGGCTACGAACTGAAGGAAAGAGATTATGTTCAGCAACATAAAGCATGCAGCGTGTTCTCTAGCTAGTGATACCTTTGTGACGGATAACTGTGGTATCCTTCAAAATTTCCCCAGTGACACTGAAAACTCCGGTTACGTTCTTTTATCTGTCATTTACTCAGTGTTTGACATCACTGATATCTGTCTGAGTCTGACAGCTTATTTTGGTCTTTCACAAATCAGACACAGACTCATCACTGTTTTCTATCTAATAACTAAATGCTTGAATCCACGTTAAAGTAAAGGCCTTTCATGTGTTTGACGGCTCACAAATGTTTTCTTAACTAGCAGCACAACAGTTAACTGTGCAAAAGGCAAAAAAACACTTTTCTAAATGTTCTTACGTTACAAACTGATTGTGAAGATTAATAATTTACAATGCATCAGCCGCATGTCTCCATGGAGGACGGAGGTAAGCGGTCCAGATTACTGTCCCACTCTGATCCATCCAGCTCAGATGGGTCCAGTCCGGATATGCCCCCAAACTTCTCCAAATAACTCTTCTTTGTGCTAGACATTAAATTGTCCCTGTACGGCCCTTCTCTTTTGCTCTTTTTTCCTCCGCTGTTAAAATTCCCGACAGCTCTCGTTTTGACAGTCGAACCTGTACAACCAACATGGCGGCACCGCTCCGCTCTTTATTGTCATGTGACTCCTCCAGCTCTATAGTGTTTACAAACAAACGGGGAAAAACTCTGGATTCCACCTTTAAGTCGGGAAAATGAAAGACTGATTTTTGGTGCTTCTGCCACTCTGAGCTGGTGGTTCCTGCTCGGTCAGACTCACGGGTTGGTGTTACTGAAGATGAAGAAGGCGCTGCCTTCTGGGATTGGTGGAGTCTTTTCTTTAATGCTGAGTTCAGAAATCCTCTGAGGGCGGGGCCCTGACGGGACTTCTGGAAGGTGGTCATTATCATCATCATCTTCTTCATGGTCTTCCCCTGGAAAACATTTGTTTTAACATCAGTATTTGGTTGTTTTTTTGTTTATTTTTTACCTTTTCTGTATGTTGTTCTCCTGTACGTTGCCTTTAAATGCAGCAACATTTCTAGAAGTTTTCTATTTTCAGTCAAGGCTTCTTCAATCTCCCAACTCAGGCTCAGTGTAATTGTTGAATCCTGTATTTATGACTGTTGTAAGTGTGCATGGCGAGTGAATATGACAAAGTTTGGGGCGAGCCTTATTAAAGTTTCTCTGTTAAAACAAGGCACTTTACCTTGCGAGTTCGTGACAGGATACAAGTCCTTCTCTCCCTCCAGCAAAGCTTCAGTCGGTACCTACACAAAGAAAACTTTTAATGTTCTTCACATGTACATTGAACTAATATGACATTTAAAATAACAAGATTAAACCTGAAGAAATCTGGAGCTGATCTGTTTTACCTTGGTCTCACCGTCGTTTGCCTCCGTTATTTCAACTCTCTTCTTATCTACCCCTGCATCCCTGTCGGCGACAGATAAAATACAGAGTAACTAAAAAAAAAGCTAAAAAGGACAAGAGTCCAAACCATTTTCTGTGCTGAGCAAGAACAAACGCAAAAAAAATGTTTTAAAAAATGAGAATGGATTGTTATGTGTCACATGAATGTGTGTTAAGTTATACTTGGCACTGTTCTTCCTCTTTTTGGCCTCTTCTTCCTCCTTCTGTGCTGTGTTGAGGCTCTCTGCATCTGCCAGGTTATCAACAGCGATGGCCAAGAAGACGTTTAGCAGGATATCTAATCGTGTTAGTTAAAGAGGAAACAGTAACCGACGTGATGAAATATAAATAAAAATCTTAATTAACCCTCTGAGCTTTGCACTGTGCAAACATCACTTTTTATATGCGTGTCCTTTTTTATCCATGTGTGTGTGTGAAGCATGTGTGTGCCTGGTCAGTAGGATACAGTTTCCACAGATGAAGAGGATGATGAAGTAGATGCAGACCACCATTCCAGAGGAAGCTGGACCACCATAAGCCATGATACCATCATACATCACAGTGTTCCAGTCTTCTCCTGTCAGGATCTGGGAAACAAGGTGAAGAGTGAGAGAAATGCTGAAATAATACCCAGTTTTCATGGCAGCGAGAAGCATTTTTGAGCATATTGTGTAATTGCCAGCCTAATTCATTGACTTTTTATAGACATTGGAATAAGAGATTATAATTTCTAGAACCTCTGTTTTAACTGACGCAGTGCAGGTCAGGGTCGTAACACCCATTCAGCTTTGATTCAGCCTTAAAGGAGCTGTATCATGCTTTTCAAATGTTCCAAAAGTCAAATATAGGCATTTATAAGCTAGATATGTTCCCATCGTTACTATAGAAACTAATTTGGTGTTAAATATTAGTTTTTCGATGCATCTAATTTCCAACACGGAAGTAAGATGGCTGACTGTACTGAACCGCGGAGCTCTCGACCAATTGCAGCATGTTTTACGCCCATTTCATGACGTCGCCCCGGAAGAGACACTTATTCTGAAGGGTCACAGAATTGTCTGTAGCACCGGCACCGGCAGCTCTCATGTGGATGTTAGTAGTAAACATTGATGGATAATTACTCCGATCGACGGGATAAAACAGAGCAGCCTGTTATGGAGCTGTATGCGCTCGACCCAGAGTCTGATATGGAGTTTGAAGTATACGCAGTACCACAGAAGTACCACAGAGACCCCCGACAAGCAAGTAATTTAGCGAACAAATCATAGGCTAACAGTTAGCGCTGAGCTAAGCAGCACTCACATGGATCTTGTAAACATTGATGGATAATCGGACTCCGATCGACGAGATCAAACGGAGCAGCCTGTTATGGAGCTGTATGCGCTCGACCCAGAGTCTGATATGGAGTTTGAAGTACACGCAGTACCACAGAAGTACCACAGAGACCCCTGACAAGTAAGTAAATTAGCGAACAAATCATAGGCTAACAGTTAGCGCTGAGCTGAGAGATGTGTTGACTCACCAGTGTTGTTGTCTGTCCATGCGCGTTTTTATAGTAGGAACTGCGTCAGGTTTCAGAAGTAATCCCAGAGAAAAAACACTTTACTGCCCGAGATTCATAAAGTTGTCAGGAGTGAAGTTCACACACAAAGTTGAGTTTTTTTCCCCTGCTCCTGAAGTTAAAATCCAACCACTTCTGGCAAGTCGATTCATCCAGTAGGTACAACAAATACACTCCCACGCTGAACATAACCACGCTGAACGTAACTGCATTTTCCCCAACTTGCTGTCCTCTAGAGCTTAAAAAAAAAAGGAAGAAAATTCTCCTGAACTCTGGAGCAAACGTCTGTTAGCTGATGGCTGCTTGTCTCTGAGGAAATCTTCCTGCAGGTGTTAGTTTCTTCCCTCAGAGAGTGTGTTTAGGATTCTCTGAGTTTCTGTTCAACACAGGGCGTCTTGCTACGATACTGAGCGTGCGCATTTGGACTTTCGTGATTGGTGCCACGTTCATACGTAACGCGGTGGGTAGTCAGCGTTTGCAGGGAGGTAGCGCTTGGTTTAAATATTCATGTAGATTACTAAAATATGCATGAATGAAGAAAAATAACGATTTAAATCATTTCTTGATAAGGAAATAACACACTGACATGCTGAAAAGCTCTTAAAAGTCCATTTTTCATGATAGGCTCCTTTAAACTAAACCATCAAACGAACAGCCTCCCTTCTCCTTCCCCCCTCCCCAGCTGATACACGAGCTGAGTCGTACTCACGTCTGCATGTCTGACTGCTTTCCTGAACATTGGTGAATTCAAATCAGGGTTTTTAAACAGAATGATTTTTAAAAAAAACTTCTGTAGCAACACTGAAGGAGGCCACCGCAACGTTGTCATTACCTGTAAGTTTATTTATTTTCTAAATGCTGTCTAGTTTGATAAACATAGTTCACTGTCTGTCCGTGACGTTAACAGATGGAGGACAGAAGGTTATAGCCAAATAAGGTTGTAGCCAATCAAAAAAAAAGAAGTTAGCTTATATCGTATCATTACCCAGGCCTGCTAACAGTCTCGCCTGGGCCTGGGACAAGATGATAGAAGATGACCCCCTATTGAGTACTGTCAATATTCTCACTGAATTCAACAGAATAACAAGATTAGTGAAAACTTATTAAGACCATTAAGACTCATTATTAAGACCATAACAAAGTTACCACAGACCGTTCTCAAACACAATCCCATCATCGCTCACCACGTATCTGATGGTAAAAGATAAGATGCAAAATAAGATGTAAATTCAATTCGCTCTTACATCAGCCTTTAAGGGCGCTATACCTGATTTTGCACATTTTCTAACCATGAGCGAGGTGAACAGTGTAGTTTGAACTGTAAGCCCCGCCCCCTAACTGTTTCTCCCAGTGAGAAACGCTCCAACTCTAGTTTTTCTCTCCTCCCACTCAACATGCACTAAATAACGTGCACGTTTCACTCGTGCACAAAGAAATTCTCCAGAGAAAACTTGCATCTTCCAGTGAAATTACTGTTCTGGTCGCAGTAAATGGCTGCGTAGCAGCTAAATGACATTTTCTGTCATAAACCGGTAGCTTACCATAACTACAGTTATGTACACAGATTCACAATTATGATGTGTTATGATGTTATAGGCGACATAACAACATGACAGCCTGATAAAGTTTCTAGCCGGCCACTGCGAGTGGAAGTGATGTAAAGCTTGTGTAAATATCACTATGTATTATAGACCAGCAGAGGCAGCGCCAGCACCCGAGGACAAATAAAATGTTACTAAGAAGAAAGTTATTGAAAAAAAATATCTGTCCAGTTGGTTTACAGCACGTTTCCAGTCCACATTCAAGTCAAGTCTCTCTCCTCCTCAATCCACCGAAAACACGAACTATATTCCTTCTTTGGTCTCTTCTGCGTTTCAAGTCTCTCCTCCTCAGTTTTGATGCGTTCAGGCTGTTTTGCTGAATTATCGCAACTTTCCCTTCGTTAGATGCCATGCGGTTCTGTTTACAAGTGCTGCCGTGCACGCGCGAGGGGAGGGCGCTCCTCGTTAGGATACGCTGTGAGTGGCTGATTGGAGACTGAAACTTCTGTAAAACGAACCGCATTGGCATAAGAAGAGCGTCACAACAGAGTTAGAAACCTAAACCAAAAAGGCCTGGATTCATGCATATATGCAATCAATGAGAAATTTATTTCCATGAAATGACCTCTTTTACCACGTATTATACCGTGTAGAAAGCATTTCTCTGAGAGAGATTAAAATAAAATCAGGTACAGGGCCTTTATTTCATCGCGGCTCACTTTGATTGAAGTTAATATTATTAGAGGGGTCTGAAACTAATGCAATCGGGGCCAAGTTCCGGGTACCCCTCATACCCTGGGCCCGGAACAACAGATCCATTTGTCCCCCTTATCGGCAGGCCGGTCCTTACCGTACCCAACCTTTTTAGTGAGGAATTAAATCTGGCATACCAAAACAACCCCCCCTGAAAAAAGTTTTCTATGGAGAATTGACATGCAGCAGTATCAGTTACATGAAAGAGTTTGTTCTGCGATGTCATCACTCCTTCAAAGACACACTACAGAACTTCTGCAATTTTCCTCAGTGACACGCCTCTTATCAACAACTAAACTGGCATCCATCTTGCACCTGTACTGGGAGCTGAGTAAAAGATTCTTGTCTTATCTCTTTTTCTGTCCTTCCTCTCTTTCCTTTCCTCTCTTCCCCCGATGTTTTCTTTCTCTTTGCTGAATGAGTATTGAAATCACCCCCATGCGTTTATATCCCCTTGCCAGTGAAACTCAGCTGCAACATCACAGATGGAAAAAGTTGCATAGTGCGGCTTCTCAGCCTCAGGACGCCGCTGGGCAGTGACGGTTCAAGAAATGCACATAATGACTGCTGGCGCGCCATCAAAACAAGCCAGAAATATACATTTTTTTTAGGTTGAAAGTTACATTGTGGGCTTTTCAAACCAATCACACCTGAAACACTGTGAGCAGGGCCTGGGGGAAGTTGTCAAACGTGCTCCGTTTGGTCACGGTCTCATCAAAGTTGAACTTTCCCCCGAAGAGCTGCATCCCGAGCAGGGAGAAAATGATGATGAAGAGGAAGAGCAGCAGCAACAAGGAGGCGATGGACTTCATGGAGTTGAGCAGAGAGGCCACCAAGTTGCTAAGAGATGCCCAATGCCTGGAACAGAGAGGACAGAAGGGGTGTGAAAAGGGGATGCACAAACTGTGATAGGAGACTCGTGTTACACTGTAAAATGTAATATTAGTTTTAATAACATATATCAAGTGGATATAACTTAATTTCAATTTAGTTGTTAGTAAAACTAGTCTTAAATACGTTGTAAGAACTTTGGAGGGCAAAATGCTAGATAACTAGAGAGATTAGAGATAATTCACAAATAAAGGATTTATAAATAATGTTGGTAGGGTCATGTGACTGCTCTCAACTTATTGTTTATTCCTGCATTTATTACCTATTATCCACCGGGACAGAGATGTCTGTGGTCTGACATTAGTTTGGCTAAAACCCACCCAGAATAAGCTCCTGCTCCATAGCAGAACAAGTTTGAGTTCATCAATTACTTTAGGTGAGATGAGCTTTAAATTATCGTATTGGTACATAATAAACAAAGTTTGTGTGAAGCAACTCATCTAATTTATGTGAAATTAATCACATCAAGTTTCCTCCACAACCTCATTCACTTACAGCTGAATCAGATTTAATAAGTTAAGAAAAAAAAGGTTCTATCAACTTAAACCATTTTAATTGACTGTACTCACTCCCATTAATAAAAATTAAAACTAATCTTTTTAAGGCAACAAATTGACATATTTTTTTTCTAAAGTAAAGCTTACTAGCTAGATTTCACAGTGTGGGTATAAAATCTCTGCAGCAAATTAGTTTTTTAAATTAAGGTCTTAATTAGATACAGTTGCAGCAGAAAAGCCCAGCAATGATTCCAGCTGGGTTTAACCAGTCAGATTTCTTTTAACGCCAGCATCTTAACCACTAACACCTCTCTGCTTAACAGCAGCACACGGGACAGATTACCGTCACTTATCTTGGGCAGTGATTCTTAAGCATGGAGACCAAGCTCGGGCCTCGAGTACCACCTAAAGGGCCACGAAAAAACGTTCCTTTTCCACATGTGGGTCGTGAGGACCGTATATTAACACTGTTATTTATGACTGGATGAGTTGCAGTGTAGCTTCCCCCACCTGGTGGCGCTAATTTGTCAGAGT
Source organism: Atherinomorus stipes (assembly GCA_023101725.1). NCBI lineage: Eukaryota > Metazoa > Chordata > Actinopteri > Atheriniformes > Atherinidae > Atherinomorus > Atherinomorus stipes. The sequence goes on along the minus strand of JALJCO010007652.1, from coordinate 637,919 downwards.
TCAAGCAGAAGACAACACTTAGCTAGCTGCTAGCCTGTAGCTAACGTTGTAAAGAATTATTAAAACTAAATAATAAAGACAAAAATGGTCCCAAAAACGACCCAAAAAATCCAAAAGTCCAATCCAATCTATTAAATATAGATTGGTGAGTGGAGATGACAAAGCAAAGCTGAGAAGTCTGGATGGAGCACCAGCAAACGCTAATGTTAATGCTAACACTAACGGCGTTCAGTCTGTTAAAGGCAGGTGGATTTGGTTTAGTTATTAAGTAAATAAACCAAAAATTAGACCATTACACTAACACAGTGTTAAAATGTGAATGGGCCCTGGACCAGTTTGGACTGAAAACATGGGCCCCATCATGAAAAAGGTTAAGAACCTCTGATCTACGGTAACACCTAAATTTGACACCCCCCACCCCCACATCAAAGGTATGAATCCTCAGCTGCTTACTTTCTAAAGTCAGCTGGAAAGTGCGTTAGAGAACTTTTACTGAATTGGAAAAAACTCTTATCAGTTCCCAAGAAGCACAAAACTTCTATAAAACATCAATAAAACCCTGGACTGTAAGTTTAGCCTCATCTTAATGACAGCCAAGCTTCAAATGTGTTTATCCAGAAGGCTTCACCCTCTACTACTTTAATTCTGATATTTGGATTTGTTTGACTTAGCTTATGCTTTTATTGAGTTTTGTATTTGCATTTTAAACCTTGATGACATTGAGCAATATTATTTGTTGCTCACCGTGTGACTTTAAAGATTCTGAGAAGGCGCACACAGCGGAAAACTGAGATGCCAAGAGGAGACATGATGGCCAGCTCCACCAGGATGGTCTCTATGATGCCTCCGCATACCACAAAACAGTCAAAGCGGTTAAAAAGGGACACAAAGTAGGCCTGTAGGCCTAAACTGTACATCTTAACCAGCATCTCCAAGGTGAACAAGGCCAGTAGAACTTTGTTGGCTACATCTGGAAGAGGACAGAAGCAGAAAAGACTTTATAAAGACACAACATGCATGACTATAAGCAAAATTATTGATACTTGTTTTCCATAAAGAGCCAACAGACAAATACAGATACCCTGAACTTCAGTCAGCCAGTCCGGCTGGTTGTAGTGCTCAGAGGAGATAGTGAGAGTGTTGAGGAACACCAAGATGATGACCAGCCAATAAAATGTCACCGATTTCACAGCTGCACGGCACTTCCTGCGACAGAAACGGTTCCACCGTCGCCAATGACGACTGCCGGGTGAGAAAATATTAATCTGGTGAAATGAGGTCGAAAAAGGAAGGCTGACAGGATAAAAACTGATCTGGAGCAGAGACGAGGGATTTTAGGAGAAAAGACAAACACAAGGATGAAACTCTGATATCAAACCAGGAAGAACCATGCAGATGAAATCATCAGGTGTGGGAATAATTCAAACTGAGGTAAAAATTTTTCCATGCAAGATGAGCTGAATGGCATGAATGAAGAACACATCCACCATGCAGACTTACAGCACAGTACTAACCTGCACTTTGACTTAGTGATTTTTTGACTGGGAAGAATAAAACACAAGTCAACTTTTTAATCGAGAGCGACTCCATGAGTAAACGTAAACGCTGCATTGAGTGCAGTAGGGAGAATAACTATTATGGTCTGGATGTTCTTGCGTTCTTGGATGATGTGTGATTGTTTTGTGTAGCGTGCCACACTCACCACAGTGGTCCACAGCATGGTGATTTCTCCTCCTCTCCATTGTGATTGTCTGTGTTCACAGATTCTGTCTCACTCGTGGGCATGCTCGCTGTAAAACACACACACACACACACAAAATGAGCGAATGAAGCATTTACAAGTTTTATGTGTTGTGAGAGAATGATTCACCAAAAGTCGTTTTTGTTTTTTATGAATAATTTTCCTCTTGACTTCTGAATTTTCTGTCCTTTCTTGGTTTAGCTTGGAACAGGGGCCACAAATGGGCCGAACAAAGTAAATGCCAAAACCAGAGAATAAAGGTTTGCAATTAACTGTACAAACGTTAGAGTTACAGTATAATACACAACCAATATAAATGTTCAAACCACGAAAAAGCAAAAACCAAGAAATAAAATAGAAAAAGAAAAAATGGATGGAACAGAAATGTTCTTCACAAAATATGACACAAAAAATACTTTATCAAGATACTGGCACTATGCTAGGAAGGGTAAGCCCTTAATCTTGGAAGCTGCATCATGTGAAACCAGTTGTTTTCCTAAATCATCAATACAGATTAAACTATTTTCAATCTGCACGAATCAAGACACAACAGGTGCACGACGCCAAACCTGTGTCTAACTTAATCCAAGGAAACTTCCTTCGCTGTAAGTTACAATTTTACTCAGATCAAAAATTGGTATTTGTACATTTACAGTCATTCTCAAAATTATTCATACCCTACAATTAAAGAAAATGTAAAATATACAATAGGAATTCATATAACAAGAAACTAAATAAAGCAATAATAAATAAAAATTTAATAAATTATAATTTAGTAAAATAAAATGTTTCTTTTAAATGGTGGTTGAAGATAATAATAATAATAATAATAATAATAATAACAAACTGTCCCAGGCCAATTTTAGCACCTTGCCCATGAAGAGTGGACCAACATACCTGTCAACAGGTACAGATGTCTGATTGAATGTTACAGAAAACACCTAGTTGCAGTGATTGCCTCAAAGTGTTGCTGAACAAAATTTTAGTTCAGAGCCGCATAATGCTTATTTACTTGTTTTGGTTTTTTTTAAATCTTTCAAATAAAGCAAAATTAAAAATCAATGTCATGATTTTCATAAAATTTTTATTTATTTATTTTTCAATTTCAACATTTTTTTACTAACAGATGATTTATTCTTTTTGTGTTTTTTAATGGGTATATGAATAATTGTGAGGGCGACTGTAAATGTCAACAACTGTGGTATCTTTAAAATGACTGATTTATTCTGAAAACCTATCGAGTGCTCAGGTGTGTGTTCTGCAACGTGCATTGATAATGTAGGGACAGGGTTACAACACTTAAAACAGTGGAAATCATGTGTGGTTCACATGCAGAAATGTAGTCCTCATAAATGGAGAATGAAAGAGGTACAAAATGATGACGACAGAATGAAGGATCTGAACACAAACACAGTGGAAATCCTGTTTATTTCTGATCCAAAATACAGGAAACATTGTCATGGCATTACACGAAAATTCTTCTTTTAAACTTGTCATTTATGTTAAAGAATGTCATAAAAACAAATATGAGGTAAATAAATTATACTGCCGTTCCCAGTCAATGTTAAAATATGTCACTATGTCGTATCACTATGCAGTTTGAGGCTTAGTTTGATACGTACAGACCCTGAATTCTCACTTTCAAGTCATGTTTTAATGCTCAAACTTTAAGATCAAAGATTAAAATCACATTACTAAAATTACTGATCCTTATAACCAGATATTAAGTGTGTCCACGAAAAAAAAAAACATATTAAATGAAAATATATCTTTAATATCAATACAGTGGTAACACCCCTTACAGTACATAAGTCTCCACTAAATAGAGGCATTGCTGAATGTACAAAGAAATATTACAATTAGAGACGTTTCATTTCTCCATCTCTTTCTTTCTCCTCTAGATTTAACATTTCAAACAGAATAAAATCTATTCAGCCAATAATGGCTGTAAGATGAAGTATTGGGAGCATCTTCATTTCAAGACAGCAGCATCTCTGCAAAAACTTTAAATCTTACCAAGTATATTTTTCTAATTTCTAACCAAAATATCTCATCACACTCAAAAAAAAACAAAATTACTTAAAGAGACTTGTATCAAGACAGGTTTTAAGGCAAAGCATCTTATTTAAGAAATCTTATCAAGAAAATTTAGCTTGTTCCATTGGCAGAATTTCCTGCTTATTACAAGCAACAAAAAAAAGAAAACCTTTTTAAAACTTATTTTAAGAGTGGACAAGATTTTTTTGCTTGTGATAAGCAAAAAAAAATTCTGAGAATGGAACAAGTGAAAATTCTCTTGATAAGATTTCTCAAAATAAGACTTAAAAACTCATTCTTAGCTAAATTTACTAGTATTGTGACGTTTTGTGTCATAATAAGTTTGTTTGATTTGATATATGACTCAAAACAAAAAAATTTTCAAGATTGTTTCACTTAAGATATTCAAGTTTCTCTTTAGGTGATTATGTCTTCTTCAATTGGGTGTAATGAGATATTTTGACAAGAAATTAGACAAAAATACCTGGTAAGATTTTGAGGTTTTGCAGTGTACAATCAGTCTCACTTTTTCTTCATGATAGAGCATCATTTTCACCTGGTACCTTTGCACAGCTGGGATTAACAGACGCTCATGCTGCAGTGATATTTGTCGGCTAAATCCTTAGCAACAAGGACAACAAGGACAACTGACCGAGAGAATGCAAGTTTCATATTCTAAGAATGGTGGTTTTTTAGTCAACAGCTAGAAGATGACCTGAAAATATCATATCTTTTATGTCTGTCATCTCAAATCTCAGCAACATCTCTTCCCTCTACAATTTTCTTTGTGCTGATTCCTTTTTATTACAATTAGGCTTTGTTTGCCAGCAGGGCAGGATGTCATTTTTATGCTACAATAAGCAAGTAAGTTAATGGAAGGAATTTGGATATGATGAAGATGGTGAGGATCAAACACTGAGCAATGTCACAAAGGGCATGCAGATACCAGAGCGTACAGAAAGCAAAGCATATGAAGGCAGGGACATCATCCTGGATGCAGATAAAATGTCCTCATGAACATGCGTAGGGGAAAACGGGAACACATACACTTCCAGTCTCTCGCCCACACACACACCACAAACACATTTACCCTGTGTCTCTGTAGACTGAGTGAACCAGCCAAATTTTCCTTTCTTCTTCTCAGTGAGGTCAGCCAGTGTGACCCCTTGGTGTTATCAACATGCAGTTCACACAGCCAGACAGCAGAGGAAGCAGTGAGTCAGTAAGCAGCAGAACAAGAAAGAGGTGTACAGCAAGAGACAGCAGCAATACAAACTACTGACACGGCTAATATTGAGAAAACTACTGCACAGGAAATACATGGGTTTACTTTTCTTTTCATAACAGACCTATTGTGGCATCTAAGTATCAGACCATACTCTCAGATTGCAACTGATCTATGGCTAAACCACACCCCCAAACGCGATGAGCCAATCACAATGCACACAGCTAACCCAATACACTCGGACAGTCTCTGCTTGAACGTCCATTGAAGTGCATTGAAGTTAGTCCGTTTTTGTTAGTTTTTATGTGTCTTTATGTGGTTTTTTTTAGTTTAAAAATGGTCAAACGGTGTGCATGGGGTACATGCAACTCCAACACTAGGTATCCTGAGAGGCTGGACGACAGGGTGTATTTTTTGCCCTTTCCGTAGCCACATCTCAAATGAGAAAAGTGTCTGCTTTGGATAAAGTTATGCAGTGGACCACAACATCAACTGAATATGGATAAGGTAAGTCAACATCGTAACTGAGGCAATATGTTGTCACTTTGCTGGAAAGAAATATGAATATGAAGTTATCCCTAACATTAGTTTAAGTTAGCTAACGCTAGCCAAACGTGCTAGTTTTTGTACTTTGGTAATGGTACATAAGAGGTCAGCTATAGCTGTCGTGTAGTAACGTGGGTAACGACACGTCTCTGGCTTCCAAGCTGCAGCCAGACTCTACTCCGCTACCGTGGCTGTTTAATCAGTTTTTGGCAGACGATCACTTTTTGGCACAACACCGGCAGCCGTGCAGTAGTTTGTGCAAGAAACTGAGGGAGCGCACACTAGTCGCATCCAGAGACTTCACAGGCTTGGTTTCCACTCGCAGTTTCAGACTTGTGAACAATGTTTTTTTTTTTTGGGGGGGGGGTTGTTTGTTTGTTTGTTTTTATGTTTTTTTATTTATCTTGTCATGATCTCTCTGCTGTCCATGTTGACAGCTGTCATCTCCCGAGACGTCGCACAGCGCCTGTCACCGAATATTGATTGTTTGTCCGAGTGAGTGGAGGGGGCGTGGCTTAGCCATAGGTCAATTGTTTCATACAGTTTTAGTAACTGGCAAGTATCAGTGAATTTTGTTTAGTTATTCAAAATTATTTGTAAATATTAAGCCAAAAAGTTAAGGGAAAAGGGTTTCGCCCAGATAAGATTCTTTAAAGGTATAAAGTTGCCATGCATGGGTTTATTGCTAAAATACCAGTATTACAGTTAATCTGAATGTATAAAAAGATATTGGTCTGAAGATATTTTATCCATCCACCATATGATACAATATCAGACATGAAATGATCAGCAATAAACAAGACCTCAGGAAGAAGACAAAAGCTATAAGTCAGAAAGTGTTAGAGACAAAAGCAGAGGAAACAAAAGGGAAGAAAGTTAGGGAAAGAGGAACAAACCAACATTAGACTACAGTCAGTTTTTACAAGGCACACAGACACTGCAGAATTCAAGGAAAGAAAGTTAGTGTGTTATCATCGATAAGAACAACAGCAGTGGTAAAAGCAAGGCAGCTACTGGAGGACATAAACTGACAGGCGCATATGAACTGACTCCACTGTGAATGATTACAAGGCACTGTAGCAATATTAATACAGAGCAGATGAGTTTAACATGATTTACTCCCATGTTTTATGTCCCTGCACATTGAGCCTCGTTACATTACTGAATGGTTATTAATCATATAACCCGGCCCCTCTCCTCTATAAGTATTCAGTTACAGTGGAAAATTATTTCATTATGTAAATGTGTCTGTTTTTTAACTACATTTTTGTAATCCTAACATTCTCATCCAGGCAACTGCATCCTGATGTAGATGTGAATCCCTGGTATCTATATAATGGAGTTAAGCAGACCTGTTATGACACCTGATTTGACACAACACTTAAACATTATATTTTGAAAGCATTAGAAAGGTTACAACTTTAAAAAATCAAATAATCATAAACATCATGGTGAACAACTGACTGTCTTGTTGACTCCTTAATCAGATAAAGTTCACTTACAACAAGGAGCTCAAATCCATGCTTGTGGCCATTTCTTGGCTTTTGCAGATGCAAATCAAAGAAGTAGCTCTGGAAGGAAATTATATTCGTGTTGTTGCTCCTGCTATGATTGGTCAGTTGGAAACAGCTTTAAGTGGTGACAATAATCTGCTGAATTAATTTGCAATGTGGGATGTGATTCAGAAGCTGTTCATCCTGAATTTCATTATGAGAAGGATTATCTGAAAGAATAATGATTCATAAATCACAGAAAAGAACTCAGCTCAGCTACATAAAAATGCAAACAATTATGAACCTTTTAATGTTACTGTATCTGGTTGCAGCGGATTATAGAAACGTGATGAAGACTTGTATTCAGGTTGCAACAAAAATAATCTTGAGAGGGAAATTCTTAGTAGTGAATTGCTATTTATTGGCTACCAAATCTCAAGAATGTTATTCCATAATAAGCTTTCATGATGAGATGCTAAAATAGAGGTGAACTTCATTTTACTCACTGCTTTAAGATAATCAATATCTGATATATCTAAAGCCTGCCACAAGGAATGGATGGCAAACAGTTGAACTGAATGAGAGAGTAACAACCCTAAGAGAAAAGATCCTGGCTAATGAGAATTTGTCAACCCAGACGTGACACCACCAGAAAGTCTCCGAGCTGATGTGAATGCAGCAATGCGACCGTCACTGAAACCAATGAGCTGATATACAGCTCAGCTACAATATATCAGTATACCAGTATACTGACATGACATGCTTGGTCACCATATCAGTATTGTAAAGGCCAATAAGGAGCCATACCCACCATGGACAAGGAGGTTGGAAGCCTAAATCAAGGCAGTATGAAGGGAAGAAAGCTAGTCGCCAGAACTCTAGAAAGGTGCAATTAGTACCCAAGAGGTACAGTCAGATACCCACACCTGTGGAAACTGCAGAAGAAAGACTCCAAATATTGCCTACCTGACTAAGAACAGACATAAGAGAAATAGAGGCCATCCAAATAAACTGGCTGTTCTCCACCAAACCAGCTAAAGTGTACTCCCAGTGGCAGAGCTAACCCACCAATGCTGGAGACTGAACAATCCTGGAAAGTATGTTAGAGAAGGAAGTATCACATAACGGTGAAAGACAATGGTTAAAAGATCAAAGAGCAGACCTTTGCACCCTCCCTGAACAAAGTCCAGTGACCATCAAAGCCATCCAACAAAAAATCTTAGCACTAGACAGCACCTGGTCCAGAAATGATCCATGTATCCTGGCTAAGGAGGCTAACTTCGCTCCATGAGCTCCTACTGTAGCAGCGCAGATGAACCAACAGCAAAGGGATGGAAAAACTTCCGGATGGAAACAGTCCCATCCAACTATTGGCTAACAACCTGTCTCTCCACAACATGGAAGCTCTTGTCAGGCATCATAGCAGCTAAGATGAGAGAGCACATGGATCAATACATGGCTGCGTCCAAATTCAGGGGCTAGTTCCTTCAAAGGACGCGTCTACGTATGCCGGGTCCTCCTTAGACCGCGTAAGGCGGAAGTGGCGGGCTGTTAAATTCGGACGGTTTAGCCTCCTCAGCATATCTCTCATTGCCTACTGTAGCAACTGTGACGGCGCTAAACTGAAGCAAAAGGGAGGTCCAAAGTATCAGCCTTACCATTGTTCTGCTAATTTTAGAGGAGTTACATTAGCTTTACCATCGGGGGCGGCATTTTTATTTGTCCAGCTGAGACAAAATCAAAACCAGGTAAATTTATTTTGTAAAGTTTACAAGGTTTCAAGAGTCTCATGCTACTTCAAGCTAATTTCATGGACAATAGCAAAAAAAGACCGTAATATTAACTTGTACACAAAAATAAAATCATATAATAAATAGAATGAAAATGTCTCTTAAATTTAGACACCTCTGCTGTAGAATGTCCCGTTCAGCCCGCAATGCATCTTGGGATAGGATTAGCCATGAAGAATACATCGGACTGTCCTTAAAATCTTGGGGAAATAAGACTACATTTGTAGGCTGCATTTGAAGGAGCCTTCGAATCTGGACAGCCTCGGTCGCATCGCTGTGACATAAGCGGTCTTCAGATCCAGCCTTGGAAGAATGTAGCACTCATACTTGGACACAGCACATGACTGAGGCACAGGAGGGTGTTGGTAAAAATCCCAGAGGAACCAAACCCCAGCAGCAGGTTGTCAGAGCTGTTGCCCAAGACTGCAAAACCAGACAGTCAAACCTGTGCACTCCATGGACTGATTGCCAGGAAACCTTTGACTCAATGCCACACATGGGACCTAGAACCTAAAGCTGTACAAGGTTAACAACACTACGAGCTGTTGCAAACTCAGTGAGGCCATCTTCAAGTCAACTATGCTGGTCTCCATCAAATGCAGCATCAAGGACATGGTCTCGCCCCACTGCTGTTCTGCATAAGCCTGAACCCCCTCAGCCACTTGAGGCCCAGTTATGCTCCCTTACATATGTAAATGGCAACGTCCGTTTCATGTGTTGCCATGCGTCACCGTTTTCATACATCCATGCGTCTTCTGCGTTCCAATGGTTCATATATCAGTTTGTCCACGAGGCGGCAGTGCTGGGTTTATAGTTCATTTGGCATGAGTGTATTTTTGGAAACACTCGCACAGCCTCCCCTCAAAAGCTCCATCCATGTCTACAGATGCTCCTCTCTGTTTGTTTGGCATCTTCTTTCTCAGGTGCTTTTATTGGGCTATTTAGCATTGGCGTTTTTTTGTTGCTTTCGTCCAGTTCCTGTTCTTCTTCTCTGGTTTGTTCCTGCATATCAGCTCAACACTGACCCCGCGGTTTCCAGTGGTATTGCTCCGTCTTCTGCATCGAGTGACGGACCAACAAGCCCCTCAAAAACGCCCCAAATTATGTACGTAACCGACTCAGACGATGGACGGAACTGTCTGTCCGCCTGCGTATCCTTCTTCTGCATCTAGCATGAATGGGCCTTTAGTCGACAAGACCGGTTATAGATACTGAGTCAGAAATAGAGCCCCATCAGTCACCTCCTCTACATGGATGACATCAAGCTGTACGCCAACAGTAAGTCAGACATCGACTAACTGATGCAGACCACTAAGATCTACAGCAGGAACACTGGAATGTAAATCAGACTGAAATATGGCTGAATGATGGCAGAGAGGGAAGGTCGTCCATACAGAGGGCGATCATTCCCAGAAGGTAGAACAGCAGATGCTGAGCAGAGCTACAAGTTTCTTGGAATACCACAGGCAAATGGCAACCATGAGGTGACAACAAGGAAAGCAGCGACAGACAAATATCCACGAGGGGCAGTGTTCAGTTCAGCTTGTTGAGCAGCCGCCCCATGCTCAGAGGCCACAGATCCTCAATGCAGCCGGCCCAGGTTCGATTCCCAGTCTGGGCCCCTTTGCTGCGTGTCATCCCCCCATATTTGAGCCACTAGAGCCCAAACAAGAAAAAAATACCTGCAACAAGTTCCAAATATCTCCTCTGCAAAGCTACATACTGTGCATGTATGATGCATGGAGTGTCCTGTCCTAAATCCACTGTCCACTACAAACTAAGCACAAAGAAATAGGCAGAGGACCAGCGAGCATCAAAGGATCCTGACTTCAATGTTGACTCAGAAATCTATTGTAATCTGTTGATAGCAAAGCAGTTCGAGGCAATTTCAGAAGTTGCTCTTCTGCATGTATGTGTACCTCCAACTTGACACAAAGTTTTTTTTTTTTATTTTTTTTATCTCTCTTTTTTTTTTTTTTTTTTTTTTTTTTTTTTTTTCCTCCCCTTTCCCCCTTTTTTTTTTTTCTCCCCCCCCCCCCCCCTTTTTTTTTTCCTCCTTTTTTTTTTTTTTTTTTTTTTTTTTTTTTTTTTTTTTTTTTCCCTCATTTTTTTTCTTTTTCATCCCTATCCTTTCCTTTTTTTTTATCCCAAACCTTTTTTTAAAATACCCATTTTCTTTAGTATCGCTGCAGCACCCAACTTCTTACACATTTGCAAAAGTGAAGAATTTTCAGATGGTCAGTTTTCACTTTGATAAGGCTTGTTCTTTGGGCTGATCCACTCTTGCACAAGATGTCCCTGTTATAGCAAACTGCATCCCGTCTGCAGGGAGGCACATTTCTCCATTGTTACAACAGATATGTCATAAGGTGAAAGTTTGTTAGATTACCTCTGCATATAGCCTAGAGATGCCACACAACATTTAGCTCAAATCAGTGCTAAAATGTAGAAAGCATTAATGTATCACTGAGTCGGTGTTTGCTGGGTATGTTCAAAGGCCAACAAGAGCCTTTTTTATATGTATATTTTGCATTTACAGATGCGGGCATGAAAAAGTTCCCCTACCAAAGACTACCAAAGCTCCCCTCAGGTAGTTGGCAGAAAGTTCCCCCTTTCTGTCGACTACCAGCCACTTACCAGCGACTTGTCTGCTAATTCAATCACACAGAGAAACGCCTGTGTGCCCAGGAGAAACGCTTTCAGAGCATAAATGAATGCCCGGAACAAGGACGTTTCCACACGCCCAGTTTGGACACCGTGCGTGATGCCGTATTCGCGGGACAAATACGTCATCACAAATCTGCCACTTCTGGCAGAAACAGGCAGAACTTTTTCATGCCCACATCTGTATGTTGCAAACAACCAAAAGCCAGTGGGCAAATGGGGAGTATCCGAGAGCATTTCCTAATCTCTAAACTGTTTAAGCACCTTTGAGACGGATATTTGGCCAGCTTACCTGTATAGTTAAATAGATGAGCAATGGTTTCCCTCCCTCTCTTTACTTCAATATCAACACTCTACATTCCTCATTTACCTGCTTTACACAAGAACGGAGAGAAATCAATAAGAACTGAAAACTCACGATTGCGTTTGCCTTCCTCATCTCCCTCTTCCTCATTCTCAGGGTCAATGTCCTCAGCCTGTGTGATCCAGTCCAGGTAACCCTTCAGGTCTTCTTCTAATTGCTGCTTCTCACGCAGCTTCTGGAAATCACCTCGAGCCTTGGCCTTTTCTCGTTCTTTAGAAAACTCTCTGGGGAACAGAGAATACCCAAGTAACTTCATAATTAATGGGAAGATTAAAACATCATTGCTTTCTTTCACTCTGCAGCAATATTTAACAGGAAAATCACGAACAAATCAAACTATCCATTTCCTACAATTGCTTTTCAAGGCCAAAAGGCTGACAACCATTACAGACTAAACATGGACAAGCAGCATTTAGCTGTTAAGCTGCAAACAAGTGGAACAAACTGTCAGTGGAGATTAAACTTTCATCAACTGTTGACACTTTTAAATCCAGGTTGAAAACATTTCCTCTCTCATCTGCATATCCATGTAATCTGCACCATATCTTTTAACTTATCCAGACTGATAAATCATTTTAATTTAATTTACTTATTTCTATTATTTCATTCTGATTAATATGATGTTGTTTCTATTTTATTATTATGTACTTTTATATGCTTTCTGTAATATTTTTGCTCTCACCTGTAATGATTTTAATGTTTTATGTAAAGCCCTTTGAATTCTCTTGTACATAAAATGTGCTATACAAATTAACTTGCTTGCTTTTTAGGCTATTTTAAAGATTTAAAACTGCATCTCTTTTTTCTGATCATTTAAAAAAAGGTTTCTCGTTTGTCTCAGAATTTCTGAGTACCACAAATATGTGCAAAATGTTCAGAAATACTTTGCAGTAAAGCCCATCCTGAAGCACTCAAGTTTCTTTGTGGTTTGAATGCCAATGTCAATACAATTTCAGCTTCTGGCAGCCATAGCAGCCAAAAATTTGTGAAAAGCACAAACTAAAGAATAAAAACATGAAACCTACCCGCTCAACACACCCAAAACCAAGTTAAGCACAAAGAAGGAGCCGAAGATAACCAGACTGACAAAGTAGACCCATGGCAGCTCGAAACCCATTGCATCATTCATCTTCATGGAAAGACAAGCAGAGAAGAAGAAAACAGGGTTAATCAGAATTGAAATAAGTATTTGAGCTTTCAAATAAGTAAAATCCACCATAGGGAACATTTTAAAAAGAAAATGAATAAAAACCCTTCTTAAATGAAAGTGTATACTGTCCTTTAAGTATTAGAGACTAAATATAAAATGTCTAAGTACTGTCTAATATATTTCACATGACATCACTCAGTTATTGACACTGAAACATCACTTTGTAAGGAAAATGTGACAGATGCTTGGGTTTTCACTGGTTTGAACGACTTAAATTATAAACAGTGGCCACGAGAAGGAACCATATGAAACAAATGGGTTAGCAATGAAACTGAAGAACATTTAGCTTTATTAACGCGTCACTTACTACACAAAAAGGTCTTGTTAGATCTCAAAGTAAACATTCATCAATCAGTAATCACCCAACTAAGTTTTTAGGCAGTTCTCTTTCTAAATATATATATATATATATATATATTTTTATTTTTTATCAGATGAACAAGTTTACATTTCTTGTTCACTATTTATATTTTCTCAGTTTATCATGAGACCATTTACTCTGCCTCCAGCCACAGTACAATACTCATCCACCCACCCTGCATAAACTGCAGGAAAGGTCTTGGGTCATATTTAATCCATCCATCTATATCTATTTATCTTTCCACAAATGATCCATCTTTTCTTCTTTTAGGTTTGTCCAACCTTCTTCCTTCCTTGTAACGGCAGTATTAGCATGGAATTGCCATGGCAACACATACATGCAGAAGAGCAGTACAGGGTGTGTGAGGGATGGAGAAAGACAGTCTGAGAGGACGAGGGGAAGGACGGAGGAAGGTTTATCATTTCATAGATGAGGGTCTCCATCAATGAAAGGGAGTGGGTGGACTGCAACAGAAGCTCATTCTCAATGCCGAGTGTTGAACTAATTAAAAGCTGTTGGTGCTTTTTGCTAATGAGAAACTGAGGGTTTGAAATGAGCCTGGCTTTTTAGATTGAAAATACTTAACTCAAAAAAGGGGCATCTTTATGATGCATTATTCTAAAAATTTGTGAATTTAATTGTTTAAAAAACCACTCCTGTATACCATTAATTTCTTTCGAATTATACTGATTGACAGTGAGCATAATATCGATATAAGAAGAAAAAGAAAAGCTAATATCGAACATCCCTATTGGCAATACAACAATACTGTGGCATTCCTTTATTGAAACTACTTTGCCTTTTTTTAGTTGAAATGTATCATTTAGAAAAGCTTCCCTTCCCTTTGTAATGCACATTGCCTTCATCACATTCACTGGCCTCACAGTTTCAATAATGTGGTATATTAAATTAAGGCTTTGGAAAGAAATAAAGTGTTTCATGTGATCTACATGGCCGAATGTACAGTAAAGTTCCTTTTGAGGGAAAACGGAGCATGATGATGTATGACACAGTTCATACCTTTCTATTTCTTAACATAGTCCATATTTGCTTTCTTCTTTTTTTTTTTTAATTTGTAAAGAATTGCAGAAGAAAAATGTGTGGATCATAAATTTTGTGACCTCATAGCTCAATAAAACCAAAACATGTCAACCTGATAGTTAAGAGTAATTTTGATAATGATTACCCAGTAGAGAACGTCAGTCCAGCCTTCCATGGTGATGCACTGGAACACAGTGAGCATGGCAAACATGAAATTGTCAAAGTTGGTGATGCCATTGTTGGGGCCTTGCCAGCCCTCTCTGCAAACGGTGCCATTGAGCAGGCAATGGCGCCCGTGTCCTGATACTGCACATGGTGTGGGCTCTTCCTCAGCAAGGGTACCTGCAGATGTAGAAACACACTAATGAATATTCTCTCAAGTGATCATGATAATCAAGCTAAAGATGCATTTGAACCTTAAACTGGGAATGAGACTTTCATCCTAGTTTTTCCCCCCAATTTTAAAATGCTTACTTTTGCTTTTGCTTTTAAAAGTCTCCTCATGGTCACAGGCCTCAGCATAGGTGCACTACGTATAAGTCTAACTAAACCACTATGTATTTTTATTTTTTTTTTTTTTAAAAAAAAAAAAAAAAAAAAAAAAAAAAGATTTTTTACAATACTATTTTTCCTTCGGGGATGAATAAAGTATTTTTCATTCATTCATTTCATTTCATTCATAAGCATAGGCCCTTTATTTAGGATGACTAGAGCCTACTGTAGAAGAAAACAAACTCAACATGAGAACATATAAACACATATCATACCCATTTTGTCCAGACCTTTACACTTAAATACTACCTGAAATGCCACCTGTGAAATCTCACCCAGAACTCAGTATACACAAATATACTGAAACCTTTGGTCTGCCAAAAAGTAAGTAAATAAATAATGCAGAGCAGTTCTCTTCATTTCTGGAGTAAGAAGTATTTTAGGGTTACTCTTACAACAGGAAAACTAAAACTGAGCACTAGTACCGGTAGTTTATTTTAAAATGTTGTCAATATATTGCCACTTAAAAAATAAGTAGCAATATGCAATCCTTCACTACAACCCTGCACATATACACCGTAATATATTTGTGTAATAACATTTGTTCAGGATGTTTGGATTTAGACTTCAAGTTTCCACTTATTGATAACATGTACAGAAGCAGTGAGTGTAATTCTAGATATTCAGTTGAACTTATTGAGGCTCAAATCTAAATAAATGTTCACAGATCTGAGCCAACACAAATCTATGGGTGTTTACCAGGTGAAGAATATTATACCCACCAATAGTGACTGATTTTAATTTCAGACTTCAATTGCATGATATTCAGTTTATCATGTTTGCAACAAACTGGATTTCATTAGAACGTCTCAAAAAGTAAGACCAAGTTCATGGTGCCGATATATAGATTGGTGACCTATAATGGGCCTTTTCCATTGCAGCTGCACAGGGCACAGTATCGCACGGTACAGCACCACACGCTAAAGACGACCAGGACTGTTTTTGTTTCCACGCGAGAGAGGCAGTAGTCTTCTACCTGGAAGTGGGTGGAGTAGGCGCGGTCGAGACTGCCGTGATGTCACTGCCGTGTCACGCGGTGGTCAGTAAAGTAAAAACAACAAAGCAGGCATTGGATGATGTGGAGGTGTCAGGGCTGTACAGTGCGAGCGTTTTACTCGCATATGCGCCTAAAAATATATTGGTGCGAGTACCGGGAAAAAAATGGGAGCACGCGTGCGAGTATAGATTTCATCCTTCTTATTTACACTTTGCTCCTAAATAAGTCAGGATTGTTTTACAGTGGAAATGAAACTGCCAACCAAACTAAATTTATTAATTTGCCAGTTGAAAAATACATGAAAAATATGAGCAAATAAGAGAAAAACATAGCAACGTTTGTATGGTCAGGACGCCGCCATGCGGCAGCTTTGAAGTCACCGCGTTGCGCTCCAGCTCCACATTGAACCATCGGTATCACCAGCTACACAACAACATTTATGTTGTTGTAGATATTGACAGCTGAGTTGCTCTGGCAGTTCAAAGGCACTGTGAACTTTCCAGTTCCAGAACTGGAAAGTTCACAGTCCTCAGTGGAGTCTGAAGAAGGGCGTACGCCCGAAACGTTGCTCTGCAAATAAATATTCATGGGAGCTACACCCAGCTGGAAGAGGATTAGGGCCACTGAAGAAAAAAATTCTGAGAAAGAGTCAGAATTCTGACTTTTTTCCAGAACATTTTAAAAAAAATTTCAGGAATTTTATTTTATTTTATTTTTTTTTTTCAATTTCTGAAAAAGCCAGAATTCTAAATTTAATCTTTGAATTCTGAGATTAAAGTCAGAATTCTGACTTTTTCAGAAATTGAAAAAAAAAAAAAATATGAAAAAAAAAATCTTTTAAAAAAGTCAGAATTCGGACTCTTTTTTTTTTTTTTTTCCTTCAGTGGCCCTGATCTTCTTCCGTAGTCTGAGCTACGTTTGTGCTGGTTGTTTTCACTGAGTTTTGTGTGGGGTGGGGGGCAACTTCATGCAGGTCAGCAACCTCAGAGCAGCAGTGGTGTAGAGAGGAGGAAGCGGGTCTGGAGAGGAGAAGAAGCTGATCTAAATTTAAAAACATGGCATTGGCAAAAGATAAAAAGAAAATAAAAAGACATCATTAATGTCAGCTTTGCTACAGCTGTAGAAGTTCTGATTCAGCTTTCTAGAATAAGCCTGTGTTATTAGTGATGTTGACTGTTTTTTAATTAGATAAAGAAAACTTGACGAGTTGCCCTCACACCTCATGGGAAATGATTCTGACCCGATGTTGCACGTCTGCAGTCCTGTAGGCAGCACTTTTCCAGCCATTTGTGCATGAAGCTGCCAGTTAACACCTGCTTTTCAGATGCGCTAAATTACACACATTTTTTGGCGCCCGCTTTTCCGTTGCACGGTTGATAAATCACATTGCATGTGCAAAGCTGAGTTGTTTGCATAGTCTCCTCCCAATATTTTCCAGGTTCTGGCAGAAATGCCCAGATTGCATATTCATCTACAACACACAGGCAAAATGGATAGCGGGGATATTTTGCCCATTAACAGGCGCAAACCTACGGTGGCGCTGAACTGCCACAGCAATGAAATAAATGTTGGAGCTATATCTCGTTATAACGAGAAAAAATCTAGTTAAAACGAGAATCTTTCTCATCATAACGAAAAACGTATCTCATTATAACGAGAAACTTTCTCATTATAACGTAAAACCTTTCTCGTTATAACGACTTAGATAAAGTTGGAAAGATATTGACAGATTCGGACTTCGGGGATCAATAACTCTAAGAAAAAACGTTTTTGAAGCACAAATGACACCCCTTTCACGTCATAATAGCACAGACTACTAGTTACAAGAATTAAAAAACGTTATTTTTTTAGACAAACTGAGCTGGATGAATAACATTGATCTCTATGAGCAGGCGGTAGCCGAGCGAGTGGTTAGGGACCGTCTGCAAATGGCAATACAGGAGCAAGACGCTGCGAATAAAAATCAATAACCCCACTGTCATACAGAACAGAGACTCCGAAATCACCACACACACCTAGGGGCGTACGCCCTGCTGTGTCCCGAGACTGATAAACCACACTTTTTTACTCCACAACGTTTTTTCCCAGCCTGCAGAAACAGTTTACAACTGTGTTTTGCTTTACAGCACCAGCTCACATGCCAGAAACTGGATATCAAAAAGTTGTTTTCAATGTGAAGCAAAGCTAACTCAGCAAAGAAGAACAAGAGGATATTACTGGAGGGGGCGAGGATACGATGGATAGAAAATGACAGAGCAGGAGATAAGACAAGTCAACATAGGACTGACTCTTACTGTCTGGAGGGAGTTCAGAAAAGAGACATACAGGGAGCGCAGAATTATTAGGCAAATTAGTATTTTGGCCACATCATCCTCTGTATGCATGCACTCCAAGCTGTATAGGCCCAAAGCCTACTACCAATTAAGCATATCAGCTGATGTGCATCTCTGTAATGAGAAGGCGTGCGGTCTAATGGCATCAACACCCTATATCAGGTTTATTAATAACAGAATTATTAGGCAACTTCCTTTCCTTTGGCAAAATGGGTCAGAAGAAGGACTTGACAGGTTCCGATAAGTCAAAAATAGTGAGCTATCTTGCAGAGGGAGGCAGCACTCTTAAAATTGCCAAGCTTCTGAAGCGTGATCATCCAACAATCAAGCGTTTCATTCAAAAGAGTCAACAGGGTCGCAAGAAACGTGTGGAAAAACCAAGGTGCAAAATAACTGCCCATGAACTGAGAAAAGTCAAGCGTGCAGCTGCCAAGATTTCAGAGCTGCAACATCACTGGAGTGCCCAAAAGCACAAGGTGTGCAATACTCAGAGACATGGCCAAGGTAAGAAAGGCTGAAAAACCACCACCACTGAACAAGACACACAAGCTGAAACGTCAAGACTGGGCCAAGAAATATCTCAGACTGATTTTTCTAAGGTTTTATGGACTGATGAAATGAGAGTGAGTCTTGATGGTGGGCCCGTGGCTGGATCGGTAAAGGGCAGAGAGCTCCAGTCTGACTCAGACGCCAGCAAGGTGGAGGTGGGGTACTGGTATGGGCTGGTATCATCAAAGATGAGCTTGTGGGGCCTTTTCTGGTCGAGGATGGAGTCAAGCTCAACTCCCAGTCCTACTGCCAGTTTCTGGAAGACACCTTCTTCAAGCAGTGGTACAGGAAGAAGTCTGCATCCTTCAAGAAAAACATGATTTTTAGGCAGGACAATACTCCATCACACGCATCCAAGTACTCACAGTGGCTGCAAGAAAGGGTCTAAAAGAAGAAAAACTAATGACATGGCCTCCTTGTTCACCTGATCTGAACCCCATAGAGAACCTGTGGTCCCTCATCAAATGTGAGATTTACAAAGAGGGAAAACAGTCCACCTCTCTGAACAGTGTCTGGGAGGCTGTGGTTGCTGCTGCACGCAATGTTGATGGTGAACAGATCAAAACACTGACAGGATCCATGGATGGGAGCTTTTGAGTGTCCTTGCAAAGAAAGGTGGCTATATTGGTCACTGATTTGTTTTTGTTTTGTTTTTGAATGTCAGAAATGTATATTTGTGAATGTTGAGCTGTTATATTGGTTTCCCTGGTGAAAATAAATGATTGAAATGGGTATATATTTGTTTATTGCTAAGTTGCCTAATAATTCTGTTTGCCTAATAAACCTGATATAGGGTGTTGATGTCATTAGACCACACTTCTTATTACAGATATGCACATCACCTGATATGCTTAATTGGTAGTAGGCTTTGGGCCTATACAGCTTGGAGTAAGACAACATGCATAAAGAGGATGATGTGGTCAAAATACTCATTTGCCTAATAACTCTGCACTCCCTTGTATAATGTCAGGCGGATTAGAAATTCACCGCCAAAGGGTGAAAAATAGTTCAGTCTTGTTGCTTTAAATCTCACGCGAAAAACCATTTTTAACCCAGTTTCCTTGTCAATTACTACTCATTTATCTTCGATCAAAACTGAGCTTTTCTTTGTACATGCTCACCTTCTCATTTCCCGTAACTGCCTTTTATGTTTATTTAACGTTATGATCATCATCTTATCTGACACAAAGATTACCATCAAAGCTGTTTTACTGAGACATTCCACATATCTCTATGAAAATCGTGTTATAGTAAGTAGATGTTCTGTTTGAGTAGCATGCAGGTATAGCAGGAAGGTGTAGTACTGTGATTTAATAGGTTTTTCTGTTCAAACACAATGTATGTACACGGTACGTTAGTTCACATCATCTCAAACTTTTCTCATTAAGATCAATAGTGTACACAAAAATCTTCCCTTCATCTGCACATACATGCAAACACAAACACACAAGGTAAGTTCCTTCCAAAGAGAAAGTGGAAAGCAATTTTTAAAAAGCTTCTATCTTAGTCATGACTTTAATCTACAATACTTTATCTGATCATCATGCAAACATGTTTAAACAGACCAATGCTTAAATGAAAGGCAAGCAAGAGGAGATAAGGTGAAAGTTGTTCATACAGCATCACAACAGCCGCTGTCTTATGGTAGTGCAGCTCTACAACTAAGACTTAAGCCGCTTTGCTTGGTCAGTCAGTCATTATAAAATTTGACTGATGGTATTTATATGTGTGTGTATATATATGTCCATCAGCTTAACCTTACTTCTTGAATAATTCTGCTATTTTCAAAGCAATGTGAGGGTAAAGGTCAAGCATGTTTACATAATAGCTCGATATTAGTCATTTAATCACTGGACTTAATCCACCATCTGTTGTTCGGTTCTGTTTTCAGCAGCTTGTCATCATTCACATACAAGGTGCTTGTGTCCATTCATTCCCAGGGCGGGGATTAAATCCTATATCTACTCTAAGCTGAGATGTACAGTATATGCCTGCTCAGTCTCAAGCCTGAGCGTGGGACTTAATTTGAAAAGGGCTCAAATTGAAACTGAATAGAAGAATATGACACAAAAAACAGAAGAAGAAACAATTCTTTACCTGTTTGGGTCACATAGCACGTGGCATGCATTTTTCCAATGAAGAGCTCGAGGCCGATGATGGCGTAGATAATAATTACAAAGAGGACCAGCAGAGCGATGTGAAGCAGGGGAACCATGGCTTTAATAATGGAGTTTAAAACCACCTGTAAACCTGTGAATGCAAATAAAAGACAAACTGCTTTATCCCCAAAACCTAACATGAAATAAATAAAGGAAATTAGAAATAGCCAAAATGGTCCATCAAATAATCCTAATGTTCAAAGCAATGTCAGTAGATTGCTTATGTTATCTGAAAAGCAGTAAAAAAAAAAAACTGACATGTTATATTTCTGAAATTTTACAGTTGAAAAACTAAGAATTATAATACGTATATATATTGTGATTATATTCCATGGTTGTTGTAGATCCTGCCTGCAGCTGAGCTTGAAAGATTTTAAATATTCTCCAACACAAAACAAACAAGACAAACTTTGCTTGAATGAATTATACATATATATATATATATATATATATATATATATATATATATATATATATATATATATATGTATATATTAGGGCTGTCAAAAAGATTAATCGTGATTAATTACATTACTTTTATCACTTCTATAACATATTCAGGATTAAAGGTCCACAAGAATTCCACATTTATTTTTAGTTGACTAAACTACTGAAACCCTTTCCTTACATGTCTTACTAAAGTCCTTCAGACAGCGGCAGTTTAGTCCAGAATGCTGCTGATACGTCCTCAAACGCTGACTTCACGATTGTCTTAATGTGAAGCTGAAATCCAGGTCTGAGTCCTGGACTACTCCCAGATCTCTGGCTTGGTTTTAGCCTTTAAGTTGTAAAACAAAAGTTAATGTATTTTCTGCATATAGCAGTAGTAATTAATACATAAATCTCTTGTTTGACAATAGGATTAATCACAATTATTTGTTTTGACAGACCTATTACAGAAATATATATATATATTATATTGTATATGTATGTATACAGTCGTCCTCAAAATTATTCATACCCTTCAATTAAAGAAAAGTCTAAATTCACAATAGTAATTCATATAACAAGAAACTAAAGAACTAATAACAAATGAAAATTTACAAAATTATAATTTATTGAAATAAGATAATGCTTTTGAGTTTTGGTTGGAAATAATACTTTTTAAAAAACAAACAAAACTGTCCTTGACACATTAAAACACCTTTCCCATTACAGTGGAGCGACATACCTGTGAACAGGTGTAGAAGTCTTTTAATGAACAGTAAAGAAAACACCTGATTGCAGTGATTTCATGAAAGTGTTGCTCAACAACATTTTAGCTTCAGAGCCCAATCGTGCTTGTTTGCTAGTTTTATTTGTGTGTGTTTGTTTTTAATAATTCTTCACGGACCACAATCAAAGATCAGTGTCATAATTTTTTATAGAATTTTTTATTTATTATTACTTTTGTCAATTTCAACGTATTATATGCATATGTATATGTATGCATAATATATGAAAAAATAAATAAATATATAAATAAACCGCACCGAATCTTACCCTAAACCACAGAGCAGAACAGTACCATGTATAACTAGTAAACCCAAAACTCTTGTGTGGATGTTTCATTCATCCTTTGCATGTCAGAGATTTCTGCACCAACTCACTGGGAACTCCAGAAACAAGGCGAAGAGGTCTTAGCACTCGAAAGGCTCGGAGAGCCTTGACATCAAACCCCCCGGGTTTGCCCCCAGACTGGCTGCCAGAGTCAGCGTCTTTGGTTATCATCTCCAGAACCACACTGAACAACCTGGAGATGAGAGAGGAGGGCAAGAGTTAGAGAAGGAAGAGAAGGGAGGAAAGAGGGGGCGTGGTGTGAGAGAGACAGAGGAAAAAGATTAAAGCAACAGAGTCAGAAAGCGAAGAACAAAGCCTTGTGTTCTCTCTGTAATTTTCTCAGTCACCATGCACCTGCATGTACTCATGTTTTACTGTATGTGTCCACCATCTGCACGTATGCGTATTTGTGTGTCTTTTTGCACGTTCCCAAATATCATTGACATCGGAGTACTGACATGATGAGAATTGATCATTTCATGATGGACAGCGAAGTGCTGATGCTTGTACACTGCATGCGTATTGTAGTACGTTTTATCATAAATAAGAGACGAGTTTGCTGTGAACTCACCCCACTATGACGATGACAAAGTCCAACATGTTCCAGCCGTTTCTGACGTAGGAGTTCTGGTGCATGACCAAGCCATAGGCAATAATCTTCAGAAATGTTTCTATTGTGAAAATAATCAGGAAGGCATATTCTACTTTTTCCTGCATAGAGTGAAAGGGTATAAGAGTAGAGAGAGAGAGAGAGAGAGAGAGAGAGAGAGAGAGAGAGAGAGAGAAAGAACATGGAAACACTTTTATTTAAACAATACAACACTGGAGCTCAAACAACATGATAAACAGTGAGACTAGTTTTGGTAATGAAATATAGAATATTTTCTAGGGATGGCCAATATTATCGGCCGATATTGGAATTAAAATGTGATATTGGAAAATATCGGTATTGTGTTTTTGGCCAATATTTTGAAAAATGAAATCTTGCGAGATTTTATTAGTACAATGAAAAACTGTGTAAAATGAGGGTTTGAAATGAGCCTAGCCTTTTAGATTTAAAATGCTTAACTCAAAAAAGGGGGCATCTTTAAGATACAGATATGGGGAATTATTCTAAAAATAAGTAAATTAAACAGTTTAAAAAAAAAACTTCTGTATACCATTAATCTCTTTCAAATTATACTGATTGACAATTAGGGATGTCCGATAATATCAGCTTACCGATATTATCGGCCGATATTGGCATTAAAATGTGACATCAGAAAAATATCGGTATCTAAAAAAAAAGATACCGATATTTTCTACACAAGATTAGTTGTAATGGAACAACAAGATCTTGTGAGATTCTTGTTCCATTAGCAGCGGTCCAGCATGTAAAAAAAAAGCCCCTGCTATCCTGGAAGAACTTCATATCCCAGCATTCCTTTCAGAGTAATGTGACTACAGTGCAGCTGCTGCTGCTACAGACTGACTTGCTGAGCGCTTTTAATATGTCTGGTTTTAAGTTGTTGGTTAAGTTACCAAGTTGTCAGAAACATTAGAATTGACCACATGTTGGCTAATACCTGCTAGTATCTGATATCTGGCAGACAGATGTCCAAAATGAACTCCTCTGGCTGAGTTAAGGATATTTAAGGATCTCTGCTCTCAGAGCAGAATCTAGTTGTATTTCTCAAAATATGAGAGATACAACCTCACAGTTCTCTGCATATATTGTTATCGGTTGATCGGTCGGAATTTAAGAGTTGAACAATATCGGTATATCGTGTATAGGAAAAAAAAAAAAAAGCCTCTATCGGACATCCCGAATATTTACCCTGGATACAATACCACAACAAGAAGTAATGCATCGCTAATTTGACCTCAGGCAATGTGTCAAAAAGGCAAATGAGACACAGCTATGTCTGAACAGTGCTAATTTATGCAATTAAAACGGTCTAAATTAAACATAAAATGTCTGGTTTTGTGCCGTCACCAAAAGTAGCCGGGAAGCATAAATCTCATCAGAAGGACATGCTGGTGCCAGTTTCTCTTTACTCTCAGAAGTTAGCTTTAAATGTAATTTCAGTACAAAACCATACAAGCAGTCTGCCTCTAGTGGTCGTTATTTGTAGCTACATATCAAAACCCATAGTTATATCCAAAATAGGAATAATAAATGTTATTTCTTTAATGTTTCATTTTCTTTTTTGATCGCAGTGGCCAGAAGTACCTCCTCATTGTAACTTGTCTCTATTTACAGAATAGTTGTTGTAGTTACAGACATTGGCCACTAGAGGGCAATAACACACCTAATACTCTGGGAATATTACCTTTATATACGGTAGACATATTATCGTTTGTTATACAGATTTTTTCCCCTCAGAACTTTATTTATACAATTCCACCCAAAAATATTTTAACGTCGGATCAACTTAATCAGAGTTTCAGACCTTCTCGATCTCTGTCCATTCAGAATTACTACGCTGTGTTGTTACATTCGTGTTGTTACGTCACAACGCAGCACCCAAGCCCTGCTGGACACGGGTTGCCAACGTGATCCCAGAGATTTGGAAGCTAAATCAGCTACACCAGGGATCACCAAATCCAGACCTCTTGGGCCAATGTCCAGAAGATTTTCAATGTGTCCCTGTGCCAACACACCTGACACAAATTAAATGGATCCAACAGCCAATGAAGTTCTGCACAATGATTCATTAATTTGAGTCAGGTGTGTGTGCACACGGAAACACTGAAAATCTTTCGGATGCTGGCCCAAGAGGTCTGGATTCGGTCATCCCTGGGCTACACAATACATTCAGTAGAGGGGTCATTTTTCAGAACAAGAGCATATGCGATATGTTCGAGTTTGGCTACATGTTTGACTCAATGTGTTAAAAAGCAAGTCTGTAATTTTGTAGCACAAGCCTGAGTTGACCCTTTAAAAAAACAACGTTGTGGAGTTGCAAGAGTGTGTGTGTGGGTGTGTGTGTATGTTTATGTATGTGAATTTTTGTTTGCCACTTTCTTTCTTTTGCTCTTTAATCTCTTTTTTGGTTTCAAATCTTTTCTATTTGATTGATTAATGAAGAAACAAAATTCTCCATGGTTGGTCTCTATTATACAGATACAGTATGTTAGCCCATCCACTCAATGTCCAACAAGCCAGCTCTGCCACTTATAGATAAAAGTCTTTGGTCATACACTACATTTTGCTGCATTACTATTATCACGTTTCCATGGTAACTGCATGTCTCAATTATGGAAACAGTTTCCTGAATTTGGGTGATTTCACCTAAATCTCTCTATTATGATAACACATTATTTGATTTTATAACTTTCTCTTTCTGTTCCCACACCAGTGTTTCTTATTCCTCTTTTCATTTCCCTCTTCTTTTCTCTCCCACACACAAACTGTCTAGTTCTCTCCTTCTCTTTTCAATTCAACAGACGTGGAAGGTTAGTGACTCACCAGGTTTTGAGGCCCATTCAGCAAAGCGCTTCTATTGTTTATTTGAAAGGTTCCAAATACACAGAGCACACTTGGAAAGCGGGAGAAACAAAAACCCAGTAGCCAAAAAGTAGTGGGGACATCAGTAACACACACACTCAGACTTCACACCCACCCTCACTGGCAGAGACCTGCAACAATAAACGAAGTCAAAGTACGCTTATGAAAGACAGACAACTAATAAGACTCATCGTTTCACAGGAAGATTGTAAATGTTCTTGGTAAAAATCCCAATGGATCAAATGATCAAATGACTGCAGATCAGTTGCCCTGACATCTCGCATTATGGGACGCTGTGATTGGCTCACCTTAATAAGAAAGTGAACATCATTCAGGACAGACGACAGTTTGCTTATCGAAATGGACCTGCGGTTGAAGACATTTTCATCTACCTGCTTCAGAGAGCCCACTCTCATCTGGACCAATCAGGCAGCACTTTCAGGGTCATGTTCTTTTGATTTCACAAGTGTTTTTAATATAATTCAGCTGCTTTGTTATGTGAGAAGCTCCAAAACTCCACAACTACCTGGATTTATGGCTAACTAACAAACAGGTTCGGTTCTATTCAATACTTTCGTGTCACGGTTCAATATGTTTTCAATACAAAAAATATATAGATTTTCAGAATTTTTTTTATCCAAAGTGCTTTTGTCCACAACAGTGTACCATCAGGGTCATAGTGAACTTGAAAACCAAAGAAGTTCCAAAATGCCAGCTCTGAATGTAGTATAACGCAGATCCACTGAGTTTTCAACACAAAGCTCATCATTAGGACACAAGTAGATAGAATAAATTAAAAACTCTGTATTGTGCAATATTCAAAACACAGTGTTCACAGTTCAATACGAATACATGCATTGTTGCAGCCCTCATATACTGTATATATGTGTGTGTGTATGAGGGCTGCAACAATGCCTGTATTCGTATCAAAACTAACCTTGCTGGTGTGTATTGAACCGCATCGAACCGTGAACACTGTGTATTGAATATATATATATATATATATATATATATATATATATATATATATATATATATATATATATATATATATATATATATATATATATATATATATATATATATATATATATATATATATATATATATATATATATATATATATATATATATATATATATATATATATATATATATATATATATATATATATATATATATATATATATATATATATATATATATATATAAATATAGTTTATTTCGAGCAAACAAAAACAAAATACATTCTGTCCGAGTAAACGTACATCTTTCCCTTAGAAAAAGATAACAGATAATAAATATAGATAGATAGATAGATAGATAGATAGATAGATAGATAGATAGATAGATAGATAGATAGATAGATAGATAGATAGATAGATAGATAGATAGATAGATAGATAGATAGATAGATAGATAGATAGATAAACATATACATGTATAAGGTCTAAAAAATGTGTCTCCCTGCTTCTGCTCTTTTACCGCCCACCTCCTTTGGGCGAACAACTCGGCAGCTGTTTACATATTTATTTCTCAGCTGTGACCATGTCTTTGTGTGTCTCTTAAATGTTAACTGGTGAAAACTGAGTGTTGGGCCTCAACGGTAGCTGGGTGATGACCTGATAAGGTCAACAAGTGCCAGCATTCAGAGCTGTTTCTCACAGATAAGAGCCTTCATCTCCTGCCTCCGTGTAATTTAACATTCTTGCTCCTGCCTCCTGTTGTTTACACAAGTCTGAAATGTCCGCTCTTCTGCTTAGTGAACAGCTGACAGTGTGTGCATGTGTGTCCCTGAATTAATTATGCTGTGGAGACATATATCTGTTTATACAGTCACACTATTTGCATCAACCTCCTTCTTTGGAGTTACAACCAACAATTCATAAATCAAATAACCAGATTACGGTATAATGACCTGGTTAGTGTTAGATGTGGTCATGTTAAGCCAATACAGGTCGATGTGTTGTCCTTGGAAGTGATTAAAATGTAACTGTGTGTGTCTCAGCCGACTGAGACACCTTATTGTCAAGATTGATAATTTTAAAAAAAAAAATGTATAAGCACAAAATAATGCAAAAGTAAATAAAATTAGAAGACAAATAATATAATTGCAGGAATGGAAGATAAACTGTTTGTTAATTCTGTTTTTTTGTTTTGGTGACCATGAGGAAAGGGGGAATAGTTAAAGTGATTATTCTTATAAAGCTTCAGATTTGGTTTTTTGTGTTTGGGACGTTTTTGGGGGGGAGATTTCTGTTTATATCGCCAGCCAATGACAGAGCCAAGAACATGACGCCGTGTGGGAATAAGCTCATGATTGGAGCATTGGTGCAAATTCATCCAGGAAGGAGCCACCCAGAACTGCCCCAACCAGTTTTTAATGCCCCTTTCACAGCCCGGCAAACACCACACTACCCCTGTTTAGTTTGTTCTCATTAAAATTGAGGGCAACTGAAACGTCTTCAGCGACGGTTTCCAGTGTGGGTGAGGTCGTTTTAGTGAAGTTTTGTAAGTCATTTGTTTGCGACACACACTGAACTGCAAAAAAAATATATCTTGGCCACTCTTAAAATCAGTAAAAAAAAAAAAAAAGATATAATTTTTGATCGTAATAAGCAAAAATTTCTGCCAATGCAGCAAGTGAAATTTTCTTATAAGATTTCTTGAAATAAGATGCATTTGTCTTTTAAAAAAAAAAAAAGTTCTTTATATCTCACTGATTTTTTTTCATGTAATTTTGTCTTATTTTGAGTGTAGTGAAATATTTTGACTAGAAATGAGAAAAACATACTTGGTAAATTTGAGATTTTGCAGTGTATTGGTGAATGTAAGGAAGTTTGCTGCAGATGATGCCTTATATAGAGGCCCATTCATTCTGCCCTTTTCACGTCCATTGTATGGATATACACGGATCTACGACTAATCTGAATACATTAGCGTCCAAAGGAGTCAGAGTGATGCAGAAATGTTACTGGTTAGTAAATACATGTATAAATTCCTAGAAATAAAGTCCATGTGGAGAGAAACAAAAGCTATCCTTTAATAACCCTTGGCCACCCTGCTGTTTTCTTTGGCCACCCAATGGCCACCCCTAAAAAAATCTCTGCAGGCGCCCCTGAGAGCAGATTGGAAAACCAGGGTTAATATTGGTCTGGCTTTTACCTGCTTCTGAGCTCTGAAGGAGAGGATTAAAGCTGAATAGGCTGAAGAATGAGGCGGCCATTAGCACGGAGGGGGGGGGCTCTTAGCCTGGTACACCAGCCTGACTAACGCCATGTATGAGATACATGGCAAGTCAGTCTGGGCTCCCTCTGCTGGAGGCTGATTTCCAATGGGAGACGAGAGGCGGGACTAACAGGAGGAAAGTGAACCGGAGAGAACCAATCAGAGAAACGCGGAAGTGACTGTAGCTGGCGGCCTTAAGCGTAGTTCAGCACTCTGTTTATATGTTGCTATGGCGATGTCAAAAGTCAGCGTTTATACATTGTTTTTCCCTCTCTATTCAATGTAGTTTTCTTGTGTATATTGACATAGAATGTCTGGTTTTATGGTTATAAATACTCTGTTACACGTAAGCATTGTTTATCGTAGGGATGCACTGATCCGATCCTCAGATCGGGATCGGTTCCGATATAGAAAAAAAAATCCTAGATCGGTAAAAAATCGGAATGGGTAAAAATGAGCAAATCCACGGCCCGATCCGTAGGTGCAGATCTGGTCAGTGTATTTCTATGCTGCGTCTTTAAGTGATGTCACACGTTGCCGACGCAGCACGTGGAGGCTGTTTCACAGGTAAAAATCCTGCGGGTGCCGACAGGCCGCGGAGAAAGTAGAAAATACTGTGGAATCTTTCTGGACGTGACAAGATTTTTTTTTTCTCAATTTCAGCTCCTTTATTCGGCCAGTTATTTTAAATTGGATTTTAAATTTCTAATTGCACTGACTGAGCCATTTTAAATAAGTTTTGTTCCTGTTTATTTTGACATGTTTGACTGAGGAGGTCAGTTTGCTGTTTTCTCCTCAGTTTCAGCATTTTATTATTTTACACTAATTTAACTGCACTGACTGAACCAGGATGTTTTTTTTATATTTTTACATATGTGAGCAAGCTTGTGAAGCTGCTTTAAGATTGTTAAAGTTTATTTAAGATTGCTGTGTGTGTGTGCAGTGCTTAAACAAGTAATTCAGTATATTTATCTCTTTAAAAAAAAAAAAACAGGTAAAAAAAATTTTAAAGCCAAGTCTGATGTTGCCTTGCACAAAAGAAAGACCCCAGTCTGTTTCCACACAATGAGGCATGCCATCAAACAATACCGTGCTGTTTTTTTCCTCCTTTGTCTGTATCGGTATTGGATCAGTATCAGCAGATATCGAAACATCAAATATCGGATCGGATCGGTCCCCAAAAAAGGCGGATCGGTGCATCCCTAGTTTATTGCTGAACTACTAATATGAGAAAGTGTTTGTGTCACACGTCATGTGACTATGACCCGGAAGCTGTAAGTTAAGCTCCAGAACAGAGCAGAAACAATGGTGGAGACGTCAGAGGAGTTTTACGTTCCTGTTTATAATTCTACTGCTGGTCTACCAGGCGAACACGTTTTTGCGGTGTTTCGTGGTTTAATGGAATAAAGAACCCATTCATCAGTAAGCGTGGACTATTTGTTACCAGAGTAGTTACAGTGACGCAAACGTCCCTTTGTAAGAGGAAAACATGGAGGAAAGCCTTTAGAGCAGCAAATTACAGATATACGATATAATCGGCCCCCTATCGGTATCGGCCTATATCGGCCTAAAAGCTGAGAATCGGACACCGGCCACCCCTTTTCCCTTTAAAAATAAACTTAAACTTCCTGTTCTTCAAAAACTTCTTTTTTACAGACTTTAAAACTTCTAAAGACTAGGGGTGGGAAAAATATTGATACACTGAAATATCGCAATATTTTCATATGCTGTTATAATGACATTTAAAAGCGTGGTATCGATCTATTTCACTAATAAAATCTCATGATATTTCATCGTTCTGTTATAAAACCTCACAAGAATTCACAAAAATTTCGCAATATTTTCATATGCTACCATATTGACATTTAAAAACGCAGTATCAATCTATTTTACTAATGACATCTCGTGATAGCTCATCGTTCTGTTACGAAACCTCGTGAGAATTTACAAAAATTTTGCGAAATTTTCACATGCTGATATATTGACATTTAAAAACGTAGTATCGATCTTTTTGACAAACGAAATCTCACAATATTTCATTGTTCTGTTACAAAATCTCTGTGAGATTTCATGAAATATTTTGAGATTTTGTAACAACGATGAAATCTTATGAGATTTTGTGAGTAAAATAGATCGATGTGCGTTTCTAAATATCAATTTGATATCTTAATATGAAAATATCGTGATATTTCAGTGTATCGATAATTTTTCCCACCCCTGTTTTTCAAAGTGTTGGAAACTGATAACAAAACTGCAATTTGCAATGACTGCTTATTTTTTTCAGCTTTATTATCGGTATCAGTATCAATATCGGTTATCGGCCACATGAGTTTTAAAATATCGGCATATCAGATATCAGCCAAAATTCCAATATCGTGCATCCCTACAGCAAATTGTTGCGGGTTTAAGGACATTTACAGCTCATTAAGACATCAGAAAGGGCATCGTTATATAGTCGCTCCTCTGTTGCCGCCATTCTGACTGTTAATGGTCAGAGAAATGAGTCACCGAAAAAGACATAACGTAAAGTCCCACCTCACACGCTGTGATTGGTCCAGTCAATTTTTTTACCGGTGTGGAAATCACTTCCCAATGGAGGGAACCAAGACTGACTTGCCGTGTATCTCACACATGGTGTACCAGACTCTACTGGACTCTACTTTTAATGACTAATGATTACAATACAACATGTTCACATCTGGGTTTTAACCAGATTATGATATAAATAGTTACATTTTCAGGGACATTTTATGACACAAGACTATATAAGATGTAAAGGTTTGACAGAAAGCTAGAAAACAATTTCTAAAATGTCAAACGCCACTGAATCCTGGGGATTTTCCTATCTTTACTAAAACTGTTAAAAGAAAAAAAGAAAAAAGGAAGCGCATTCGTTCATGCAGTGCTGTTGATAAAAGCTAATCACATCCTGCAACTGCCTCGCTTTAAAAGCTTTCCAGTGAAACAACAGCTAATGGATTTTACTGTGGACCCACAGCTGGGACAGATTTAATCAGGTTGATTGAGTCTACTTTGTTCCATATTAGCTTCATAATTTTATAAATCTTGTGTAATTTGTGTGTCATTTGTTCTTCATTCTTTTAACACTTGCCAGAGAGAAAAACATCTATTGCCATTTTTAAGGACAGTAAAGCATCTTATTTGAGTCGCATTTACTTCTCTTCACAGGTGAATAAAATTAAATAAATAATGTAATTTATCATAAAGAGGACATTTAATCTTCCACCTGAAAAGGAAAGAGCTTTGATTCTTCCTTTTTTTCTATCAAACAAATTGACTGTGAAAATCCCTTTGAAGAACTGATGCCATAATTAATCCCACAGTTTAGGAATTTATATAATGAAATAAGGGTGAAATGTTATTCTTGTGGAACCTCCTCTTTCCTCTTTCCTGCAGGAAACAGGAGCAGATATTATAGGTGTAGGTAAAAAATAGTTTATTGGCCTCTGCCCTGTTATGAACATTGCAGTGGTCTTAATACACATGACATCATGTTACATAACAAATATTAAATCCCTCATTCTTCCCATCCCCCCAGTGATTCCTCAAAAGTAGAAAGCAACAGTAGCACGTGGCAGACGCTGAAGCTGTTTGATTGCATCTTCTGTTGTAACTGGGATGGAGACCTATGAGACATAATTTGGCTAATGAAGAGTTTAAAGCTGCTGCATTTGTTTTTATTTTATTGAATGTAAACCTTCTGTAAAAGAAAGAAGTCTCCCTTTTTTCTGTGGGGTTTTTGTGTCCAGCCTCAATGAAGCTTGCTCTCTCTGTAGTAGTAGGAATATCATTGCCATGGAAACCAGGCATGTCTCTTGTGTGGGCAGAGAATAAGACTTAAAGTAGTCAAGGATAGGAAACTCAAGAAAACTGCCTCTCTGTGCAGGATACTGGCTCGGATGGATGCAAGACTCCATAGAGGGATTACTGTAAATGCCTTAATTTAACTGATGATTTTATCACTGAGCACAGCTCTGATTTAATGGAATTAACTCAGACTTAGTTAAACGAAAATAGTGATGCTGCTGTTATCGAGTCAATGGGTGTGTGTGCACTCAAAAAAGTAAATTTTCTGAATAGTTTAACTTAATAAACGCAGTTATGCCCAAATTAATTAATGTACTTACTTTAACATTTTCAACATAGCCCACTTAAGTAAATTGAACACTCTAGAAAATGAAATGTTGGATTTACTTAACTCAGTTATGTCAACCTGTCCCACACAACTGAGTTAGTTAAAAGTAAAATGCAGGATTCCTTTAATTCTGAAAATAGGTTTTAAGTAAATCTGATTAAAGTAGAATAATTAAATACAACACAAACGAGTTATGTTGTATTAGCTCAACATCATAATGTTGATCCAACAAACATGTTGATTTAAAATAACTAACTTGAATAAACTCAACTCAACCAGAACATGCTCTACCAACACAGTAAAATTAAGTTGATTTAACATATTTTAATATGGCTTTTGTTTAATTAACCAATACGGATTGGTGGTTTTACTGAAATTAATCTTGTTCTTTCCATTAGACTTTATTTCATTTGATGGACAATATCACAATCTTTATTAATGAAATTATTGAGATTAGGAGGTACTGATAAAATCCCTTATTCAGGGGAATTTACCGGTAGAAATATTTGTAATTTGTTCACATTCATGTGAAAAAAATGGTTCATGTCAAGGATTTGCACATAATTATAATATGTTACTTCAACTTAAAAAAATTAAGTTAATCATAGCTTGTTGTTCATGTTACTTAAATGAATTGTGTTCATGCAACACAAACAAATTATGTTTGAATAATATGAGACAAAATCATGTTAACTGAACATGAATTTTTTAAGTAAAGTCAACAACTGCTCTGATTCAGTTTTTTCAGTGCTCTCTTCACCCTCTTTCTGACATACACAAAGACAGGGGTGTCCAGCTCCAGTCCTCTAGGGACACAATCCTGCAGGTTTTCTATGCCTTCCTGCACCAACACACCTGACTCAAATTAATGAGTCATTGTGCAGGCTGTTAGTTTCTTTTCATTGTGTCAGGTGTGTGAAGGGACAGAAAACCTGCAAGACAACTTGGACACCTCTGCACTAAGTTTCTGTGACCTGCATTATGATAAATCATTAATATATCTTCAGTAGGGGTGTGACAATACACTCAAGTCATGAGACGAGATGATACACAATATTGGGTCCATGAGAACAAGACAAGACTATAAAGTCGTCTTGCAATAAAGTCGCAAAGTTAGCAACAGACTACCACCGCTGCTCTTCTTCTGTCAGTTTCTGGTAGATGACACAAAGGTGTATTACTGCCCCCTACAGGTGACCCATGAGACAACTTTTTGCTTAAACTGGAAATCTCGCCAAACTTATTTTCACGAGATCTCATGACACCCCTAAAGCCTAATTTATAGTCGTCCGTTAAGTGGTCTACATAGGTTACGAAGGGCCCTCTATGTCGACGGAGAGCCTGTTGGAGAGCCTTTCTGTCATCTCCGGCTGCACAAAATATTCTTTAAGTGTTCTGATACCAAAAGGGAAAATGGAGAGTTACACACTACCATCTACCGAAAATCAACAGATCGAAACACAACACTAAGAGCAGACAGTTTCCATCCCAAGCCCTTAAAAGACAACATTCCATTTGGAAAGTTCCAACGGCTACAGCGTATATGTGATGAGGAGGAGGATTTTGACAACCAAGCAACGGACACGATGGAATGTTTCATTGAACGGGGCTACAAAAAAGGAAAGCTAAAAAAATCTCTACAAAGAGCAAAGCATTTGAATATGAAACAGCCACTCCAAAACAAACTTTGTGACACAATACAGTGACAAAGCATCACAAATAAAAAGGATTATTAAATCAAATTGGAAGAATCTTCAAAGTGATGAATCCCTTCAACCACTGTTTTCTCAGCCACCTTCATTTGCATTCAAGCGAGCACCAACTTTGAAAAACAAGATGGTCCGGAGCTATTTGTCCCCCATGAAGACAACAGCCTGGCTACAGAAACCTTGTGGAACTTCCAAATGTGGCAGTTGCAATCATTGTGGAAATGTGGTAAAAACCCACTTTTTTCAGGATGTGAAGACATCAAGAACATTCCAGATGAGACACTTTGCCAACTATAACACCACACATGTAGTATACAGATTGGAGTGTCCATGCAGATGTTTTTATGTTGGACGCACCAAAAGAAGACTTAAGGACAGGATTGCAGAACACAAAAATGCCATAAGGATCAAGAACAAAGATTATGCAATGGCATCACATTACATGCAACAAGGACATGAACATCCCAATCCCATAAAAGTTGTGGTGCTGGAAGTCATTGAGAGGGACATCAGAGGAGGTGATCGTCTAAAAAGACTGCAACGTGAAACTTTCTGGATCGTTAAGCTACAAGCAGCAACATACCCTGGATTGAATGATGATGTGGACTTTTCTCCCTTTTTATAATTTAGTCCACTTTTTAGATATACTGGTTACAATCTTCTGTCAATATGTATCTTTCTCTTTTTTTCTCTTCTTCTTTTTTTTGTTTTTTTTTTAGTAATTTATCTTTATTTTTCTCTTTTTCCCCTTTTTGTCTTTTCTCCCCCCCAGATAACTCAATTCTTTAAGTGTCCATCACTCCATCAAGGAACGACGGAGATGGCAAGGGCTGTGATTGGTCTACCACTACGTAAACACCAGCAGCGCCATTTTTAAACCGGCTAGCCTATGAAGACGCAGGTATGAGTCGAATCGAAGAACGTTTGGCCGAGGAAGTGAGGAAATACCAAAATCGACCCATCGTCTTTATTTTTGCATCAAATATTTCTCTGTTATTCAGCTGCAACATCACTCTTTTTCTCTCTGACGCCATTGCTCACTGTAGCCAGAAGCAAAATAACCACTGAGGACCGACCATCGGCATCATATGAGTAGGTCAGTCTTGCGAAGCGACCCCTACTGGAGATTGGACTGCGTATCTTCCGAAGGACTTTAAGTTCTTCGGAAGATGTTACGTTGAGTCGCTTTTCAGTGAACATCCAGTATCATGGTGGAGACGGGGCAGCCACTATAGCCTATAAGACATTATCTGCACCAAAACTCCTTGATTTTCACCAATACTTTAAGTTGAATGAACGGACGAACGAGTACTATTGTCCTGTGAGTTCAGATTTAGCTTTCCGTTAGTTATCAGGGTGTTCTACACACTTTTCCGGGCCGTACGTTCACAATGCGCGCTTCTGTAGTACAGCTGAGACAACAACAAAAACACAATTTGTGAAATTCTGAACTCACAGGACAATAGTTCTCATTCGTTCGTTCATTCCACTTAAAGCATTGATGAAATCACGGAGTTTTACAGCAGATAATGTCTTATATAGTGGCTGCCCCGTCTCTGCCATGATACTGGACGTTCAAAGAAGGGGGACTCAATGTAATATCTTCCGAAGGACTCAAAGTGATGCAGAAACTTTACCAGTGAGTAACTGCACATATAACTCCTAGAAATAAGGTCCAGGTTGAAAAAAAAAGAATCTTATCCTTTAACTAGCAGCTTCCGGGTCATAGTCACATGACGTGCGACACAAACACTTTCTCATATTAGTAGTTCAGCAATAAACAATGCTGACATGTAACAGAGTATTTATAATAATAAAACCAAACATTCTATGGTAATATACACGAGAAAATTACATTAAATAGAGAGAGAAAAACAATGTGTAAACGCTGACTGCCGGCGTCGCCATAGCAATATTTAAACATAGTGCTGAACTACACTGAAGGCCGCCAGCTACAGTCACTTCCATGTTTCTCTGATTGGTTCTCTCCAGTTCACTTTCCTTCTGTTAGTCCCGCCTCTCGTCTCACATTGGAAATCAGTCTCCAGCGGAGGGACCCGACTGACTTGCTGTGTATCTCATACATGGCGTTAGTCAGGCTGGTGACCTTGCAGCCAACTATTGGTTGCGCACCGCATCAAGTAATGGCGAATATGAACCAGACATGAACATCACTGGTGTTTTGAATGCGCATCATGTTGGATTTGGCAAAAAAAACGCAAGGAAACATTACCGGATAAAGAGAGGAAAAGAAAGAGAGGAAGCGACAGAACAAGAGTCGAGATAAGACTGTCTTTTACTGGCTGGAGTGAATCACAGTACAGGTACGATGAAGATGGATGCTAGTTTAGCTGCCGATAGGAGGCGTCACAGAGAAAACCGCTAAAAGCTCTGTTGTAGGTCTTTAAATATAGAAAAATCTAAAAGCCTGTACTGACAGCATCCTGTGTCTACGGTGCAGTTTCACACACATTTATCCAATTTCAACCAACCATCATCCAAACTGAGGCTAGCTGGAAAAACTACTCCCAAGTGTTTTTATTAAGTTAACAGCCGGTAGATGCCTGATGCAGAATTGGGCGCAGACACTGAAAGTGAAGCGGTTTAATTAATTTAAGGAGGAGCATTTTGTCCTCTGAGCTTCAAAATCCTCTGTTTTGGAAGCTGGACAAGAATTTTGGGTTGCTTGAGCAAGAGCCAAAAGCGCTGACAGTTTCTGTGCAGAGTATGAACAA